>CM051257.1:1808576-2131076 GCA_027921565.1 Artemia sinica | reverse complement strand
GAGGACGTCATAAAGAAAGATTTAAAGGAAATGGGAACTTCGTGGGCGGGTGTAAAAAGGGAGGCTTTGAATAGATTGGGGTGGAGGAGAAGCGTGCGTAGCTGTGTTGGCCTCAGGCGGCTTGGTGCTGCGATGAGTTGTTAGTAGTAGTAGTAGTAGTAGTAGTTAAGGGGGGGGGTTTAAATTATATTTCTGATGTAAATGGGAGGTAAGTTTACACTTAACCCCCACCCCCTAATGTGCAAATATATGCCCTGATTAGTATATATATATATATATATATATATATATATATATATATATATATATATATATATATATATATATATATATATATATATATATATATATTAATATATATATATTATATATATATATATATATATATATATATATATATATATATATATATATATATATTATATATATATATATATATATATATATATATACATATATATATATATATATATAATATATATATATATATATATATATATATATATATATATATATATATATATATATATATATATATATATATATATATATAATTATATATGTATATATATATATATATATATATATATATATATAGTTATATATATATATATATATATATATATATATATATATATATAATATATATATATATATATATATATATATATATATATATATATATATATATATATATATATATATATATATAGATATATATATATATATATATATATATATAATATATATATTATATATATATATATATATATATATATATATATATATATATATATATATATATATATATATATATTATATATATATATATATATATTATATATATATATATATATTACTTAAGTTTCTCTCAGCTCCTTTCCGTGATGAAAATTTTCAAACTGAAGGAATGTACTCCGGGTGTTTGACAACTTGGCTTTAGTTTTGATTTCAGACCATCAACAATCGAAAGGGTTCATTTTGTTAACTTTTCATTGAGATTTTTGTGTGACGTTCGGAAGTCATAAGTAAGTTTATATGAAAAAGGCGACAGCTTGTCCTTTATCTAGACCGTGCCGAGTAAAAATCAGGGCAATAATACCATTTATAGGTGAAAGAATTTTATAGGCATTTTCAGAAAGTTTGCTTCAGGGAAGAGCAAGCAACCCCGGAAAATAAATACAGAGCTTAAAAAATAAGTAGATATGAGTCTTAGCACTCATTTGGTGATGAATGACATTTATTATGAAAGTAATTTGTTTTACGTAATAATTTTGGAAAATGGGTCCACTTTATGTCCCAAATGTCTAAAATGTGTCCATTTTTGCCCTGTTATGTCATTATGTCCAGGCACATAGAAATATGTCCCTGTGACATAAAATATGTCCAGTTGGCAACCCTGTGCACGACCCAGTTGCACTATTAATCTCACTATTATCTAAGTTAATCTACATATAAATGTAGCAGTTTCAAAATTTTGACTAATTGCTAATTGTAATTTTTTTCCTGTATATTTTGTAAAAGAAAAAAAGGCCTATTTGGGAGGAGGCTTGGCCCCCCCCAGAAAAATTAGGGTGGGCAATGGCCTACCCCTGCCCCTCCCCCCCCCCCCAAAATGGCACCCCTGCATGTATGGTTCTTATGAAAGGGATGCTCGTATAAACTTCATAGAAGGCTCATTTGATTGGAAATTGAAAGTTCTAGTTCACTTTTTAAGAGTCAAGAGAGTTAAACTAGCCCCCCCCCCCCACGCTCTTTTTATTCAAACCCGTTGGCTACAAATTTTTGATAGTCAGTGTTTTATAAATTGTTACAATATTAGATAACAAAAATACCCCCTGAGCCCGGGGGATAGGCGATGTAAGTGTTGTCTTGGGGCGTATATGGTTCTTATGAAAGGGATGCTCGTATAAACTTCAGAGGGGGCTCATTTCATTGGAAATTGAAAGTTCTGGTTCAATTTTTAAGAGTCAAAAGATATCCAAGGGCAACTAGCCCTCCCCTCCCCCCCCCCCAACACACTCTTTTTTCCTCAAGTCCATCCGATAAAATTTTTATAATAGCCATTTCATTAAAATAGTTCAAAGGTCAGATAAGAAAAATTCCTGTGTATACGGAACCCGCCAGGGCCTGGAGGCAGGCGTTATGAGTAATGCTCTAGGGGAATATATATTTCTTATGGAAGGGATGCTCGTATAAACTTTGGAGAGGGCTCATTTGATTTGAAATTGAAAGTTCTTGTTCACTTTTTAAGAGTCAAAAGAGATCGGAGGGCAACTAGCCACCCCCCCCCCCTCCTCCATGCCCTAAATGCATCAGATACAAATTTTGAGAAAGACATTTTGTTAAAAATAGTTCAATGGTCTGATAACAAATAATTACGGTGTCAACACAGCCCCCAGGGCTGGGGGGTAGGCGTTGTAAGTTATGTCCTGGGGGCATATAAGATTGTTATGGAAGGGGTGCTCGTATAAAATTCCTAGAGGGCTCATTTGATTGGAATTGAAAGTTGTAATTCACTTTTTAAGAGTCAAAAGTGATTGGAGGGTAGCTAGCCTCCCCCCACATTCTATTTATTTTTCCCAGAGGCACTTCATATAGAAGGGGTCATCGTATAAACTCCAAAGGGGGCTCATTCGATTGGAAATCGAGAGTTCTAGTGCCCTTTTTAAGAGTCAAACGTGATCACAGGGCAACTGCCCCCCAAGCCCTTTTTCCCCAAATACATCTGATAAAAAATTTAAGGTAGCCATTTTGTAAAAATAGTTCAAAGATCATATAACAAAAACTCCTTTTACGTATGGTCATTTCGTTAAAAAACAGTTCAAAGATCAGATAAGAAAAACGCCTGTGTCGACACCCCCCCCCCCCCCCAGGGTCGGGGAAGACGTTGTAAGTATTGCTCTGGGGATATATATATGGTTCTTATGGAAGGTATGCTCGTATAAACCTCAGAGAGGGTTCATTTGAATGGAAATTAAAAGTTGTAGTTCATTTCCTCAGAGTAAAAAAAGATCAGAGGGCAACTAGCCCATCCCGCCCTCCACACCTTTGGGTGTATCGGATGGATATAACCATCCGATAAAAATTTCAGGCGACCATTTCGTTAAAAATATTTCAACCATCAGATATTAAAACTCCAGGGTCGACACAACCCCCCAGTGCGCAGGGATAGGCGTTGTAAGTTATACTCTGGGGATATATATGGTTCTTATAGAAGGGATACTCGTATAGACTTCGGAGAGGGGCTCATTTGACTGAAAATAGAAAGTTCTAGTTCACTTTTAAAGAGTCAAAAGAGACCAAAGCTTAATCTAGTCACCCCACGCCTTTTTTAACCAAACCCTTCCGATAAAAATTTTGAGATAGAAATTTTGTTAAAAATAGTTCAGACATCAGAGAATAAAAACTCCGAGGTTGACACAAACCCATTTTTTCACTTTGATATTGCTACTTTGATATCAGTTTTGATACTGTGATGAATATTGGTTTTTTTCTTAAAGTTTGATTTTGAAATAAGAAACTTTTAAAAATTTGAAATTTTTTCAATTAAAAACGAACAAAAAATTAATTAAAAAAAAAACTTTCCGAAAAATAAGTTCTTCAAGAAAGTAAAGGTCATTATAAAATAAAGCTCAGCAGACACAAATACCTTTTAAAATTCAAACTCAAAACAACCAGAAATTACTATTAAAGAATAAATGAAACCCAAAACGAACAGAAATTAAATAAACAATCATAGGAAAAACATACAACAAGTAATAATATAAATGAATAAATAGATTTTAAAGCGAGTAACACTTAGATTGAATATGAATACCAAGTTTAAAACAAAAAAAAATATTTTCCTATAGAAGTATAAATGAAACTTAAAACGAACAGAAATTAAATAAACAATCAATGCAAACAAACATACAATATATATTACCGTAAATTAATAAATAAATCTTAAAACGAGTTAAACTTAAATTGAATATGTAAATCAAGCGTGAAACGAACAAAAATCACCACAAGCAAGAGTTTGGGTATGACTTCCTCCTCTCACTGTAAAAGTCTAAAACCTACTGCATCATTGTCGCTTTACTGAAAACTATATGCGTCTTGAACAGTCTTGGAATATTTGATGTACAATGATATTAATTGTTGAAAGATCCATCAGTTCAAGAATTTATTTCACTGTAGTTGTATTTTTATTTTCAATTCTGTAAGAACTGGAAAAGAAAATATTTGTAATATAATCCGTTTTCAGTTAAGCGCCAATGACGCAGTAGGCTTTTGGTTTTTATTTACAGTTAGGAAAGGAGGCAGTATCCAAACACTTGTTTGTAGGGAAACTATGTTCGTCTTTAACAACTTTAAAAAGAGCAAATAAATTAAACTTAATATTTGATGTATAATGATATTAATTGCTGAAAGCCCATCAGTTCAAAAATGTTACTATAATTTTAATGTTTACTTTCAATATTAAGTGCAAAAGAAAATATTTGTCATAAAATTGGTTTTCAGTAAAGCGCCAAGGACGCAGTAGGTATTTGACTTTTACAGTGAGAGAAGGTCATATCCAAACTCTTGTTTGTGGTGATTTTTGTTCGTTTCAAGCTTGATTTGCATATTCAATTTAAGTTTCATTCGTTTTAAGATTTATTTATTAATTTACATTATTATCTATTGTATGTTTATTTGCATTGATTGTTTATTTAATTTCTGTTCGTTTTAAGTTTCATTTATACTTCAATAGGAATTTTGTTTTTTCGTTTTAAGCTTGCTATTCATATTCAATCTAAGCGTTACTCGCTTTAAGATATTTATTCATTTATATTATTACTTGTTGTATGTTTTTGCTATGATTGTTTATTTAATTTCTGTTCGTTTTTGGTTTCATTTATTCTTTAATAGTAATTTGTGGCCGTTTTGAGTTTGAATATTTAAAGGTATTTGTATCTGCTGAGCTTAAGTTTATAATGGCCTTTACTTTTCTTTGAAAAACTTGTTTTTCGGAAATTCTTTTTTTAATTATTACCATACAAGGATAAAACCTCTACTAAAGCCCTTCTATCAACAGAATCGAACGCTTGCTCATAATCTATAAAACTGAGGACCAAAGGTGTTTGAAAACTCAAAGACTTCTCAATTATTAGCCTAAGAGTGAAAATTTGGTCGACACATCCTCTACCTTTTCTAAAACCGCACTGTTCTTCTCTTAAAACTTTGTCAACGGCATCTCTCAGTCTAAAAAATATCATATTACTAAGTAATTTACTACCTACAGTGACGAGACTAATGCCTCGATAATTACCACACTCACTTTTATCACCTTCCTTATAAAGTGGCTTAATTAAGGTTTTCCTAAAATCGTTACGTACTTCCCCTTTTTCAAAAATCATATTCATAATCTTCAGTAACTTATTTCTAACCTCAGAGCCACTATAATTTAAAAAACTCATTTACCACCCTATCAGCACCTGTAGGTTTATTATTTTTTAATCCTTTTAGTACTGTCGCTAATTCCTCCTCACAAAACAAATCTTCCTTCACATCCAAGGTATCACAAACTTTTTCATTTTTCTCTATATCTTTTCCTGCAACTCTATCTCGGTTAAGCAAATTCTCAAAATGTTCGGCCCATCTCTCTTTAGTTTTTTCCTTATCGCTAATTTCGGCCCCATTCCTATCTTTAACTGGGCCAAGTCTGACTGACTACTCACTCTTAATTTGTTAACATGCCAGTACAGTATTTTACTATTATGCCGTCTAGCTGCATCTTCCAGATCCTCGGCAATTTTATCCATGGCCTCCACTTCAGACCTCCTTAGTTCATATTTTAATGCTTTCTCCACTTTCTTTACATTCCTTTTGTTTTCATATGATCTATCACTCAGAAAATTCTTGTACAAGTCCTTTCTCCTTTGTATTAAACATAAAGCTTTTTCACAAATGTTCTTAGCTGCAGTTCTAACTTTCTTCCCTAAGACACCTTCATCAACTTCACAAATAATTTTTCTAAAATGATTCCAACCATCTTCCACATTATTAAATTTTAAACTCTCAAGTTTAGTATTCAACTGTTCCTGGAAAGTTCCTCTTAAATTCTCATCCTGGAGTCTACCAACTTCATAACTTCCCGGGAGGTAGTTACCCTTCCGATATTTCAGCTTAAAATTAACCCTTGACACTGAAGATGGTGATCTTTAATTTTAACATCAATAATGGCACTCCTATATACCCAGTATCTTGTATTGATCCTGCCAGTCTTCGGTTTACTATAACATAATCAATAAAGTTTGCTGTCTTACCATCACGTGAATACCATGTTAACTTACGAGCCATTTTATGACCAAACACCGTATTGGTTATAACTAGATTGTTATACCTACAAAATTGTAAAAGTCTGAATCCATTACTGTTTTCTTTTCCTACACCAAATTTACCTAGGCTAGGATACCATCTATCCCTATTTCTACCGACCTGGGCGTTAAAATCTCCCAGTAATAACTATATTTCTACCTAGGCCCCTGTTATTTGCTCCTGTAACTATAAGTAAAATTCATCCGAGTCACTAGTATCTCCATCAGTCGGTTCTACAGGGGTGTATACTACTATAACTGATACCCTGAACTTTTAGTCATAAAATGAGCAATTAATATTCTATTACTAATACCTTCCCAGCCTAAACTAGACTAAGCAGCTTCCCCTCATTCATTATGAGCCCTACTCCCTGTCTATATATCCCATCCTTCCTGCCTGAGTAAACAAATTTCATATCACCTAATTTCATGCTTCCTACTCCTGGGATATGAGTTTCTGAAACTCCTAATAAACCGAATTCGAATCATAGGAATTCGTCAGTCATAATGTCGATACGATAGTCATTTTTTAACGTCGTAACATTCCAAGTTTCAATTTTCATGTTCTTTAAATCATTGAAATTATTTACGCCTCAGGAAAAGCAAAGATCCCGGATACCAGTGCAGGACGGGGATCACATATCTTCTAAAGTCTACACCGAAGTGCTTAAGCCGGCTTAGAACCGGACAGCAAGAAGTCCCTGGGACCTCCATGAATGGAGGCTTTGTGCAATCCTGGGCCCATCTTGGTCACAACATGGTTTTCGGTACTTGGCGATGCTCTTCTATCAACAAGAGTCGAAATCCCGCACAGACAATCTCAAGCCTATTACCTCCGACTCATCATTTATTCATGCCTACAAATATTATGCTACTACGGGGAGGCAGTCCATAATAGATAAATTAGCTAGGAAGAGGTTTTTCAGCCCGAAGAGGCCCGTCAAAACATACAAGGCCCAGCAGAATTGTCCATTATTCAGAATCCCGTGCGAATGCTGTGTCGTTTACTAGGCTATAATTTCCTCGATGGGCGCAACTTCTCAAGTGGGAATAGAGTTGACCGCAAGGTTCCCCAGTCTTGCAGGTACCCCGAAAGGGGGGAGACAGTCCTTTGCATAGGCCATTGTGCATAGATTTGGATCTTACGCCCTACTGCAGTTGTCCTCCTTAGAGATCCTCCAGCGATGGTGTTCTACATCACCATACAATTTAACCCTTTACTGGGAGAAGGTTTGTAACTCATCAGACTTGTGGACAACCAGTGGGCCCTTCTGAGTGTACATTGGAGGGGCCTCCTTCCTCATCCGCCTGTTTTTTATGACCCCGGGCGAGGGTGCCCCAGTTTCTATTATGGACCCCCAGGGACAAGGTCCCCCCTTGGTCCGTGCCTCCTATGGAGGTACCCTACATATCTGTAGGGCGATCCCCTACCGCCACCTGGGGACACGCTGAATGGCCTGGGGGAGGCCAGGAACATATGAATGAAATTAATTAAAAATATTGTGTTTCCTTTAAACATGAAGGATTATATAGTCTTCTGTATGACTTTTTAAACATCAAATAAATTGGCGCACATAAATTCATGTTATCTGTGCTTTTTAGGAAAAATTTTGCACTTATCCTTTGAACATTTTCCCCGTCCTACCGATCATTCTTTCTCCTCGGTTTTCCCATGTGTCTGAATAGACCATTAGTAAGGGAATTTCGGAATATAGTTAGGGACGATCAATAATCAGTACAAGTATTTGAGGTAATTTTCCGGCATTCACAGACCTCGTAATCATACGAAGAAGAAGAAAAAGTTTTTATTATTATAAAAAAAAACACAAGAAAATAAACAAAGAAAATTTCACAAGAAAATAAATTTTCTTGTGAAATATTATCGCATTTAATCAGCAGTTGTACCGAACCAATCCTGCTCAATTCATCCTCAGGGCTATACTGTGGTGTTTCTCCTCCAATAGTATTGTGCAGACGGTTTGATATCATTCTATATCCCTTCTTGTTTTAGTTTTGTTTTTGTTTAAAGCTTTTTCCAATAGGCAATGATTAGAAGTCCTCCAAAAAAAGTCCCCCCAGATCCCACCTCAAAAGCCAGTGAAAGTGATACCCATCTTGGCTGGTCAAGCACACTATCTCAAAGTTCAAATGATAGCTCCAATTCTGAGAATAGGACAATGATAAGTGTAGGGGCTAATGTCACCATAACTGATGATAATGGGTTTCAAGAGGTCCTTTCTAAAAGCTCTAAAAAAAAGAAAAAAATCTCCCCAATCAAAAGCATTTCCCCTCTCCCTGCCCAAGATGCTCCCTCCAAAAAACTTTGGATTTTACCTTAAAGTTACTCCTACTACCCCCTTTGAAATAAAAAAGATTACTGCAATAAGAGTTGCAATTTTCAAATTGATAAAATCAATGTTCTCTCTTAATATTAACCGTGATGGATCTCTGCTAATAGCTGTCCAAGATCAGAAATCAGCAGACACAATAATTAACCTAAAATCCCTTCTGAATACCCCAATTAATGCATCTAAATGGAACCCAAAACAATCACCAACAAAAATAGTAGTTTATAATATTCCCCCAGAGATATCCATTCAGGAGTTAAAAGAAGGGCTCTCAGATGGGGCTGGCAACTCAATCCCAGTTGAAGATGTTACCCAACTTGGCAAACCTAACTCTAATGGCCTAAAAAAACTAGTAGATCCTTCTTATTCACACTGGAGGAAAAAATTAGTATCCCAGAAAAGTTATTCCTATTTGGGCAAATCAAACCACACAAGGAATACAAACCTAAGCCTATCCAGTGTCAGAAGTGTCTCAAACTGGGACACACAGCAAACAAATGCAATGGAATTCTCCTAGAGTGTAGTAATTGTAAAGCATACCATCCTAAAGAGTTGACAACTTGCAACAACACTCAGGCTACATGTATCAATTGCAAAGGCCCACATGAATCTACAAATAAATCACTATGCCCTGCATATAAGAAAAGAGCTCTAACACTCCAAATAGTAGCAGAGAAGGCCATCCCATACCCCTTGAAGCAATGGAAGCAAATGCTGCCCAACAATACCAAATAAAGCCCATAATGAAACCAACCAAAACCCCCAAGTCAAACACCCCCAATGCATCCAGTACCCCGTATAAAACACCATCTTCTAAGCCCCCTAGCTCACATCCCTATCACAAGGAATCACAAAGTCAACAAGCCTCCTTGTCCGGTGAGGTGAGGTCAGCCTGACCCCCCCTCCCAAGAAGAAACAAACCAGAAACACTACCAGGAATTATTTCCTTAACTGACAAACAGGATGCACAACCAAACATGCAATCCCCAAATATATGCTTATTCATTCTAAACAGTAATGCAGTTCAGGCCATGAACATACATCAACTACAGAAAACAAAAATCATTGCAGAATTAGCAAAAATTTTCATCCCCGATGATATGCTCATTCAAGCAAAAAAAGATCTTGCATTACTTTTAACAAAGCTGAACATTGATACACAGTCATATGAAAAATAAATCAACAACACAACACATATCAATACTCCAGTGGAACATAAGATCACTCACCGAAAATAAGCTAAATGAACTAATATCTTTTATGAATAATAATTCCATCAATATTGCTTGCCTCCAGGAAACTCATTTAACCCAAAATCAACAAATTAAGTCTCTGGGATATATACTATCCTGAGAAAGGATAGATCATCAGAGAGAAAAGGAGGTGGTGTAGCTCTATTAGTTAATAATAATATAAAATTCTGTGGCATCAATTTTCCAGATTTTGCTAATGATGTTGATGCAATTGGTGTCAGTGTTTGGCTGAATAATATAAAAACCTACATAATAAGCTTTTATAACCCTAATGGCCAAACTACAGATGCCATGGATTTCTTTAATTATATAAATAATTCTAATATGTTAAAAAGTATCATTATTTGTGGAGATTTCAATGCCCACAGCCTTTTGTGGGGGAATAAACCAGCAAATAAAGCTGGTAAATTGATTGAGTATATGACTTCAAAATAATAATGAATTAGCTGTTGCTACCCTCCAAACCTAAATACTTATTTCAACCCCAAAAGTGGCAGATTCTCAACAATTGACCTACAAATTGTGTCATTAAATATTTTGAATAAAATTTATATAAATAAAATTGATAGTCTATGTACTGACCACTTTGCTATAGTGTGCTCCCTAAATGAACCTGCTGAAACTCTACCACATACCTCCAAATATATCAACACTAAAGCAAATTGGTCTATGTTCCAAAATAAGCTAAATGATGAAATCACAAGTTTCACCCAAAATTCATACATTTCAAACACAACAGTTGACACACATGCTGAAGTATTGACGTCTTTACTAATAAATACAGCTAATCATGCTATCCCAGGACAACACCTAAGAAAACCTACCCTAAACACATTCCTAAAGCCTGGTGGACAAATGAGTGTCAAAATAAATGGAGAATAAAAAAGGCAGCTAGGACAGAATTCATAAAAAAAAAAGACCATCACCTACTACATATTTAAAAAAATTACAAGCAGAATCTAATCTAAAAAGGACTATAATAGATGCTAAATATAATAATTGCAAATAATCTCTCCAGAGAAACACATGAGCCAATCATATATAAAGTCATAAGCCACATCTGTGGGAAAAAGATTTCCCCCAACCCACTCCAGTATGAGCTTATACATAATAATACCCATTATGACAATGATAATGAAAAAGCTAAGCTATTTGAAACTCTTTTTGTTAGTAAGCTAACATCAAATAATCGAAGCAAAATGTCCCCAATTCCTATGAACCCAAGTTACCAACCACGCCCAGGATCCGAGTATATAAGTAGTCCATTTTCAATCTAGGAAATGAATAATGCAATACATCATATTAGGACCAAAACTAGCGGCAGCTATGACAATATACACCCTACATGGATAAAGAATCTCACCCCTTCATACAAACAAGAACTACTAAATTGTTATAATCACGCTTGGGCATCTTCTAAGTTCCCCAATATATGGAAATGTTCGTCCCTCCTAGCAATCCTAAAGAAAAATAAACCCAAAGAGAACCCTGAGTCCTATAGGCCCATAATGATTGCTCCTGTGATGGGGAAAATAATGGAGAAAATGATCTATCACAGACTCCTCTGGTTTGTTGAAAAAAAAACAATATGATCCCTCACACTCAAACTGTATTCAGGAAACACCACTCCTCAACATATGCTTTCATTTTGCTAACAAATGCAATAAATGAATCATTCTCAAAAAATAATGTCCTAGTTGCAGCTTTCCTAGATTTTGAAGGGGCATATGACAATGTGAACCACCAAATCCTTTTAAACAAACTTGCAAACCTTGGACTACCCCCCAAGCTAGTATCCTTTATAAAATCCTTTATAGAAGTGCGACCCCCCCCCTCCCCTCCAAGTTTCATTGTTTGTGTTGGTTCAGCCTCTTCACCCCAAAAGACAACAACCAAAGGCCTACCTCAGGGAGCAGTCCTCAGTTGCCTCCTGTTTGCCCTATATCTTTGGGACATGAGCCTACCCCACACGAACCTACAATATGCTGACGATCTGGTGCTATGGTCATCTGGCAACACCTTTGAGATAGCACAGTCAAATCTGCAAAAGTCACTTTTCCAATTTGAAAAATTCTCTCAACATTCAGATTTACCCATTGCACCTACCAAGTCAAAAATAATCCAATTTCACCGGAAGCGAAACCATGTGAATGCAAAACTAACTCTAAATAAAACAAAACTATTCCAGAAGATAATCATATTAATTACCTAGGTCTCATGCTTGACCAAAAACTTAATTTCCACCTCTACATTTCAAACACAATAAAAAAATGCTATAGAAAAACAAATATACTAAAAAGACTTCTTTCCACACCCTGGGGCTGTAAGGAGAAAACCTTACTCCAGTTTTATAAATCACATATAAGACCCCATATTGACTATGGGCTCATCGTATATGGTGCATGTGCAAAGACCCAGATGCAAAAAAATTGAAACAACACAAAATCATATAATACGCCTCATATTTGGTCTTA
The DNA here is from genome assembly GCA_027921565.1 of Artemia sinica. Classification (NCBI taxonomy): domain Eukaryota; kingdom Metazoa; phylum Arthropoda; class Branchiopoda; order Anostraca; family Artemiidae; genus Artemia; species Artemia sinica. Next base: position 2,118,657 of record CM051257.1, on the reverse strand, counting down.
GGAAACCCACAAGCACCAAGTTTCTGCTTATGGAGAGTGGATTAACAACAATAAGGGAGAGACGTAGCTTTCTCTTGACAAAACATCCTACAAAAAATTGAATCAAATAGCTCACACACCCTACATAATTGGTTAAGAAATCCAGCCATGTATAGAGGCATTGCAGATGAGTATGCCAACATTCAGAAGAAGTTCCCCGTACCAGCAAAGTCTATTGCACCCACTTTCCTCCAATCCCCTCCATGGAATTGGTCAAGTCCCATAATAAATACTGATTTCTCAAAGTGGACCAAAGATTTAACCCCCATCGCTTTTGTCCAGAAAAAATTTGCTGAACTTAATACAACTACCTATAAAAATCACTTCCAAATGTTTGTTGATGGGTCAAAAATGAATGAGAAGGTAGCAAGTGGTGCTTTCCTTCCTCACCTGAAAACTGCAATGGGCGAGAGATTATATAATAATTTATCTATAATGTCTGCTGAGTTAAATGCCATAATCATGGCATTAGAACACATTAAGGAAAACCAACCTTTGATTACAAATTCAGATAATATTATTGTATATTCCGACTCTTTATCCAGCCTTGAGTTGCTGGCCTCAGCTCCTCAGTATAAGCTGGACATTGACACTTATCATTGTCTCAGTATTATAGATAATTTGCTTCAAGTGGCATAAAAACTTATTTTCAGTATATTCCTAGCCACTCTGGCATAAGTGGTAATCATCAGGTTGATAAAATAGCAAAAAATGCTATAAATATTGACCAGCCAAGTGGGAGACCAATCCCAATTAGAGATATTTACCGATGGAGGCTATCAGATATTAATTTTAATAAGATTAATCCTATCGTTTCCCCTTTTCCAATAAGTATCTTTCTAAAATTTATCATAGAATTCGTTCTGGAACAAATGGACTAAATTTTCTTGCATTCTCGTATAAGTTTTCTAATTCAAGTGGTTCAATTCCCCTGTCCCCTCTTTGCAGGCATTGTAATATAAATAATGAAACAATTGACCATTGCCTATTTGAATGTAATATGCTGACGTCTGCACAACATACCTTGCTTTGAAAACTGTTAAAATGCTTCAAACACCCACAAAATCTCACTATCAGCCAAGAGCCTAGCCAACTATACCTGCACACAGAGCATAGAAATCGACTTATATCTACTCATAATTGAACTCCTAGAGTCGAAAGGTCTACTGAAAGATATCTGAAAATATCTAATAACCATGAGGTAATCAAGCCAGTAGCTCCGTAGCCCACAGAGTGAAGCAAAAGGAAAAGGGCTAAATAGTATCACTGAAAAGCCCGCCTGCTGTTTAAATAGAAGAAGAAGAAAAACACTTTTGAAAGTAAACAACTGTTATTCTTTCTGCTTCTCTTAGGTATACGTATATAATGGTCGTATAAGTTGGAGTAGAAGGGTGGTAGAAGAGAAATTGATACGCTAAGAATTCTGCACTAAACTAAATTGTATACAGGTGATGAGAGCAAAGTTACTTATAATAGAAGAAAAATCCGAAACCTAAAACCTAGGTTCAATTGCTTAAAATCGGAACTGGTCCAAAGTTTGAAATATGATTATAGTTGAAAAATCCAAAACCTAAATTCTAGGTTAAAATACTTAAAATCGGAACTGGTCCAAAGTTTTTAAATATGGTTACAGTTGAAAAATCCAAAATCTAAAATCTAGGTTAAAATACTTAAAATTCGAACAAGTCCAAAGTTTTTAAATATGACTACAGTTGAAAAATACAAAACCTAAAATCTAGGTTAAAATACTTAAAATCGGAACTGGTCCAAAGTTTCTAAATATGATTACAGAAGAAAAATCCAAAACCTAAAATTTAGGTTAAAATACTTAAAATCGGAACTGGTCCAAAGTTTTTAAATATGATTACAGAAGAAAAATCCAAAACCTAAAATCTAGGTTAAAATAATCAAAATCGGAATGGTCCAAAGTTTTTAAATTTGATTTCAGAAGAAAAATACAAAACCTAAAATCTAGGTTAAAATACTTAAAATTGGAACTGGTCCGAAGTTTTTAAATATGATTACAGAAAAAATATCCAAAACCTAAAATCTAGGTTAAAATACTTAAAATCGGAACTGGTCCGAAATTTTTAAATATGATTACAGTTGGAAAATCCAAAACCTAAAATCTAGGTTAAAATACTTATAACCAAAGTTTTAAAATACAATCACAGTTGAAAAATAGAAAAAAAATATACTGTATTGGAAACATTTGAAAGGTTTTAGAATGAAAAAATACTTTCATTCTGTAAGAATCTCATACCAGAAGCGAGAGCACCATTTATCAGAAGATACCTTACAGACCTAGACAATATTACCTTTTTTACACCAAGACTATATTACACCAATATTACATTCAACATATTACAGATGTTGAATATTAACCAATATTACACCAAGACTACTTAGTATTTACGACCTCTCGAGTTGACCCTTCGGTTTCAATATAGCTTTTTGTAATTAATTGGAATTACTTGTAATTATTTTGCTCTATTGAACGCCGTTTGGACAGCAGAATTAATTTTGCGCGAACAATTCGAGATAAAGGTTGCGATGGCTAGGATACGTTCTGTGAATGAAGGATGGCAAGTTGCCGTAAATACATTATAAGACCACACTGGCTATACATGACATATGAAGCTGTTGTTTTCTAGTTTCTGTTAACTGTTTCCTCTTGTTTTGAGAGCCTTATTTATTGTATGCCAAAAAAAATGCATTGGATTTCCAAGTCGGAAATAAAAAGACAAATTAAACGCTAAACAGTGAAATGTCGACATGACGTTAACTTTGTTGTAATGCTTTATTCAAACGTGGGTTTGGTGGTTTAAATTCAAAGAAGAAAGCAAATAAAATTAGAAAAATGAAATGTCAAATACCAGAAATCTCTTGGCATAATCGTGAACCGGTCTTGAGCGTGGACATTCAGCATAATTCAGATGATGGTGTTGTACGGCTTGCTACAGCTGGCTCAGATACTCATGTTGTGGTTAGTACAATCTAATTAAGCCACACTTAATTTGGCTCATTTACCACACTCAGCACAAGGGGCCTAATTGTTCTTGGTAAAATTCTAGACAAGCTATTTCTAGCTATCTTGGAAAGTGGTTAGGATAGGAAAATAAAACAGTCAGTTGAATCCAGGGCCAAAAACATACTCCAGGAAGGTATTGCCAAGCTATACCTCTTTTTGGGAAAGACCACTTTTCTTTGGCATTTCAGAAAATTAACAATGGGTTTTAGGACTGCGCCTTTTTACTACAGCATGATGCAATGTGAGGGCAGTAACAAGAACCCTGCCTGCCTTCTTGGTCAAATTTTCACTGTAGACTAAATAAAAAATATGGTATCTGTTTTGAAAACCAATTGAAAAGAAAAGGTCAATATCTACCAAATCATATTATTGAGTTAGGACTAAAGTGAATACACCATTCAATGCCTTTTTTTATGCTGATTACAAATATAATAAGCATTTCTATCAGAAATGAATTTCAGCCCCCCCCTATATAGGCTATACCTAACCTAACCCTGAATTGGCATATATAAGGGGGGGGGGGCTGAAATTCATTTCCGATAGAAATGCTTATTATATTTGTAATCAGCATAAAAAAAGGCATTGAATGGTGTATTCACTTTAGTCCTAACTCAATAATATGATTTGGTAGATATTGACCAAAGAAGAATTATATTTCATATTTGTGGTTTATAGAATAAATATCAAGCAACAAAAGTTACATTTCTAAAATCAGAATAAAATCAGCTCTCTGTTAGGCTAATATGTGAATAAAACTGAAACACTAAAAGGATATATACATCAAAATAGGATAATTGGTTTTTCCAAAAAGAGGTCCCTGTAGGTAAGTCAATCAACTAGGCCTAATAATTTCAAGTGTTTGACCTTAAATAATTTTAATAGGCTAATAACCATGTTGATGCATAGCTTAAATTTTCAGCTAGGCTATTCATTAATATATACAATTCTTCTCAAATCCTCTTTGGCAACAAGATGTGAGGGTTTGAGTTTTACATAATTTTGCTCAATTGGATACTGGTTTTTTACCCTATATCTTGTGATTTCTATGTCTTAGAATCTGGCCAACTTTACAGATCTGTACCTGTTGGAATTTAAGATAAAATTGTACTTGAGCTAGCTTAATTTTGGCTATCTTGGAAAGGGGTTAGGTTAAGAAATGAAATTTTCAGGGATGGGTTGTACCAGCTAAAGTATGTCCTGGCAAGGTATTTTGCAGTACTTACCTCCACTCCTTCTCCCTCTAGAGGGCCCTGAAATTTTCTTACATGACAGGTCTAGCCTTCAGGGCCCCAAAGATATTTTATATGAATTATGAAAGAGCATAAAAAAAAGCATCAAATGATGTTGCACTTTAATCCTAGCTAAATTATATGGTCCATTGCAAAGTTACCATAAAATTTACCACCCCCCATCCCCCTATAATGTGCAAATATGTACCCTGAATTGTCAACAACAAAGTTTTGAATTGCAAAATTTTGTGCTTTTTTGTCAGTTGCATTTGAAAAACATGAAACATTAGAAAAAACAGTTTATATTTGTGTTGCCCAATAAATGAGGTTTGAATTGTTATAAATAAGTATTCTTGGAATATACTACTCTTGAACAACTTTTTTATAAACTAGTGATATGTTTTTAACAACTTTCAATAACTTAACTACTGTTGATAACTTCTTTGTGTGGTTGGTTACAAAAATGAAATACCATTGGGGCCCCTTTAAGGGCTCAATATGCAATTTGCAACAGAAGTGATTATTGAATTAGGAAAGAGCATAAAAAAAGGGATCAAACGATGTATTCACTTTCATGCTAGCTAAATAATTGTCCCACCTTCAAATTTACCTCTTTCTCTGGCCTCAGTTCTGAAAATGCAGTTCCTGTTATTTGAGTAGAATTTTAAGTCATATCAATTTTTTTTCAAAATTTAGAAAATTATTTGCATATCTTTAAATCCTTATTAATTGTGACTGAGCAAAGTTGCAAAGCTGAAAACAATTTTGTATTACTTCAGTTAAGCAGAAGATCTACTTTGGAAGGTTTCACTTTTATATTGCACTGTTCTTTAAAGGTCATCAAAGGCTGGGACCATGAGTGCCCATAGGCTGAGTTTTTTTGGGGGGGGGGGCTTACCTGGTCTAATTGGCACTTTTAATGCTATATAATAGGATTCCAAAACAAAAATAAAAAAACAACAAATTATTGGTAAAATTTCACCAAGAGGGCAGGGCTCTTGTTGCTACCCTCACATTGCATCATGCTGTAGTAAAATAGGGGCTCTCCAAAAATCAGTCTCTATTTCTCTGGAATGCTAAAGAAAAGTGGTATTTCCCAAAAAGAGGTCTTTTACCCTAGGGTACCACCAGATACCATTTTTATGCTCTTTCTAAATAGATAGATAGATATATTTATCACAAAAGCCCTATGGGCCACAGATATTACAAATACAACAAAAGATATAAAAACATAGGCAGGGCTCTTGTTGCTACCCTCACATTGCATCATGCTGTAGTAAAATAGGGGCTCTCCAAAAATCAGTCTCTATTTCTCTCAAATGCTAAAGAAAAGTGGTATTTCCCAAAAAGAGGTCTTTTACCCTAGGGTACCACCAGATACCATTTTTATGCTCTTTCTAAATAGATAGATAGATATATTTATATATCTAAGATAGATAGATATAAGATAGATAGATAGATAGATATATTTATATATCTTGTAATATCTGTGGCCCTATGGGCCACAGATATTACAAATGCAACAAAAGATATAAAACATAATAAGTTTACAAAATTTCCCAAATTTTTAATAGGGTAACCACTTTGCAACTACTTCCTATTCTATTTTCTAAACAACTTCTATACATCACATCTCTCCCAAAAAATTTCCCTTCTAAGTAACTCAGTTCTTCACAGTTACATATAAAATGTTCTAAATCTTCAGACTCCTTGCACACAAGACAAGTGAAGGGACCACTCCATACCTCAACCCTCCCTAAATACTTTGTTCTCCCCCTCCTGAGTGGCATAAAACTTCCCCTTACTGATAAAATCCATTTTAAAGTAGCATTTTGGAACCCAAATTTTAGATATATTTCTTTTCCTTAGGCTTCTTTAATTTTTCTATGTATTCCAAGGGATTGTGACTTAACCTTGTCATCTTGCCAAACCTGGATCCCTTGATCATGTAGCACTTTTTCCACAGCTTTTACAATCAATCCTGTTTCCACCCCAGGTCAAATACCATCATTCCACCAGCCTGATAGCCCACAATTGTCTAGTATACTCTTAATTTGCACAGGCCAAGAATCTTATCTTTTATCCAGTAACATTTCATTGAAAGCATTTTTGTTAACTGATAATCTGGCATAGCAATAACTTTTTCCCAATTAGCTACCATGTGTACTAACCATTTATTTCTTAAGCTAAAAAGACCCAGGTCACCCTTTATAACAATGCTATTAAACTTTTTATTTAACCCTAATAATCTTTTAAAATAATGAAGCTGTATCCTCTCCATTTCTGCCCCCCCCTTTCTTGTCCCCATATCTCTGCCCATAATGTTTAGCAGGTTCTTCTACTTGCAAGATATGCTTTGTAGCTTGATATCCTTTGCTCCTATATCCTTAATACAACTCTTTAAGAATATGCCAGTTAAACTTTTACCTTTACTTGACATTAGAGCTATGTTTATTGTCTGCTTACCATTTGAAACAAGTCTACAGCCTAGGTAACCATACTTCTTTACTACTTTGTAACTCTCCTCCCATAACTAAAATTTTCTTGAAATGTCTGTGCTCCCCTTGCAAAAACCATTACTGCTGACTTCTAGATTTAAAACCAGTCTCTTTTCCTTAAGGTACTTTTCTACACTCTCTAATCCATGCTGTAGATTCTCTCTACTATTTGCCAATAAAGCCGCATCATCAGTGTACAAAAGTGCATACATTTTTTTAATCAAATAATTGCAATTTGCTTACTTTCCTTTTCCTTGAATAACTTTCAATGTCATTAGTATAATAATAATAATAATACAATAATTGCTTTTCTTGCAAATTCAATTTTAAGCCCTTTTAGGGCCCTTGCATAATTCCATTCATAATTCTATTCTGTATTTTTGGTATAAAAATGGGTTATAACCTTTGTTTCAAACTTAGTATCAAATAGTTTGACCAGCCTGAAGTAATAGCCGTCACCCTTGCCATTGCCCTATGTTTTAGTGTTGCCAAACTTTGAAGAAAATATCCCTCGCCAATCGCCCAATCTTTCAAAATGATTACAGTGTTGCCAAATTTTGTCTCCTTTAACCTAAAGGACTATTAAAAAATACTTTAACACAATTGACTCACAGCAGAGAAGATTCTAAGGGGTCAGACACTACTTTTTGGGACTAAACCTTATCTGCTTGACTAATAGCTCATTTTAAAGCCCATTTTTCGCTGATTCATAATATATACGTCTTACCGCGTTTAAAAATTCTTGAATTTAATTTAGTTCCCAAATAAAGTTTTTTTAAAAAATTCAAATCCTTGTCTTACAAAAAAGCAGGCAATGTCCTTGCTTTTGCTTATTATGTCCTATACAGTGTTTTTATGAAGTGAAAAATAATTTACCATAACATTTAGTATTTCCTTCATTGCTAAAACTCTTTGTGACTTTTTTATTTAACCAGGCGATTTTCTTATCACCCTAGTCTCAAAATTCCAGCCATAAGGTCAAAGAATGAGAAAAAGGTTCCTATTCTTCTCAAAAACGTGTAGTGCTATCATCAGACGGATGAGACGTTTCAAATGAGCTGTCACTCGCCACAAATTGGAGCACAATCACAATTGACTCACAGCAGAGGAGATTCTAAGGGGTCAGACACTACTTTTTGGGACTAAACCTTATCTGCTTGACTAGTTGCTCATTTTAAAGCCATTTTTCTCTGATTCATAATATATACGTCTTACTGCGTTTAAAAGTCTTGAATTCAATTTATTTCCCAAATAAAGTTTTTTTAAGAAATTCAAAATCCTTGTCTTACAAAAAAGCAGGCAATGGCCATGCTTTGCCTTGCTTTGGCTTGTTATGTCCTATACAGTGTTTTTATGAAGTGAAAAACAATAGACCTTAGATAATGTGAGATTAATTGTATAGGAGGAAAACTACCCTTTCCTTATCCCCGTCTCCACCTCAAGGTCATAGAAATTTTGGAGGGGACTCATTCGATCCTGAATCAGTGTTACATAGCAATTTTCTTTCACTAAGTTGATTTTTTTCAAAACGTGTTTATTAACTTTTGGTTACTTTGGGCTGTGGTTTGCTTTTTACTATGTTGCAGCTACTGCTGCAAACCATGACTCCAGTTTTTGTTATAGCCAAAGTTGAAGAAACAAATGAAGACGAATGCTTTGCTATTGTTCAAGCTTCATGAAGGCTGATAATTGAACTTAAGTCATTTATGTTTTGTGAATAAATCATGACGAAGTTTTTTCATTTTTCTAGATTTTTTTCATAATGAACGATTCCTTTAAGAACAAATTTTATTCGCTTCACAGTGAACTAGGGAATATAAGGAAAAATAAATTGTTAAACTAGAAATTCTGAAAGACATTTAACAATGGAGAACAGTCTTCTAGACTGATCGTCCTAGATGAAAGTGTGAGCAAAATGAAGGATGTTTTAGAGGTTTTGCGAGTTCAGGGTGCTAGAATTGGTTTGAAAATTAATGTTAGGAAGACTAAGTCACTAAGGCTACGAATAAGTGAAGATGAAAAAGGTGACATTGGGTAATGAAAAGATTGATCAGGTGGGCAGCTTCACTTACCTTGGTAGTATTATTAGTAAAGATGGTGGGAGCAGTGAAGATGTTAAAAATAGAATAGCCAAGGCTCAGGGTGTTTTTTCACAGTTAAAAAAAAGTCTGGAAGAATAGGAAGATAAGTCTGCAAACCAAGATTAGAATATTAGAAGCTACAGTGATGACAGTGGTCAAATATGGCTCTGAAGCATGGACGCTCTGACAAGTGGATGAAGATTTTCTAGATGTTTTCCAGAGAAATTGCTTAAGGATTGTTCTGGGTACTGGGCTGACTGACCGTATTTCAAACAATAGGCTATACAAAAAATGTGGTTCAATACCGCTCTCTAGGGCTATGATGAAAGAAAGGTTGTGGTGGTTAGGGCACATTGTGCAGATGAAGGATGACAGATTGCCGAAGATTGTTCTTTTCGGCCAACCATCTAGGGCTAAACGGAAAGCAGGTCGTCCCCGTCTGGGGTGGGAGGACGTCATAAAGAAAGATTTAAAGGAAATGGGAACTTCGTGGGCGGTGTAAAAAGGGAGGCTTTGAATAGATTGGGGTGGAGGAGGATCGTGTTTAGCTGTGTTGGCCTCAGGCGGCTTGGTGCTGCGGTGAGTTGTTAGTAGTAGTAGTAGTAGTCAAGCAGATAAGGTTTAGTCCCAAAAACGTAGTGTCTGACCCCTTAGAATCTCCTCTGCTGTGAGTCAATTGTGATGGTGCTGTGATTTGTGGCGAGTGACATCTCATTTGAAACGTCTCTTCCGTCTGATGATAGCACTACACGTTTTGAGAAGAATAGGAACCTTTTTCTCATTCTTTGACCTTATGGCTGGAATTTTAAGACTAGGGTGATAAGAAAATCGCGCTGGTTAAATGAAAAAGTCACAAAGAGTTGTAGCAATGAAGTAAATATTGAATGTTATGGTAAATCTAAGGCCTATTGTTTTCGCTTCATACAACACTGTATAGGACATAATAAGCCAAAGCAAGGCCATCGCCTGCTTTTTTGTAAGACAAGGATTTTAAATTTCATAAAAAAAAAACTTTATTTGGGAAAAAAATTGAATTCAAGACTTTTAAACGCGGTAAGACATATATATTATGATTCAGAGAAAAATGGCCTTTAAATTGAGCTACTAGTCAGGCAGATAAGGTTTAGTCCCAAAAAATAGTGTCTGACCCCTTAGAATCTCCTCTGCTGTGAGTCAATTGTGATTGTGCTCCGATTTTTGGAGTGTGACAGCTCATTTGAAACGTCTGATCCGTCTTATGATAGCACTCCACGTTTTGACAAGAATAGGAACCTTTTCCTCATTCTTTGACCTTATAGCTAGAATTTTAAGACTAGGGCAATAAGAAAATCGCCCTGGTTAAATAAAAAAGTCACAAAGAGTTGTAGCAATGAAAGAAATAATAAATGTTATGGTAATGTTATGGTAAATTGTTTTTCACTTCATAAAAACACTGTATAGGACATAATAAGCCAAAGCAAGGCCATTGCCCGATTTTTTGTAAGACAAGGATTTTGAATTTCTTAAAACAACTTTATTTGGGAACTAAATTGAATTCAAGAATTTTAAACGAGGTAAGACGTATATATTATGAATCAGCGAAAAATGGGCTTTAAAATGAGCTACTAGTCAAGCAGATAAGGTTTAGTCCCAAAAAGTAGTGCGTGACCCCTTAGAATCTCCTCTGCTGTGAGTCAATTGTGATTGTGCTCCGATTTGTCGCGAATGACAGCTTATTTGAAACGTCTCATCCGTCTGATGATAGCACTCCACGTTTTTGAGAAGAATAGGAACCTTTTTCTCATTCTTTGAGCTTATGGCTGGAATTTTAAGACTAGGGCGATAAGAAAATCGCGCTGGTTAAATGAAAAAGTCACAAAGAGTTGTAGCAATGAAGTAAATATTGAATGTTATGGTAAATCTAAGGCCTATTGTTTTTCGCTTCATACAACACTGTATAGGACATAATAAGCCAAAGCAAAGCCATCGCCTGCTTTTTTGTAAGACAAGGATTTTAAATTTCATAAAAAAAAAACTTTATTTGGGAAAAAAATTGAATTCAAGACTTTTAAACGCGGTAGGACGTATATATTATGATTCAGAGAAAAATGGCCTTTAAATTGAGCTACTAGTCAGGCAGATAAGGTTTAGTCCCAAAAAATAGTGTCTGACCCCTTAGAATCTCCTCTGCTGTGAGTCAATTGTGATTGTGCTCCGATTTCTGGAGTGTGACAGCTCATTTGAAACGTCTGATCCGTCTTATGATAGCACTCCACGTTTTTGACAAGAATAGGAACCTTTTCCTCATTCTTTGACCTTATAGCTAGAATTTTTAAGACTAGGGCAATAAGAAAATCGCCCTGGTTAAATAAAAAAGTCACAAAGAGTTGTAGCAATGAAAGAAATAATAAATTTTATGGTAATGTTATGGTAAATTGTTTTTTCACTTCATAAAAACACTGTATAGGACATAATAAGCCAAAGCAAGGCCATTGCCCGCTTTTTTGTAAGACAAGGATTTTGAATTTCTTAAAACAACTTTATTTGGGAACTAAATTGAATTCAAGAATTTTAAACGAGGTAAGACGTATATATTATGAATCAGCGAAAAATGGGCTTTAAAATGAGCTACTAGTCAAGCAGATAAGGTTTAGTCCCAAAAAGTAGTGCGTGACCCCTTAGAATCTCCTCTGCTGTGAGTCAATTGTGATTGTGCTCCGATTTGTGGCGAATGACAGCTCGTTTGAAACGTCTCATCCGTCTGATGATAGCACTCCACGTTTTGAGAAGAATAGGAACCTTTTTCTCATTCTTTGAGCTTATGGCTGGAATTTTAAGACTAGGGCGATAAGAAAATCGCCCTGGTTAAATGAAAAAGTCACAAAGAGCTGTAGCAATGAGCTTCGCTTCAAAAAAAACACTGTATAGGACATAATAAGCCAAAGCAAGGCAAAGCAACGCCATCATCCACTTTTTGTAAGACAAGGATTTTTAATTTCTTAAAAAACTTTATTTGGGAACTAAATTGAATTCAAGAGTTTTAAACGCGGCAAGACGTATATATTATGAATCAGAGAAAAATGGTCTTTAAAATGAGCTACTAGTCAAGCAGATAAGGTTTAGTCCCAAAAAGTAGTGTCTGACCCCTTAGAATCTCCTCTGCTGTGAGTCAATTGTGATTGTGCTCCGATTTGTGGCGAGTGACAGCTCATTTGAAACGTCTCATCCGTTTGATGATAGTACTGCACGTTTTGAGAAGAATAGGAACGTTTTTCTCATTTTTTGACCTTATGGCTGGAATTTTAAGAGTAGGGCAATAAGAAAATCGCCCTGGTTAAATAAAAAAGTCACAAAGAGTTGTAGCAATGAAGGAAATACTAAATTATATGGTAATGTTAGGGTGAATTGTTTTTCACTTCATAAAAAACACTGTATAGGACATAATAAGCCAAAGCAAAGGCCATCGCCTGCTTTTTTGTAAGACTAGGATTTTGAATTTCTTAAAAAACCTTTATTTGGGAACTAAATTGAATTCAAGAATTTTAAACGCGATAAGACGTATATATCATAAATCAGCGAAAAATGGGCTTTAAAATGAGCTACTAGTCAAGCAGATAAGGTTTAGTCCCAAAAAGTAGTGTTTGACCCCTTAGAATCTTCTCTGCTGTGAGTCAATTGTGTTAAAGTATTTGTAATAGTCCTTTAGGTTAAAGGAGACGAAATTTGGCAACACTGTAATCGATTTGAAAGATTAGGTGATCGGCAAGGGATGTTTTCTTCAAAGTTTGGCAACACTGAACATAGGGCGATGGCAAGGGTGATGGGCGATGGGCTATTACTTCAGGCTGGTACAGTTTGTGGTAATGAACTGTAAGTAAGAAACAACCAGGCTCAATAGTAACCAAAACTCTAAAAAATGCGCCTGAGAAAATTTGCCTGATTTTCGAAAAAAGGAGTAAATATCCCCTTAAAGTTATAGAACCTTAATGAAAATCACACCATCAGATTCAGCATATTAGAGAACCTTAGCGTTGAGGTTTCAAGCTCCTATCTGCAAAAATGTGGACTTTTGTATTTTTTGCCAGAAGATTGATCATGGATCCATGTTTAGTTTTTTTTTTTTGTGTTTTTTTCTTTTCCCCAGGGGTGATTGTATTGACCCAGTGGTCCTAGCATATCGTGGGAGGGCTCATTGGAACGGAAATTAAAATTTCTAGTGCCCTTTTGAAGTGCCAAAAAATTGGACAGCAACTAGGCCCCTCCCATGCTAATTTTTTTCCAAAGTCACCAAAAAATTTTTTTGATAGCCATGTTGTTCAGCATGGTCGAAAAAATATCATAACTATGTCTTTGAGGATGATTAATCCCCCCAGTCCCAGGGGAAGGGCTGCAAGTTATGAACTTTGCCCAATGTTTACATATAGTATTGGTTATTGGGAAGTATACGGACGTTTTCAGAGGGACTTTTTCTGGTAGTGAGGGGGTGTTGGGGTGGGGGTTACATGGGACAATCTTTCCACGGAGGAAGTTTTAATGGGGGAAGGAACATTTCTATGAAGGGGGCGCCAGATTTCCCACCATTATTTAAAAAAAATATCAGAAATTGAATTCAAACAAGTTTTTCAACTGAAAGTAAGGAGCAACATCAAAATTTAAAATGAACAGAAATTATTACGTATATGATTGGGCTTGCCCTTAGTCAATACCTTGCTCTTTACGCTAAAGTTTTTTTTAGTACTTTAATAAGAACTATTTATTCTAGTTAACAACTTTTGTGATTAAGGGGTTATTTTTAAAGAATTGGAACAAAATTCGCACTTTAGCATAAAGAGCTTAGCATAAAGAGCATAGGTATTGAAAGAGCTGTAGGTATTGAATAGGGGGGGGGGGGGGGGGGGGGGGGGTGAACCCCCCTAAAATATGTGATAAAAATATACAAATATAGAAGTATGCTATGTAAGGTAATTCGTAAGTTACGTATATTTATTACTAATAAAAACGTTTGTAATTAAAAAATTAAACAACTTTCAAGAAAGCCATTTAGCCAAAAAAAAAGTAAAATTAATATGCAAATTTTGTTTTAATTATTCTTGTACAGTGAGCCAAAATCAAAACTGCATTAATTTAAAAACGTTCAGAAATTAAATATATATAAAAAAGTTCTTTTAACTGAAAGCAAGGAGCAACATTAAAGTTTAAAACGAACAGAAATTATTCCATATATGAAAGGGGCTGTCCCCTCCTCAACGCCTCGCTCTTTACGCTAAGTTTGAAACTTTTTCATATCTATTTTTTAAAACAATAAAAAACTTTAGCGTAAAGAGCGGGCGTTGAGGAGGGAACAGCCCCTTTCATATATGGAATAGTTTCTGTTTTTTTTTAAGTTTTAATGTTGCTCGTTACTTTCAGTTAAAAAAAAATGTTTTTTTCTAGATTTCATTTCATTTAAATCCATTTTGTAAAAGCTATATAATTCACAAACATTGATTTGTCAAGATTAAGTTGAATAAAAAAAAAAAACTCAAAACAAATCTGCCATGTTTTCTTCTTATTCTGTTAGGCTGCTTAAAAAATGCTGTTTCACTTATATTATACATATATACATACATGCGTTTATTTAAAAACCAGTGGCCATATACACAAAAACAAATAAACAAAAAAATCAATAAGGAAAGAACAATAACACTCAACAAATTTAAACTGCAGCTACTTTCCGCGCCATCAGACTATTCTCTATAAAACAACCTAACACAATAATTAGGTTCCTCGAAGTAGTCCCCAAAACACCCGGTAGCAGTGGTACATCCCATGGAAAAATTTATCCCTAAAATTCGCCAAACTTTGGGATCTACTCAGAAAATGGTTTCATCCCATCCCAAACTCCCCACAGAGGGGGCAGGCACGCCTAATTCACAAGCCATCCTCATCATAAGACTCCCAGTATCCTTTACAAAGTGGTATGCAATTTGCCCGTGCCTACAACCAATACTTAAGGGTTCTCCATGGTAGGTTCAGCTTCAAATAAAACTCCTCTCCATGCACATCTTTAATCTCTCTATAAAAATGCAGGCTACTAGACTTTTCCAGACCGTTAGCCAAACCTGAATCTCTTGGTCCCGAATGCGCGATGCAAACTTACCAAGGAAATCTTCAGGTTTACCTAGAGGAACCGTCCCCTCATTCCGTGCCCATGATAAACCAGCATTATCCAACAGTGCTTTAACTTGTTTTGGCCATGCTGCCTTTTGGTAAAACTCAACATCTCTGTGTAGGCTCCTTTCGCCAGGCGGTTATCAGGCAAGCGCGTAACCTGTAACCAAATCTTAATCATTTGTATAGTCCTCATATGACATAGATCCTGCAAACCCAAAACACCCTTTAGGACCAAACTACTAAAATTATTTTGGTGGCCTATAACTCTTTTAAAATACATAAACTGCAGAGATTTCAGTTGTTTTACCGTAGTAGTCCCCCACAGCTCAAATCCATAATGGGCAACAGGTAGGACTTTAGTCATAAAAAGGTACTTGTGCATCTTTATATTTTTGATTCCCATGATATGTTTTTTGTTGAAGTAGAGCACAAGCAGCTGCCTTACCACGTGAAATCATCAATTTAATGTGCTTGGTCCAATTCCCAATTGCTGCGACCACGAATCCCAGATATTTATACTTTGGGGTCACTTTTATTGCCTCATCTTTATAAGTAAAGGAATAATCCTGAGGTGCATTGGGCTTCCTACTTTGGAAGATGACAATCTCTGTCTTAGATGCGTTACACCTTCAACTTCTTCGATTCTAGGTAAGATTCAGTTAAATTCAGAAGAGTTGGAGTTCCTCGGCTGATTTGGCCCTAAAGCTGTGTCGTCAACAAACAGCAAAAAAGAAAATAGGGTATTCGCTAGTGATACAACTGGGACCCATCTCATTTCAAGGAACTCTGCAGAATCATTGATATACAGACTAAAAAGCTTCGGTGAGAACGTGCATTCTTGGGAAACTCCTCTGAAGGTTCTGAGCCTAGATACACCTTTTTTAACAATATAAACCACAGATAAAGTTATCTCATACATGTTAGTTAATAACATAATAAAAGGCCTGGGTAGGCATATCATAACAAGGTAATGGAATAAAAATAGGTCTTTCAATACTATCAAATGCCTTTTCAAAGTCGAAAAAACGCGCAAAAAGCCTACCAATTCCCCTGCAACATTTTCCAATAAGAGCCTGGAGTATAAATACACGATCTGTAGTTGAATAATCCTTTTGGCATCCGCCTTGGGTCTCACTGACAATATTTTCCTTTTCTAGCCACAGCCCTAATCTACCATGTAGAACCTTTTCCAAAAATTACTAATTGTTGGTACTAGACTAATAGGGCGATAGTTACCATGCTTCATCCAGTCACCCTTTTTAAAGAACGGCATTATAACCGACATATTCCATGCTGTTGGCCAACTACATGAAACCAGGACTGCATTATACAAAGTTAATAAAACTGGCAACAGGGGACCGATTAATTTCTTATACATTGTTGACGGAATTCCATCAATACCTGGCGAAGATCCTCCACGGTGGCTCTTGATGGATTGTTTCAGCTCACTCTCTGATATTTCCTGAATTAGCTGGTAAGAATGGTCTGGGAGGGGGAATTCACTGACCACTGCATCTATCGGCTCAGTATACACTTGCGGGTAGATGGGTGCCTGGCCAGCTGAGTTTCTATGATTCTCCAGGTCTTCAAAATAAGTTGGCCAAGAGTTGACTTCTGGGATCATTTTTGATTGGTCACGTGGCCCACGTAAATACTTCCAGAATTCCTTCATAATGGCCGATCTAGAAGCTTGAAAACACTTCTCTTAATCTTTAATTTCATATAATTCTTTCTTCCTCCTTACTAAAGCCTTGTGTCCTTTTCTAGCTAATCTAAATGTTGATAGGGCTTCTTGTCGTTGCTCTGAGCCATTGGCATTTTTTTACCTTATTTAATTAGCTAAATAGGCACAACATACTGAGTGTGCAATCATTATCAAAAGGACCCATTTTAGGCGGCATTCGTTTCAGGACCCGATCAACCTCTTCTTGGAGGAGTTGTGACAGGCAGCCAGTAATTATTTCAGGGTCTGAAGAGAGTTCACATAAACCCTTTATCTTACCCAAAATCTCTTCTGAGCAAAACCTATCCTTCAGCGTTTTTGTTTCTTTATCAGTCCAATCTTGTCGTAACCGCCTTATAGCTTGAGCTCGGGATATACGGCAAGAATGAGGGAGAGAAGGAACATTAAACATCCTAGAAAGTTGGAGAGAGAGTTTTATAGGAAAATGATCTGAACCCAGCACGTGGAGAACCTCAAAATCAACACACACAGGCAGCGAACTCCACACCCACCAACGCGTAATCTATAACACTGGGATTTGACCCGGAAAAGTATGTGTACTCACCTCTACCCATGGGTGTAGGGAGGGGATCAGGGGGGGGCAGCTACCCCCCCCCCCCCCCCCCCCTCCCCCCTAGACCTTCAAATTTAAATTAGATATGGCTGAAAAAAGCAGATGGTTTGGAAAAAGCAGTTGATGAAACTCCATCACACTATCGACGGCCCCCCCCCCCTAGACAATATGCTGCCTACGCCCATGCCTCTACCTCTGTCCTTACCAAATCTTCCATTACAAATTGCTAAACCATTCTCCTCGCAGTATGCCAATAAATTTTCTCCACCAAATATTCATTCTTCTAGACTGATCGTCACTGCTCCGTGGCATCTCAAAGACCTCAGGAAGGACCTCCGCATTATCATCTGAAAAAAAATAAGGAGTTATCTCTAATACATTCGAAATATAGGCATTTAAATCCCCTACTACAACCAGAGGGTCCCCCGGAAACTTCTGTTGAATCAATCGCGTTTCTTCATGTAGTATAGTCCACGTGTCTTCAGACGAGTAAGAACTATTTTGTGGTGCTAGATATACAGAAATACTATATTCTCTGATTGGGTAGCGAGTCTCACTGAGGAAGAAAATGACGTTTGGCTAAAATACATAACCGCAACAACAGCTGCAGCAACATTTTAAGAAATTTAAAATAAATTGTCTTGTGAAACATTATCTCAATTAATCAGCAGCTGTACCGAACCAATCCTGCTCAAATCATCCTCAGGGCTATACTGTGGTGTTTCTCCTCCCCATAGTATAGTGCAGACGGTTTGATATCATTGTATTATCCCTTCTTGTTTAGTTTTGTTTTAGTTTAAAGCTTTTTCCAATAGGCAATGCTTAGAAGTCCTCCAAAAAAAAAGTCCCCCCAGATCCCACCCCAAATACTAGTGTGAAACTGATACCCATTTTGGCTGGTCAAGCTCACTATCTCAAAGTTCAGATGATAGCTCCAATTCTGAGAATAGGAGAATGATCAGTGTAGGGGCTAATGTCACTATGAATGATGATAATGGGTTTCAAGAGGTCTTTTCTAGAAGCTCTAAAAAAAGGAAAAAAATCTCCCCAATCAAAAGCATTTCCCCCCTCCCTGCCCAAGATCCTCCCTCCCAAAACTTAGGAATTTACCTTAAAATTACTCCTACTACCCCCTTTGAAATAAAAAAGATTACTGCAATAAGAGTTCCAATTTTCAAATTGATAAAATCAATGTTCTCTCTTAATATTCACCGTGATGGATCTCTGCTAATAGCTGTCCAAGATCAGAAATCAGCAGAAACAATAATTAACCTAAAATCCCTTCTGAATACCCCAATTAATGCATCTAAATGGAACCCAAAACAATCGCCAACAAAAATAGTAGTTTATAATGCTCCCCCAGAAATTTCCATTCAGGAGTTAAAAGAAGGGCTCTCAGATAGGGCTGGCAACACAATCCCAGTTGAAGATGTTACCCAACTTGGTAAACCTAACTGTAATGGCCTAAAAACAAGTAGATCCTTCTTATTTACAATGAAGGAAAAAATTAATATCCCAGAAAAGTTATTCCTATTTGGGCAAATCAAACCACACAAGGAATACAAACCTAAGCCTATCCAGTGTCAGAAGTGTCTCAAACTGGGACACACAACAAACAAATGCAATGAAATTCTCCTAGAGTGCAGTAATTGTAAAGCATACCATCCTAAAGAGTTGACAACTTGCAACAACACTCAGCCTACATGTATCAATTGCAAAGGCCCACATGAATCTACAAATAAATCACTATGCCCTGCATGTAAGAAAGAGCTCTAACACTCCAATAGCAACAGAGAAGGCCATCCCATACCCCTTTGCAGCAATGGAAGCAAATGCTGCCCAACAATACCAAATAAAGCCCGTAATTAAACCAACCAAAACCCCCAATGCATCAAGTACCCCGTATAAAACACCATCTTCTAAGCCCCCTAGCTCACATCCCTATCAGAAGGAATCACCAAGTCAACAAGCCTCCTTGTCCGGTGAGATGAGGTCAGCCTGGCCCCCCCTCCCAAGAAAAAACGAACCAGAAACACTACCAGGAATTAATCCCTTAACTGACAAACAGGATGCACAACCAAAAATGCAGTCCCCAAATATATGCTTATTCATTCTAAACTGTAATGCAGTTCAGGCCATGAACATACATCAACTACAGAAACACAAAATCATTGCAGAATTGGCAAAAATCTACATCCCTGATGATATGCTCATTCAAGCAAAAAAAAAAAGATCTTGCTTTACTGTTAACAAAGCTGAACATTGATACACAGTCATATGAAAAATAAATCAACAACACAACACATATCAATACTCCAGTGGAACATAAGATCACTCACAGAAAATAAGCCAAATGAACTAATATCTTTTATGAATAATAATTCCATTAATATTGCTTGCCTCCAGGAAACTCATTTAACCCAAAATCAACAAATTAAGTCTCTGGGATATACTATCCTGAGAAAGGATAGATCATCAGAGAGAAAAGGAGGTGGAGTAGCTCTATTAGTTAAAAATAATATAAAATTCTGTGGCATCAATTTTCCAGATTTTGCTAATGATGTTGATGCAATTGGTATCAGTGTTTGGCTGAATAATATAAAAACCTACATAATAAGCTTTTATAACCCTAATGGCCAAACTACAGATGCCATGGATTCCTTTAATTATATAAATAATTCTAATATGTTAAAAAACATCATTATTTGTGGAGATTTCAATGCCCACAGCCTTTTGTGGGGGAATAAACCAGCAAATAAAGCGGTAAATTAATTGAGTATATGACTTCAAATAATAATGAATTAGCTGTTGCTACCCCTCCAAACCTTAATACTTATTTCAACCCCAAAAGTGGCAAATTCTCTACAATTGACCTACAAATTGTGTCTTTAAATATTTTGAATAAAATTTATATAAATAAAATTGATAGTCTATGTACTGATCACTTTGCTATAGTGTGCTCCCTAAATGAACCTGCTGAAACTCTACCACATACCTCCAAATATATCAACACTAAAGCAAATTTGTCTATGTTCCAAAATAAGCTAAATGATGAAATCACAAGTTTCACCCAAAATTCATACATTTCAAACACAACAGTTGACACACATGCTGAAGTATTGACATCTTTACTAATCAACACAGCTAATCATGCTATCCCCAGGACAACACCTAAGAAAACCTACCCTAAACACATTCCTAAAGCATGGTGGACTAATGAGTGCCAAAATAAATGGAGAATAAAAAAGGCAGCTAGGACAGAATTCATAAAAAAAACCATCACCTACTACATATTTAAAAAAATTACAAGCAGAATCTAATCTAAAAAGGACTATAATAGATGCTTAAATATAATTACTGGAATAATTTTGCAAATAATCTCTCCAGAGAAACACATGAGCCAATTATACATAAAGTCATAAGCCACATCTGTGGGAAAAAGATTTCCCCCAACCCACTCCTGTATGAGCTTATACATAATAATACCCATTATGACAATGATAATGAAAAAGCTAAGCTATTTGCAACTCTTTTTGTTAATAAGCTAACATCAAATAATCGAAGCAAAATGTCCCCAATTCCTATGAACCCAAGTTACCAACCACGCCCAGGATCCGAGTATATAAGTAGTCCATTTTTCAATCCAGGAAATGAATAATGCAATACATCATATTAGGACCAAAACTAGCGGCAGCTATGACAATATACACCGTACATGGATAAAGAATCTCACCCCTTCATACAAACAAGAACTGCTAAATTGTTATAATCACGCTTGGGCATCTTCTATGTTCCCCAATATATGGAAATGTTCGTCCCTCCTACCAATCCTAAAGAAAATAAACCCAAAGAGAACCCTGAGTCCTATAGGCCCATAATTATTACTCCTGTGATGGGGAAAATAATGGAGAAAATGATCTATCACAGACTCCTCTGGTTTGTTGAAAAAAACAATATGATCCCTCACACTCAAACTGGATTCAGGAAACACCACTCCTCAACAGATGCTTTCATTTTGCTAACAAATGCAATAAATGAATCATTCTCAAAAAATAATGTCCTAGTTGCAGCTTTCCTAGATTTTGAAGGGGCATATGACAATGTGAACCACCAAATCCTTTTAAACAAACTTGCAAACCTTGGACTACCCCCCAAGCTAGTATCTTTTATAAAATCCTTCATAGAAGTGCGAAGTTTTATTGTTTGTGTTGGTTCAGCCTCTTCACCCCAAAAGACAACAACCAAAGGCCTACCTCAGGGAGCAGTCCTCAGTTGCCTCCTGTTTGCCCTATATTTCTGGGACATGAACCTTCCCCACACGAATCTACAATATGCTGACGATCTGGTGCTATGGTCATCTGGCAACACACTTTGAGATAGCACAGTCAAATCTGCAAAAGTCACTTTTCCAATTTGAAAAATTCTCTCAACATTCAGATTTACCCATTGCACCTACCAAAGTCAAATATAATCCAATTTCACCGGAAGCAAAACCATATTAATGCCAAACTAACTTTAAATAAAACAACTATTCCAGAAGATAATCATATTAATTACCTAGGTCTCATGCTTGACCAAAAACTTAATTTCCACCTCCACATTTCAAACACAATAAAAAAATGCTATAGAAAAACAAATATACTAAAAAGACTTCTTTCCACACCCTGGGGCTGTAAGGAGAAAACCTTACTCCAGTTTTATAAATCAAATATAAAACCCCATATTGACTATGGGCTCACCGTATATGGTGCATGTGCAAAGATCCAGATGCAAAAAATTGAAACAACACAAAATGATATAATTCGTCTCGTATATTTTGGTCTTAGGAAACCCACAGCACCAAGTTTCTGCTTATGGAGAGTGGATTAACAACAATAAGGGAGAGACGTAGCTTTCTCTTGACAAAACATCTTACAAAAATTGAATCAAATAGCTCACACACCCTACATAATTGGTTAAGAAATCCAGCCATGTATAGAGGCATTGCAGATGAGTATGCCAGCATTCAGAAGAAGTTCCCCGTACCAGCAAAGTCTATTGCACCCACTTTTCCCCCAATCCCCTCCATGGAATTGGTCAAGTCCCATAATAAATACTGATTTCTCAAAGTGGACTAAAGATTTAACCCCCATCGCTTTTGTCCAGAAAAAATTTTGCTGAACTTAATACAATTACCTATAAAAATCACTTCCAAATATTTGTTGATGGGTCAAAAATGAATGAGAAGGTAGCAAGTGGTGCTTTCCTTCCTGACCTGAAAATTGCAATGGGAGAGAGATTATATAATATTTTATCTATAATGTCTGCTGAGTTAAATGCCATAATCATGGCATTAGAACACATTAAGGAAAACCAACCTTTGATTGCAAATTCAAATAACATTATTGTATATTCCGACTCTTTATCCAGCCTTGAGTTGCTGGCCTCAGCTCCTCAGTATAAAGTTGGACATTGACACTTATCATTGTCTCAGTATTATAGATAATCTTGCTTCAAGTGGCATAAAAACTTATTTTCAGTATATTCCTAGCCACTCTGGCATAAGTGGTAATCCTCAGGTTGATGAAAATAGCAAAAAATGCTATAAATATTGACCAGCCAAGTGGGAGACCAATCCTGATTAGAGATATTTACCGATGGAGGCTATCAGATATTAATTTTAATAAGATTAATCCTATCCTTTCCCCTTTCCCAATAAGTATCTTTCTAAAATTTATCATAGAATTCGTTCTGGAACAAATGGACTAAATTTTCTTGCATTCTCGTATAAGTTTTCTTTGCAGGCATTGTAATATGAATAATGAAACAATTGACCATTGCCTATTTGAATGTAATATGCTGACGTCTGCACAACATACCTTGCTTTGCAAACTGTTAAAATACTTCAAACACCACAAAATTTCACTATCAGCCAAGAGCCTAGCCAACTATACCTGCTCACAGAGCATAGAAATCGACATCTATCAACTCATAATTGAACTCCTAGAGTCGAAAGATCTACTGAAGATATCTGAAAATATCTAATAATTATGAGGCAATCAAGCCAGTAGCTCTGTAGCCCACAGAGTGAAGCAAAAGGAAAAGGGCTAAATAGTATCACTGAAAAGCCCGCCTGCTGTTAAATAGAAGAAGAAGAAGAACCACACCACCATAATACCGATTATTCTTAGAAACTTTTCTATTCACTGCATAAAAGGAATAATTATGTAAAGGGGGGCACTGCAGATCATCTTCACAATTATGCCAAGACTCAATCACACAAAATATATCCAGATACCTCAATAATGCCAATGAGGTTTTTTTCTCATTAAAACCTTGAATGTTCCAGCACCCAATCATAAGTTTGCAATAAACAGATAAAGGTATATGGCCACACCGGTCCTAATACTCGTTCTTGTCATTCATATTCTCAGAAGAGTCACCAGCCCCATCTTTTAGGGGTGAATTCAAAACCATTCGACTTGTCGGCTGGTGCAGTTTCACTGCAGCTCTCAGCCGTGCTGTTTTTACGGACACATCGATTTCTGGTTTTATGGGCATCTTTGGGATTAATGATGGTTTTTAATCTCCTCTTTGCTTTCCTAGAGTAACCATTTTGTGCATTTGATCAGGCCAAGCCGCGTTCTTGTTAGTGCTGTCTCCAAAATTTACAGTTTGAGAGTTTTGAATTCCAGGGGCTTGGGGGTTAACTTGTTGAGTCTGCAATCTGGGCACAGTACTAGATTTTGCAGCCAACATTTCCACCCTGCCTGTGACTTGGTCATAATAAAATGTTCGGCCCTCAATCAAAAGGCGTGTTCCTCTTAATTTGGCGTCTTGTCCACGCGACAAAGCCTCATTCAGCGTTGGTTTAAGCTCTTGGCGAGATTTACGTTCCAAATAGGTATAACCCGGGTCTACTGAAATATCAAACTTTTTAAAAGCCGGCCACTACGTAGGATTATGTCGCGAAGTTTCCGATTATTAAATTTCACCAAAATAGGGTGCACCACACCTGGTTTACTTTTTCCCAAGTGAAACACATCCTTCAAATCACGTCTGGTCAACCTAAGCTGGGTAAATAGCGGTTTATTGCCGCCATAACTTCTTCTACTAGACTACTTGGAGTTGGGTTTACTGACTTCAAATTATAAATGATCAGATTTTGCTGTTTAATTTCTCTTTCAAGTTGCTCCGACCTTTTCTTTTCTTCAAATAATAGGTTCTGCAGCTGGTCGATTTCAGATCTTACTGCATCGTCCCGTCTGCCTGTCTCAGTTTTGAGGGCTGCTAATTCCGATTCGATCGCAGAGACGCTATTGGCAACATCTTGAATCTGATTTAGTTTAGCATCCATTTGCGAAAATTTTTCAAGGATTGCTGCGATCCCGGTTGATCCAGCCATTTCCAAAATTATTGTTCGACCCCTTCCAAAATTATATGTTAAAAACTAAGAGCAGGAAACGAAAACTTACTCGCAAGGGGGGCAATTAAATCCCCCCTTCCCCGCTTTCCAACAACGTCTTGCAATAATCACATCCGCCAATGCTATAATGCTTATCCAAAGAACGAAAAGTCATTTGTAACTTTAATCCTCTACTAGACACTGTCGCAATCACCGAATTAATTATATTTTCAAACAATCCAGGTCAACTATTTCACATAGATGTTTAGGATTTGAAATCTAGTTCGAGACTGATATTATAGGCAGCACAATAGTGCTGCCTAAGTAAAGAGAAACGTGGGCACAAGGCATTTTTTTTTTTTAGACCAGGGCACTTCATATCAAAGGAGTTGTCACAGAAACATCAAAAAGGGCTCATTTGATTTGAAATTGGAAGGGCTTGTGCCCTTTTGAATAGTCAAAACTGATTGGAGGGCAACTAACATCCCTTCTACACTCACCATTTCCCCGAACACATCCAATCAAAATTTTGAGATAGCCATTTTGTTCAATATAGTTGAAAGGTCCAGAAAATTGTGTCTTTGAGGATGACACCCCCTCCCCCAGAGCCCCCAGGGCAAGGGTTTTAAGTTGTGTCCTGGGGGCTTATAAGGCTTATATAAAAAGGGCGATTTTGTAGACTTTGGAAGGGGCTAATTGTATTGCTAATCAGAAGTTTAGTGTGCTTTTTGAGATTCAGAGTGATGAGGGTAGATACCCCCTTCCTGCACCTTGTATTTTCCCAAAATGCATTTGATACGAATTTTGAGATGGCTATTTGTTGTTGTAGAAATTTCAAAAAAGGCCAATTTGATTGGAAATTGAAAGGGCTAGTGTCCTTCTTAATAGTTGAAAGTGATTGGAGGGCAACTAACCCCCCTCCCACGCCTACCATTTCCCCAAACAAACCCAGTCAAAATTTTGAGATGGCCATTTTATTCAATGTAGTTGAAAGGTCTGGAAATTATGTCTTTGGGGATGACCCCACCCCCCAGAGCCCTCAGGGCAAGGAACGTAAGTTATGCTCTAGGGGCATATAAGGTATATATAGAAAGGGTGATTGTATAAACTTCTGAGGGGGCTCATTGGATTGGTAATCATAAGTCCTGGTTTTTAAGATTCAGAGTGGTTAGAGGGTGGATACTCCCCCCCCCCTGACACCTTGTATTTTCCTGAAATACATCTGATAGAAATTTTGATGTGGCTGTTTGTTGTTGTAGAAACTTCAAAAAAGGCTCATTTGATTAGAAATTGAAAGGGCTATTTTAATAGCCAAAAGTGATTAGAGGGCAGCTAACCCTCCTCCCGGGCCCACCGTTTTCCCAGAGGCGTCCAATCAAATTTTGAGATAGCCATTTTGTTCAACATAAATGAAAGTTCTGAAAATGATGTCTTTGAGGGTTTGAGGAAATTTTGAGATGGCCATTTGTTGTCATAGAAACTTTGAAAAGAGCTCATTTGATAAGAAATTGAAAGGTCTTTGAGGATGACACCCCCACATCCTCAGGGCAAGGGTTCTAAGTTATGCCCCTAGGGCATACAAGGTATATATAGAAAGGGTGATTGTATGAACTTCAGAGGGGCTCATTGTATTGGTAATCTGAACTTCTTGTGCCCTTTTTAAGATTCAGAGAGATCAGAGGCTGGGCATCCCCCCTACACCTTATATCCTGATGAGTGTCTGTGTTTCCAGTCTGATGGTACTTTAGCCGTGGTTTAAATCCGAGTGGAGAGTAAAGACAAAGGAAGATACATGAGGACATTGATGCCTTTATCATCTCTGGGGATAAACGGTCCAGTCCTGGGGATTTTCTGTTTTTCAGTATCTTTGCTGCTCCTTGTATCTCATTGGCAGAAGGTAGCTCCGTGCTGATATTCAGGGAGAAAATGAGGGTCTCTGGAATGTCAGGGGACTCTTTTGGGGCGATTCTGTTCAGTAAACTTTCAGAAAATATAGTAAAGATGAAGTAAATCTTCAAAAACCCAAGTCATAGGTGCTATGACTTGGCAAATCTTAAAGGATATTTGTTGAATGGTGGAAATGAAGAGTTGCTACAGGGTATCATTAAATCAACATCTCTTAGATATACAGTCGCAATAGGCAATTTTATTTTAATGATTTGAAGATAGGAACTTTTTGTTTATTTGTACATCTGCCTATTTTTATTAGTTTTGTATATGGCTTAAACAGCTTTGAAATATGCATACTTTTATAATAACATATTTTACTTCCTGCATAGCAAAGATGGAGATCATCTGTATTATCACCTTTTCCTATTCAATTATCAAAGAAATCTAGGCTTATTTCGAAAAAATTAGGAACAGTAAGAGTGCTTAGAGGGGATCCTTGCAGGAGAACTATCTTTGCTTCTTTTTTGGCCAATAGTTTATGATTTACACACACTCTGTAGTACCATCCTGTCTGATAAATTGGATAAAAATTTTTGGGTAGTCTGTAGAGCACATAACTTTGACCAGTTGCTCTTTTTGCACAAGGGTAGACACTCCATCAAAGCCAACCTGCACAACAAAAAGGATTTGCTTATCCCCGAGGGCATACCATACTTCAATTTCCAAGATGAGTAAGCGATCATTTATACTGTTATCTTTTTGGAAACCAGCTTGGAAATTTGGGATTATTTTGTTAGTTCCTAAAAACCACTCCAATATGTATAGAGGGTTCAAATATATTATTATTTCTATTATCCATTGCCTTTCCAACAGCTTTTGTTAGTTCCAAAAACCAGTCCAATCTTTTCTGCGCCATTTTTTCCATTGCCTTGGCAACAGCTAGTAATAAGGAGATTGGTCTATAAGACAAAACTTACTCTGATGGTTTTCTTTGTTTTTAGATTAGCCTAATTACTCATCTTTTCTAGATCTTGGGAAACTCAATACAACTCACAGCTGTGTTATATACATTTAGTAAAGATTTTTTTGTACCAACTATCTGATTCTACTAACTATGTAAAAGCTGTCTCATTGTGACCAGGTACAGAATTCAAACTCAACCTTTTGATTCAGTCTAGAAGTTCTTCAAAGGTAAAGGATTTTGTTAGGCTATTCTTGAACTTTTTCTTGCTGTGGAGTTTGCAGACCCTTAATAGTCTGCTATCAAGTTGTTTCGGAATTTTCTCAAAGGCTTTTGCCAGATTTTCTGCTTTTTCCTTGTGTCTTTAATTGTACTTCTATTTTACCAAAGGAAAAGAGGTAATGTCATCACAGCTTTGAAGCATCTGCAAGCCAACCCTAGCCTTCTTCCAATCTACCCCAATAAGAGAACTTGGAAAACTCCCAGAAAATTACCCAACAAACTACCAACTGCAGAGAATGCTAATACTTCTTTTCAAACTATATTGCTCCAATTTGGAACTCCTTAAGCAATGAAACCATCCAATCTCAAACCCTGGAGTCATTTAAGTAAGGCATTGACAGGGACTGGGAGCAGAAGGGTGGCGTTTACACTGGGACTCCACAGAGTCCTCAATCAAACTTTGAAGTCATCACTGGTAGGTTGACATATCACAATGAACCATCTTCATGCCTGCATAATGAAATTTAAGGTAAGGTGATGTCAAACTGGGCGTTTGTTGGACATATCCTGCAATATGACTAATAGCACTGCTGATTTTTTTTTTTTAGATTGGGATATTGTGATCTAGTTCTTGGGAAAAATATGACAATGTCTTTCTTTTTCCTTTAGTGACTGCGTGTTTAACAACTTCTTTGGCTCTTTCAAGCTCTTCTAAAACCCCGATGTCCCCCTTGTGATATTGAAATATTTGCCTCTCATGTTTTTTTGTATATGATTGTTTTTTTGTTTTTTGATGTTTTTTTATATATGATTTTATATATATGATTTTATGATTTTATATATATGGATGTTTTTTTTTTATATATGATTCGTTTTGTAATGATTCACTGAGCCTATGATTTTGCTTCGACTTTTTCCTAGGGCCTTTTTAAGAGCTCTATCTTGGAAGTGCTACTTGGACCTTAACTTTTGAAGAATATGAAATATTTCTCTTTTTAAAAGCATCTTTGATGGTTTTTTTTTCTCAGTGATTCCTTTTTTGACTCACCAAGCTTTGGATTTTACTTTGACTTTTTTGTAGCATTTTTCCTAAAGGGTTCTTTTGTTAAGTACTGTACTATTTGGACTTAAACTTCTTAAAAAATAAAGAAAAGTTTTCCTTTTTCATTTATTTTCAACCGACAGTAATACTGTACCGATAGCATTAGACAGTAATGCTATTGCTAATAGACATTACAGAGACAGTAAAAACTAGATGCTTAATATGGTATAGTGAAAACTAATCAATGAACCCTCAAGTAAATACTAATAAAGACACAAAGCAATAGAACGTTAATAAGGATACCTATCACTGCAAAGAAAAAAGAGAAAAACATTACAGGGTGAATTATAAATATATGTTTAAATCATTGCACTTGAAGAGGGCCTAGTTTATGGTCAGCTACTTTTTTGTTATGTTTTGCAAAACTGCAAGGAGGTGTGAAAAAGCTCCAAAGCTGCCAGTAGCAGAATTTGACAGAATTCCAAAATCTGCTGACACTTTAGCAGCGCAACTTGTGTTTTGACAGCTTTTCTTTGAGAAAAAAGTATTTTTATATGTAAAAGACAAAATCTGTCAACAAATTTCACTAGGCTATGAAAACTGCCAAGTAGCATTGCTACTATGCTACCCTGCTTTTTACACAGCGGACTGCAAGAAATAACTAGTAAAGGGCTGCAATTTTGTATTTTTTAGATTATTCCTTTGTTTCTTTACCAAATTGGTAGATCAAGTTAGTATTTTGCAAATGGAAAAAAAAACAGCAAATATATTTGTGATTTTGTTAGGATTTCCCCAAATAGGGCAATAGGGGAGGTCAGGGTGAACCTGGACGCGATTTTTTAAAATGGTTCATCTTCTAAGCCATTAGTTTTTTCTGTAGTTCTGACATAATTCAATTTCAATAGGATACAAATGGCTCTGCGTATCTAGATCCAATCCAGCACGATAATAGGGTAATAGATGATGCACCTGTCTTGATTTTTTGAAAATTTTGGCTAAGCCAATAAGGTTTCGTACTTGACTGTCCAGATCATCCCCGTGTCCGGGTCAACCCCGATAAGCCAGTAGGGGTTCATACTTGACTGTCCGGATCAACCCCGTGTCCGGGTCAACCCCAACCTCCCCTATATAAATTATGAGGGATACTAAGTACTGCATTGTAAAGGCTAGTTAGCAGATGATGGCTAAAGTATGATTTGTATTCCGTTAAAATGGAGGCAAAGATGCTACTTAAGCAGAGGCATAAGATGCTTAAATTCAACAGTTAAGATACTCAATGAGAAGTGACTGCAACAACTTCGTAGTACAACTGACATTCAAGATGTCATCTGTATAACCAACTGAGGACAGACTGGTTGATTTCAACATCAAGGAAAAAGGGCATTGGTTTTCTTGCTGTCATCTTGTCTTCAGAGGAAAATGTCTTCATGGAACATCTATTGAACTGTCACAACATTTAAAATAAAAAAGGTTCTAAGCTATTGGGTTGAAATTGTTTCTCCCACAGGCAGCATCATTTTAAAAGTGTTCACATTCTTCAATTTGATATAATTTCAAAGTAACAAAAGTATTCGTGATTTCCAAGCTTCTTGGGCCAAATAATTTGTCTTTACGTTTGTAATACAGTTTAGTATTAATAAAATGATTGATTGATGATTGATGATGAATAAAATATGATGAATAAAATTTGTTGAAAAATCTGAATAGGATTTCACTTCCCATTGTTTGTCTCCAATGCTTTCGGTGTGAATACGTACACACTTGTACTAAATAGCATACAAAAGTAGCCTACAATACAATAGCATACAGTAGTAGCCTACACCAGAAAAACAAATTTCACTGCTTATGGATTACCTGATATGTAGATACCAAAGATGCCTTTTCTTGTAAGGTGAGATTGAATAAAAAGAAAACAAGTTTTTTCAACTGAAAGTAAGGAGCAATATTCAAACTTAAAACGAAAGAAATTATAACGTATTTGAGAGGGGTTGCCCCCTCCTCAATCGTTTGGTCTTCACGCTGAAGTTCTTTAGTACCATACTTTTAAGAAAGCTTCTTATTCTAATTATAGAATATAATTATTGTGTTTTCAGGAATCGTTCTTAAAGAATCGGGACAAAAAGTCAAACTTTAGCATAAAGAGTGAGGTATTGAAGAAGGGGTGATCCCCCTCGAATATGCAATAATATCTGATCGTTTTAAGTTTGAATGTTGCTCCTTACTTTCAGCTGAAAAAAAACTTGTTTTAATTTTTTTTATGGTTTATCAAGTAATACCAGGAAATCCGGCTCCCCCTTCATGGAAAATTTCCTCCCCCCACGGAAAACTAAATTACCTTGGATAATTCCATCCTTGAAAATTACCCCCTGAAATTTCCATGTAGTCGATTTTCTCTGAAAAATTCTCCTTAGCATACTTTCATTTGAAAAAAAAAAAACTTTAGTTTCAGATCGATTTTCAAAACTTACCGGAAATCCCTCCTCCGTTAAAATCTCTGTCTCCCCAGTGGAAAGTTGTCCCACGGAAAATTCTCCCGTGTTGTGAAACTTTAGGTCTCTACACAAAGGATCTAAAGCTTCACAATAAACCGCTAAAGTGATTATGGCTCCAGGCTGGACTTACTGCACCTGAGATACAAATCAGCAATCCCTGCATCTGTTTATTGTGAAATTTTAGGTCTCTACATAAACGACCTAAAGTTTCACAATAAACAGCTGCAGTGATTATGGCTCCAGGCTGCACTTACTTCACTGGGACACAAAGCTGAAATCCCTGCACCTCTTTATTGTGAACAAACATTCAAAACAAACAAAGAGGAAAGGACAGTGCTCATCCACACACTGCTGGTGCAACTCAATGGCTTCTCAAACAATTTCTATGATACGTTTTTGATCATCGGCGGTACAGTCCTGGCTTAGTACCCAGCGACTTTCATCTTTTTCTGAACTGAAGACGTAGCTTGGATGGAAGTGCTTTAAACCATTGAGGATTTTCAAATAAAACAAAAAAAATAGTAAAAAAGAAAAAAACGAGGATTATACAAGCCAGTGAAAATGTTGACTAAAATGCAAATATTTCGGTCAAGACATCCGCTTGACGTCCTCAGTACACGATTATAAAATAAAAATTATTAATAAGAATCCAAGGATACTATAAAAAAAAAAATAATCAAACCTTAAAACGAAACACAACTAAAATTTGACGACCCTTTCCATGTAACAGTGAAAGGGTAACTCTGAGTTACCCTTTCATCGTTACATGGAAAGGGTTGTCAAATTTTAGTTGTGTTTTGTTTTAAGGTTTGATTTTTTTTTATAATATCTTTGGATTTTTATTTGTAATTTTATTTTATTATCGTGCACAGAGGACGGTCAAGCGGAGGTCTTGACCGAAATATTTGCATTTTAGTCTACATTTTTCACTGGCTTTTATAATACTCTTTTTTCTCTTTTTTACTATTTTTTTGTTTTATCATGATTAGCCAGTGTGGTCTCAGAAATTATTTAGGATTTTTAAACCACTGAATTCATTTGTTGCCCCACCCATTATAATGTCCTGCCCCTTTTGCCCCGAAAAAAGTACAGGTCTCATTTGTGTAAGCAAATACTAAATATTGATCGATCAAAATTACCCTATGATACTGTTAATACGTATATAACAACATCAAATACGTTATTTCAAATATGATACTATATTTCTTTTATCCAAATATAACATTATAAGTCGTTAATTCTCTCTCAATGAGTAGCAAATGAGTAGTTTAGAGTAACCACATCAATCATATGATAACGTTAATACGTATATGATAGGTTTAATAACGTTATCCATTATCATGGTTGCAGCGATAGCTGCAGCCCAGTAAAGTGCTTAACACAGCCCATAATAACAAAAAAAAAAAAACTGCGTTAAAAAAAAAACTGGCTAGTGAGAAAAATAATTCTTTTGTAGCCGATACCAGAAAGGTAACTATTATCTTGATTAGTCTTAATAGTAGAATATTATTTCAAAAACAAATTTATATAAATTTTAGAAATAGTCTGAAACTCCTAAAAAAGTCGTCAAATCGAAACAAAACCTGGACGCGATTTTTTAAAATGGTTCATCTTCTAAGCCATTAGTTTTTTCTGTAGTTCTGACATAATCCAATTTCAATAGGATACAAATGGCTCTGCGTATCTAGATCCAAACCAGCACGATAAGAGGGTAATAGATGATGCACCTGTCTTGATTTTTGAAAATTTGGCTAAGCCAATAAGGTTTCGTACTTGACTGTCCAGATCATCCCCGTGTCCGGGTCAACCCCGATAAGCCAGTAGGGGTTCATACTTGACTGTCCGGATCAACCCCGTGTCCGGGTCAACCCCAATCTCCCCTATATAAATTATGAGGGATACTAAGTACTGCATTGTAAAGGCTAGTTAGCAGATGATGGCTAAAGTATGATTTATATTCCGTTAAAATGGAGGCAAAGATGCTACTTAAGCAGAGGCATAAGATGCTTAAATTCAACAGTTAAGATAGTCAATGAGAAGTGACTGCAACAACTTCGGAGTACAACTGACATTCAAGATGTCATCTGTATAACCAACTGAGGACAGACTGGTTGATTTCAACATCAAGGAAAAAGGGCATTGGTTTTCTTGCTGTCATCTTGTCTTCAGAGGAAAATGTCTTCATGGAACATCTATTGAACTGTCACAACATTTAAAATAAAAAAAGGTTCTAAGCTATTGGGTTGAAATTGTTTCTCCACAGGCAGCATCATTTTAAAAGTGTTCACATTCTTCAATTTGATATACTTTTAAAGTAACAAAAGTATTCGTGATTTCTAGCTATAAACCGTAGGTAATAAAATATGATATACAAAATGTTGCCCCCTCCTCAATCCTTTGGTCTTCACGCTGAAGTTCTTTAGTACCATACTTTTAAGAAAGCTTCTTATTCTAATTATAGAATATAATTATTGTGTTTTCAGGAATCGTTTTTAAAGAATCGGGACAAAAAGTCAAACTTTAGCATAAAGAGTGAGGTATTGAAGAAGGGGTAATCCCCCTCGAATATGCAATAATATCTGATCGTTTTAAGTTTGAATGTTGCTCCTTACTTTCAGCTGAAAAAAAAACTTGTTTTAATTTTTTTTATGGTTTATCAAGTAATACCAGGAAATCCGGCTCCCCCTTCATGGAAAATTTCCTCCCCCCACGGAAAACTAAATTACCTTGGATAATTCCATCCTTGAAAATTATCCCCTGAAATTTCCATGTAGTCGATTTTCTCTGAAAAATTCTCCTTAGCATACTTTCATTTGAAAAAAACTTTAGTTTCTGATCGATTTTCAAAACTTACCGGAAATCCCTCCTCCGTTAAAATCTCTGTCTCCCCAGTGGAAAGTTGTCCCACGGAAAATTCTCCCGTGAAGAATTTCTCCCGCGGAAATCCTCCCCATCCCCACGAAAAAATCCTCCCGACAACATCTCCATATGTGAAATTGAGTCGGTACTGAGCAAGTAAGACAATTAAAAAGAATTTTGTATATAAATTCTGGCAAATCCCCCAGTGTAAAATTTTCCCTAGAAAGTTCACCCCTTGAAACTTTCATCTCCACAGAAAATTATCCTTGTGTACCCCTCCCCCTTCCAAAAATATTTGTATACTTCCCAATAATAAATACTATAGGCCTACATAAACAATGGGCAAACTTCATAACTTCAGCCCTTTCCCCAGGGGATGGGGGAGGGTCATTTTATATCTAAAGATATAGTTTTTGTTTTTGTTTTTCAACTATACTGAACAAAATGGCTATCTCAAAACTTTTTTATCAGACAATCTTGGGGGAAAAGGGGCCTGGGAGGGGGCTAGTTTGCCCTCCAATCTTTTTGGTCACTTAAAAAGGACACTAGAGCTTTTAATTTCTGTAAGAGTAAGCCCTCTCTCGATATTTTAGGACCATTGCTTTGATACGATCACCCCTGGAAAAAATCAACAAAGAACAAATAAACACACATCCATAATCTTTCTTCTGGCAAAAAAAAAAAAAAAAAACAAAATTCCACATTTTTTCAAATGGGAGCTTGAAACCTCTGCAGTAGGATTCTCTGATATGCAAAATCTGATGGCATGATTTTCATTAAGATTCCTTGACTTTTTGGGGATGTTCCCCCTTGTTCAAAAATCAGGCAAATTTTCTCAGGTTCGTAGCCTTTGATGGGCAACACTAAACTTAATGGATCTCTTTGAATCAGCAACAGCCAGTTCTTTTGATGAATTTTTTTTTATATCAAAATTCCCCTTTTTTAGAGTTTTGTTTACTATTGATCCGAGTAGCTCCTTACTTACAGTTCGTGGCTGCGTCCTGTTTGATAAATAAGAAACGATGCTTTATGAGGAGAGAAAAATAGAAATTTTGGCTCCATTATAAATGTTGCTCATTTATAAATGTATAAATGAGCAACATTTATGTTGCTCATTTATACTTATATAATGAAAATTATTAAGTATAAATTATACATGTATAATTATTTTAACATTTATACATATATAATGAAAATGTATGTTTTGTTAAGTACATATATATTATTATATGTACTTAATAATATATTATAATTAATACATATACATATATATATGTATATATATATATATGTATAGTTTGTACATATATTTATACATATATAATGAAAATGTATGTTTTGTTAAGTTTGTTGAGTAATCTTTTGAGTTATGAGGCCAATGATCATATAGTATACTATTAGCTTTTGTTTATTTATCTATCACAGTAAATATGGTTTTGTGTACAGATAACATTGTCAGCCCGAATTCATTATTTTTTCATCGTTGGTTCTTTATTAGCCCCTTTGTGCTTTTTTTAGGTCAAAGGCTGTTTTTAGGTTAGTTTTTTAGGTCTTTGTTGCTGTTTTTTATGCTAAAATTGATTTTAGGAAAACAATTTTTGGGGCTAATTTTAAGGAGTAGATATATTGTTCAATACTAAAATAAAAATATTTTCAGAAGAAATTTGTGTGCCAAAAAGTCATACCATGCTGTCTTAATTAAAACATTTGTGAAAAATGCAGTTTTTTCGGTTATAAAATTTTTTTCCTTATTTTTCTTTATGAAAATGGATGTTAATGTTTAGATAATCCTGTAGTCATAGATAATATTTCCACTTATGATATCTAACATCTTTGTATTATCATTTTAGATTTTTAAATTTTGTTTCTCCCAAAATTGATTTGAAGCAGCTATCTCTCAGAAGAACTTTGAAAACTGCATTTACACAACAAAAAAAAAAAAGAAGCCGTTTTCTATACCAGCTCTACTCTATATTAATTATACTCTAAATTAGTAATTATCTCAACATAACTGCCCACAAAAAATCCGAATTTACGTAATATTTACAAAAAACAAATGTGATCGCAATAAATAACTAGCCTACAACTTTTATACACTTCCGCAAAATAAGGGACGCACGAGTTTTGATTTGTGTGCCCAAAAGTCATTACCATGCTGTCAAAATTAACACATTTGAGAAAAAATGCATTTTTTGTTATAAAAAAAACTTTTTTCTTATTTGTTCCTTCTTTTTTTTATGGAAATTGATGTTAATCTCAGATCTGCCTGCAGCCATAGATATCATTTCAATTTATGAAATTGAAAATCCAATTCAAATTACGGTTTTGGTCAGTTAGCATCAGATTCCCATGGAATGTTTCTTCTTAACTCGCAGCGTCATTCATATCCGACATCACTCAGGTTTAATTTCTCGCAGGTGTTTAGGCAAACAAATAAAGCGAAATTTAGTTTGAGTCATATTGGTCCAAAGGTATGGATTCTATTCCTCTGGATATTAGAGAGTGTGCTGATTACCAGCAGTTTCACAGAATGGTGAAGTTTATCTCCGATGGTTGACTTTGGTTTTATTTACCTTGTTTATATTTTGGGCAGTTGTCCAAGAGGCTTGTTGTTTTTTCTTTGTCTTTTTTTGTCCTTTAATTTTTTAACGATGTTTAATATTTTGTTGTAATTTTCAATGCGCTCAATTATGCCACCGGGCGTGTGCGCAGGTGTAGTATTATGTATGTTTCATAAATAAAATATCTGTATCTGTAATGTTTTTGTATTGTCATTTTAGATTTGGAAACTATCAATTGATGAAAATGGTATTACAAAAGTGGATTTTCTAGCTGACCTGACTAGACACCAAAAGAGTGTGAATGTTGTCAGATTTTCTCCAAATGGTGAATTCCTAGCTTCAGCGATGATGGTATTATTCTACTTTAATTTTATCTAGTTTTACTTATTATATATATATATATATATATATTTTATATATACATATTTATAACTCTTTGTTAAGTGATGAACTTTGAAACTATGACTGTGCAGCAATGTGTTTGCACAGCAACACATTATTGCACACTGCATTGCTGCTACCTATCTTAGTGTTCTGATAATAAAATTAACCTGAACAATGCGGAAAATGTAATAGCAGAATAATTATGGAAAAAATATATAGCAGTGTTCTAAAAGAGTGGATCCCAGTTTGGGATAATGCCAAACGGAAAGGGTTAGAGCATACAAATGTTGAAATGAAGATATATAAATAATAGGTAAAACTTATAGTAAAAACAGTAAAAATATATATACCGAAAACACCCAGGTATTTCGTCAACAAGCCTGAAAGCCTTAATCAACAGAAAAAAAGAGAGAAAAGCAAGGAAAAATTGACTAAACAGCGAGAGTATGAAGAGATGGAAAAACTCTATGCACTAAATGAAAAATAAGAGACAAAAAAAAATCTTTGTTGTTTTCCAGAAGGTCTAAATAACTCTAATGTGATGACGAAAATATTACACAAATCCAATCAAACAGTTGTAGGTTGAACAGATTGAGTATTGTCTTCTGCTATGGAATTCTGATCAATTGAACTAATCTTATTATTTCAATATCTTATACATAACCTAGATCAATACACTTTATAAGAACAGGTAAAGATTTTTCAAATATAACTTTGTTTGAAACAATCAATGAACTCCTCTGACATCTGGTAGAAGTAAATTGACCACTCAAATTAGCATTCTTACTCCTAAGGTTTAATTGAACAGATTGACCTTTCAAATGCAATGCTCTAGTGTTCTCTTAGTAAAAAGCCTTATGCCTTCAATTTGTTGCTTCTTCCTTTCTTTTCACTGGCCATTTTATATGGATTTAATAAAAAAAAAGAAGTTTTTTTCAACTCAAAGTAAGGAAATATATAAATTCTGGTAAATTTTCCCAGTGCAAAGTTTCCCCTGAAAAGTTTACCCCCGGAAACTTCACTCCCCATGGAAAATTCTCCCCGTGAAAAATCCCACAGAAAAAAAATTCATAGTTCCCCCCCCCCCCGAAAACGTGTGCATACTTCCCACTAACAAATACCAGGGGTCGTAAAAGGTCCCCAAGTCCCTAAAAAACAATAGTCCCTATTTCTGTTCCTCTTTTTTTGTTTTTCTTTCTTTTTTTAATATAGTCCTTCATTGCCTACAACAAACACGCCTTTAGCCAGTGCCATGGAGTTCTTGTATCTCACCCCGCCATCTAGGAGTTATGGCGCGAAGCAGGGGGTTTTGTTGCGCCATCTACTTTCAGTTATTTAGTATTGTTGTTGCGTAGATAGATAGATAGTTGCATTCAAGGCATCATATCAGTGAGTACGTTTTGTAGGGTAGGTGGCAAATAGCTTCCGTTGCTGACATTGCCCAGGCTAAATCTTAGTTGCATTTGATTTAACAAAACTTAGTTAACTAACAAGTCTACTTTTTTTTCGCTTTTAGCGTTTTATATGCCATAAAGTTAACTGAGAAAGTTAGTTTGAACTTCTTGCCAGAAATGCTTAGTAGATATCCAAGAACAAAGAATTTTTACTAGTAGTATCATTGTTAACTTTTTAGTCAACTAAGAATCCGTTCGTCAAATAAAACGTACAAAACGTTATTCTTCTGTAATTCTTGGTGGCCATATACCTAGAAAGAATCGTTTTCTGATTTCAAACTGTCTAAATACTTTACACCCCCCCCCCCTTATGTGCAAATATATAGCCCAAATTATATATATCCCATATATTCTGTTTCTTGTCTTTGTCTTGTCTCTTGCTAAGCTGAAGAAAACTAACAAAAAAAACGGTTTGTTCTCAAGTTTTACACAGCATAAACTTGAATGAGTGGCGAATAATACACAAGTACAGCATACGGCAGTTGCCCATTTGCGTTGATATAGAT
Source organism: Artemia sinica (assembly GCA_027921565.1). Lineage (NCBI taxonomy): Eukaryota > Metazoa > Arthropoda > Branchiopoda > Anostraca > Artemiidae > Artemia > Artemia sinica. The sequence goes on along the minus strand of CM051257.1, from coordinate 2,079,595 downwards.
AGGTTGAGAGATGAATGGGGCTCTGATGCGATTGGAGGAAGAACCTCGAGACCTTTGTGACAAGCGCATTGATACTTATGGGCTTCACCTCCTTACACGTAGCAAGGATAAAAGCTACCCAAATCTCACTAATGTTATATGGTCCAGTCTCATCATTTCGCATGGAAGTGCCACTGTAGAAAGGGGTTTTTCTGAGTAACAAAATGCGCTTGATCAGCATCAAACGCTGATGCTAGAGAGAACCCTTAAATGCTAAATTGACCATTAAAGATGCCCTAAAACCATACTGTGGAAAAGTAGAACTGTACGCGATATCCTCTGAAATGATATCCTATGCTAAGTCTTTGAGAATGGCTTACGAGAGGTACCTGGAAAGCTTAGCAGCTAGAAAATCCGAAGAGGAAAAAGAAGAAGAGAAAAAACAGTGCGAAAAAGAGGAGCGTCTGGTGGTTTGACAAAGATAAGGAATCCATAGATTTGTTGGAAAAGAAAATGAAGGAAAAGAAAGCAGAGCTTTCCATTCATGAAAAAAATTCTGACTCTTCTCGAAGAAGCTGCTAGAAAGCTAGATAGTGCTGTCAAATCAAACGACCTGATTGGACTATAAGTTGCCAAAGCTATGCTAGATAGTCTGAAAGTCCAGCGCGATAAAGATAAAGAGTTGAAAGCAGCCGTGGACAAAGTTGAGTCGACAGTTAGCAAAAGGAAACTGAACCTCATCTCAGATGTGTTAAAAAAAATCCCCAAGAAGGGAACTTAAGAATTACTGCCACGCCCATTGTTTTCAGTGTTTTATGTTTTTTGATGTGTGAACTTTTGTATTTGAAATATTTGCAAGTTACATAAATGATACTGCATAAATTTTAATGGTGACTTTGTCCAGGTGTAATGTTTAAATGTTTCAGTTGGCTGCTGATGACAGCTAAGTATTATCATTGAATGCGGTGTGGCTTTGATCTCATCTAACCGAAGGAAAACATCTCCTGAGTCATGGCTCAACTTTAAAGTGGACGTATGGACTTTCTGTTTATTCTTTTACCAAATCGCCCATACCCGAATTTATGTTGTCGAATTTATTATTATCTTTAAGCGTCGTGGTGGGTGAGGAGGTGCAACCACTTAGTCAATTAAGTTTGACAAGTAAGATGGAAAATGAAGCTGTATGGCTATAAAATTTTTATTAAAAAAAAAAAATATCAACGTGTCATTCACGTAACACTAGCACAACCACTTGCCAGCAATTCGCCACTAAGCTACCACGTTAGGACTCAGCGCACTACTTTTTAGACGATTGATGCCCCAGAAACAAGTATGAGCTATTGAGAATACATACGCAAAAAAAAAAAAAAACATTTGAACGTCAGTTAAAATTTCTTGAAACGCCAAAAATGCCCAAGTGGTCCCTGAGAAAATTTTTCAACATAATGTTGAAACAAAGAGTGTTTTTCGGTTGCAGAGTACCAAGTTAGTGTTATTCTGTTTTATAAGACTCGGTGGAGTAAAAATCTGAATATTCGACCTGGGGGTTTGAAATCATGAAAGGGGGAGGGAAATTGTGGGAAAACGAACTACAGGTCCGGATATCTACTTTAAAGATGCCTGAAACTGTATCTCATACAGGTAACAGCAAACCCAGGATTTTCAGTAGCTTAAAGACTTGGTTACTATTGGACTGCTCGAGAAGCTGCTACGGTAAAAAGAATGGGACTGCTCGAGCAGCTGCTATTGTAAAAAGAATGCAGTACAATAGACTGTTAGGACAGCAGCGACAAGGCAGTCTTTATCAGCTGCTTGACTAAACAAGTTAGTCTGTATTACAGTGTTTAGCTTTTTCCATGAGCTTCCAAGGATTGTTGACTTATGGTTTCTTTCATGTGAACCGGAAGGTCACGACGGATACTGTTCTTTGGTTTGCTAACCTGGTTCCTGAAATGTCGTTCCGGTCTGGTCCCTATTTCGGTCTTAGGAAGGTTCTAGGAAGCCTCTAATTTTGGACATTGCTGACTGTACGACCCCTGAAATACTATACGTAAACTTTGGGCAAACTTCATAACTTCAAGACCTTTCTGCAGGGGCTGTGGGGGGTCATGTTATCTCCAAAGGCACAGCTATTGGACCTTTCAACTATGCTGAACAAAATGACTATCTCAAAGTTTTGGATCGTGGTAAGGGTGTGGGAAGGGGCTAGCCGCCCTCCAATATTTTTGGTCACTTAAAAAGGGCAGTAGAACTTTAATTTCGGTTCGAACGGGCCCTTTTTCGATATTCTAGGGCCACTGGTTCGATACGATCAACACTGAAAAAAAAAAAAACAAAAAAATCCGTGACCTGTCTTTCGGCAAAAAATGCAAAATTCCATATTTTTGAAGACTGGAGCTTGAAACCTTTACAGTAGGGTTCTCTGATACGGTGTTTTTTTTTGTTTTTTTTATTAAGATTCATTGACTTTTAGGGGGTATTTCCCCCTTTTTCGAAAATCAGACAAATTGTATCGGGCTCGTAGCGTTTGATGAGTAAAACTAAGTTTATTAATCTTATATATTTTAGAAACAGCATAATAAGCCGATTCTTTTGATATATCTTTTGATATCAAAATTCCGTTTTTTAGAGTTTCAGTTACTATTGAGCCGCGTCGCTCCTTAGTTGCAGTTCGTTACCACGAAGTGTTTGAAGAGATGGTTGTAGAAACTTCGGAGAAGGCTCATTTTATTAGAAATTGAAAAATCTAGTGCCCTTTTTAAGAGTCAAACGTGATTGGAGGGCAGCCAACCCCCCCCCCCCCCCATAAGCTTTTTTGCTGCCTGGCTTCCGCATATCCACTGAAGACATCCAATGGAAACTTTGAGTTACCAATTCTTTTCAAATTGTTGCGGGTCCAAATAAAAATGCCTGCAGCGATGTTATAACCCCAAATCCCCTAGCAAAAAAGGCATAGATAATACAAATTCCCACTTGTTTACAAGTACTGGAAAAAAAACCTATATGTATGATTTTGGCTGTGGTGCTGGCTTGAAATTTCTAGGGGTTCCTCTCTGGGCCAAGATAATCACATATTTTTGCTAGGAGGTGGGAAAAGAGTTCTAAGAGTTCCCCCCCCCCCCCCCCCAAAAAAAAGAAAAAACACGGAAGAAACGCTTCCGATTGTATTGTTACATATATCCTTAGTCCCTGCGCTAAGGAGACTCAATGGCAAAAGAAAAAAAAAAAGAATAGTGGTTTGGCTGAAAGTAGAGCCCCTCCACCTTTCAGAAGAGCCTATCCTGAATGGTATGAAACCTAAAACTGCAAGTCCCTACTCAAGTGGACTGTAATTACCAAGGAAAACTTCGGTTTATAGTCATGGACCCCTAAAAATGGGGAAGGTAATGGACCCCTGCAAAATTAATACTGGAATTTATACTACTTCCCTCTATAGCTGAGAAAATATTCGTAGTTGTAGCCAAGTGTTTTACTTCTCAGGCTTAAGAGTATTTTTTTTTTTTTTTTTTTTTTTTTTTATTGAATAACTGGTAGAGAGTTTAAAAAATTGCAGTCGTCAAGCGATTTAACCTTTTGCATTTGCAATTGCAAAAATTGCAATTTTTTTGCGGTCGTGAAGTACCAGGTCCTTTGGTGGCTTCCTTTGGTGGTTCTTTGAATGATGTTCATTTTATGTGGAGGCCTACAGTTGTTTGTAAATAAATCAATTCAGTTAAAAAAAAGATGGAAACAAAATAAACATACTTGATTGATTTACTAATGCATTGTTTTTAACGAGTTGAAGATCTATCCTAGTTTTTTTTTTAATATTCGTTTTTTTTTACTATACCTGACATGAACTGGGCTATTACTTTAAAAGCTGGTGTATTCCACCTTGACTTGCTTTTTTTTTTTTTTTTTTTTTTTTTTTTTTTTTTTTTTTTTTTTTTTTTTTTTTTTTTTTTTTTTTTTTTTTTTTTTTTTTTTTTTAGAGGCAGCGTTGTTGATCTGGAGTAGAAAAATGGAAAAGGATGCTCCAGACTTGTTTCAAAAAGATGACGATGTACAAAATATTGAAAACTGGCAAATATTGAAAATTCTCCGTGGGCATGTCGAAGATATTTTTGATCTTTCATGGTCTCCTGATTCTGCGTTTTTAGCATCTGGATCGGTCGACAATTCGGCCATTATTTGGGATATCCAAAAAGGTAAGTCAAGGCTATTTCTATGAATTTCTGGTGACAAGGAGTGCTTGAGGCTCTGTGGAGTGTAGAGTCTTGTGTATTGGGAGACCATTGTATATACATCTTTGTCAGAATTATTTATGCCTCATTTATTACGTTAATATAAAAAATATAAGATGGAATATTACAGCTTAGATAAATTTAAGTGTTTATTAATGGATGTGCAGTGCTTATAGATAAAAATATAAGATGGAATATGACAACTTAGATAAATTTAAGAGGTTATTAATGGATGTGCAGTGCTTATAGATAAAAATATAAGATGGAATATGACAGCTTAGATAAATTTAAGAGGTTATTAATGGATGTGCAGTGCTTATAGATAAAAACATAAGATGGAATATGACAACTTAGATAAATTTAAGAGGTTATTAATGGATGTACAGTGCTTTTTAACTTGAATATCCTACACTTTTGACGATCCATTTGAGGCCAAAAGAAAAACAGGTCGTCCCCCAAAGGTTTTTTAAGAAGGACTGAAGAAATTAGAATTTCATCGGAGGGGGTTTAACAATATGAGTAGTATGGAGCGGAGAAGGAGCGTGCGCAGTCGTTTTGATCTCAGGCTACTTGGTGCTGCAGTGAGCTGTTAGTAGCATTAGTTGTGCTAGATCTATGTATTCATCAAAAATTAAATAAAAAAACAAGTTTTTTCAACTGAAAGTAAGGAACGACGTTAAAACTTAAAACGAACAGAAATTATTCCATATATGAAAGGGGCTGTCCCCTCCTCAAGGCCTCGCTCTTTACACTAAAGTTTTTTATTGTTTAAAAAAAATTAGAGTTGTGAGAAAGTCAAACTTTAGCGTAAAGAGCGAGGCGTTGAGGAGGGGACAGCCCCTTTCATATATGGAATAATTTCTGTTCGTTTTAAGACGTCGTTCCTTACTTTCAGTTAAAAAAAAAACTTGTTTTTTTTTTAATGTTTGAACGTTTTTGAATTAATGCAGGTTTTGATTTTGGCTCACCGTACATGAATAATTAAAACAAAATTTGCATATTAATTTTACTTTTATTTGGTTAAATGGCTTTCTCGAAACTTGTTTAATTTTATTTACGAACATTTTTATTAGTAATAAATATACGTAACTTACGAATTAACTTACGTAACGAACTTCTATATTCATATATTTTTAATACTTATATTAGGGGGCTTGCCCCCTAGTCAATGCCTCGCTCTTTAAGCTAAAGTTCGAATTTTGTTCCAATTCTTTAAAATGACCGCTTAATCACAAAGGCCGTTATTTAGAATAAATAGCTCTTATGAAAGTACTAAAAAATCTTGAACCCAATCATACACGTAATATTTTCTGTTCGTTTTAAGTTTTGATGTTACTCCTTATTTTCAGTTGGAAAACTTGTTTTTTTATATTTAATTTCAGATCTTTTTTTTAAATAATGCTGGGAAATCCGTCCCCCCCCTTCATAGAAATGTCCCTTCCCCCATGAAAACTTCCTTCATGAAAAGATCTTCCCAAATAACCCCCGACCCACCCACCCCCCTACTACCACCAAAAAAATCCCCCCTGAAAACGTCTGTATACTTCGTAATAACCAATACTATATGTTAACATTGGGTAAAGTTCATAAATTTCAGCCCTCCCCCCGGGGACTTCGGGGGATTAAGTCATCCTAAAGGACATACTTATCATATTTTCAACCATGCTGAAAAAAATGGCTATCTCAAAATTTTGATCGGTGACTTTGGGAAAAAAAAAAAAACATGAGCGTGGGAGGGAGCCTAGTTGCCCTCCTTTTTTTGGTTACTTAAAAAGGGCACTAGAACTTTAAATTTCCGTTCCAATGAGTCCTCCCACGATATTCTAGGACCACTGGGTCGATACGACCACCCCTGGAAAAAAAAAAATAAAAAAAAAGTAAACACGCATCCATGATCTTTCTTCTGGCAAAAAATGCAAAATTTCCACATTTTTGTAGATTGGAGCTTGAAACCTCTACAGTAGGGTTCTCTGATACGCTGAATATGATGATGTGATTTTCATTAAGATTCTATAACTTTTAGGGGGTCTTTCCCCCTTTTTTCGAAAATCAGCCAAATTTTCTCAGGCGCGTAACTTTTGATGGGTAGGACTAAATTTGATGAAAGTTATATATTTGAATTCAGCATTGAAATCTGATTCTTTTGATGTATCTATTGGTATCAAAAACCCCTTTTCTAGAGTTTCGGTTACCATTGAGCCGGGTCGCTCCTTACTTACAGTTCGTTGCCACGAACAGTTTGATACAATATGCTGTGTACTATAGATTATACAGACCCTTTTCTTTTTGGCAGTTGCGTTTCATCGTTTTGATAATTCTGAAAATCATTTCTTAACATGTATTTCACCTTTTAATAGCTAATAGGTCAATTTTGAAGTTGATCTTGTTTTCATCTGTAACTTATGATCATCTCCATTCTTATGTTTCGAGCTGGGTTCTGTGACTTGTTGAGCGGGGTATCCGTATGAAGATCCGATAATATAGATAAGTTTCCAAGGTATAATTTTACCATGTAAATAGGGGCATACTTGATTCTTTATGTTAGTTTCCTTGTTTACAATAATTTATGGGGGTAATGTAAAAAAAAATATCAAATGGAATATAACAACTTAGATAACTTTAATTGGTCATTAATTGATGTGCAATACTTTTTAATTTTATTGTTAGCATGATGAGGTCTTTCTAAGAGCATCCTTAGTCCTCATTAGGGCATATATAGTTTTTCTTTTTGTGCAGTCCTAGAACTAACTATAATAAATTGCTTTCCGGCCATGCTTTCTTTAATTTTTAAATACTTAGATTAGCTAGGTCAGTGAAGCAGATCTCTGATTCGTACTTTTGAAAACTTTTTACGTCTGGCTCTGCTTTTTGTTAAAATATGAAAGTTTCTCCAGAGGGTTAAATTACTGTCGATTCTGCTAACAATTCTGGTAGAATTGTTAAATTCGTTTTTCCTCCTTTTTGAACTAGCCGTCTTCTTTTCTTGTCAAGTTATCGAAAAATATGTGGTATTCTTTCTGAGCTAAATATAAATACCACAAAAAATATGTTATAAAAGTTTTTTTTTAAGTTTAATTTTTAATTTTGACGTAAAATTAAAAAAAATTTCCTTAATAGTTTCTTCTCTTTCCAGGGTCAAAAACCAGTATCCTTTCTGAGCACAAAGGTTTTGTCCAAGGAGTGGCTTGGGATCCAAAAGGACAGTATTTGGGAACACTCTCGAGTGACAGGTTCTCTATCTCTCTCTCTTTCTCTCTCCCCCCCCCCCGCTCTCTCTCTCTCTCTCTCTCGGCTCTCTCCTCTCTCTCTCTCTCTCTCTCTCTCTCTCTCTCTCTCTCTCTCTCTCTCTCCTCTCTCTCTCTCTCTCTCTCTCTCTCTCTCTCTCTCTCTCTCTCTCTCTATCTCTCTCTCTCTCTCTCTCTCTCCTCTCTCTCTCTCTCTCTCTCTCTCTCTCTCTCTCTCTCTCTCTCTCTCTCTCTCTCTCTCTCTCTCTCTCTCTCTCTCTCTCTCTCTCTCTCCTCTCTCTCTCTCTCTCTCTCTCTCTCTCTCTCTCTCTCTCTCTCTCTCTCTCTCTCTCTCTCTCTCTCTCTCTCTCTCTCTCTCTCTCTCTCTCTCTCTCTCTCTCTCTCTCTCTCTCTCTCTCTCTCTCTCTCTCTCTCTCTCTCTCTCTCTCTCTCTCTCTCTCTCTATCTCTCTCTCTCTCTCTCTCTCTCTCTCTCTCTCTCTCTCTCTCTCTCTCTCTCTCTATTTTTCTTTCTCTTGCTTTAGCTGTAATCTGTATTCTAATTATTGCGACCTTAAACGAACTTATATGATGCAATTGCGGGTCTTGGATCGGAAACCGTTTTATTTTTGATTGAATGATTAATTTTGAGTGGAATTCTTAATAAAATTTGTACATTCTTGCACCTCCATATTCTTTTAAATATTAAATTGTACTCTCTAAGCGTACTCGATAAGGTAGAGAATTATCTATTCAGAAACAAAACATTGTAAGGTCAACTTGCCTGCTTAACTTACCAAGACTTTCCCAAGATATAAACTAGGCCTATTTTGTGTGGACTAGATTTTACGCTTTGAAAAAAAATGCTGATTAATTATAGTTACAGAGAAATTTCAGCTTCAATCTTTTAACACTGGAGATTAGTCATATCAACTATCCAATTCCAATTGAAATTTTCTATTTCTTTAATATTGTCACCTGATGCTACACTGTAAGCGGTGCTAGTATTTTTTACCCATTTTCCTATGTTTATTAGGGATCTTATCCCTATACCTATATTTAGTTTATCCCAGTGTAGAAACCCTATCTTCAATCCATCTTTAATTGTTGAAGCTTTTATTAGTTTTAAACTGCTAATTTTATTTTAAGGAATCTTAGAATATATAATCTTCAGACGAAAAAAGTGATTTCTCGTGTGTCAAAAGCTAGCTTGCCCCTCCCCACCTCAAAAGATGAGACACAATCTGATGTTCAAGTTAGGCTCTTCTACGACGATACACTTCAGTCTTTTTGCCGTCGATTGTGTTTTAGTCCAGATGGAGAATTGTTGATCGCTCCTGCTGGTCTCCTAGAGCTCCCATACGACAAAAAGGAGGGAGAAGACGAGAAATCTGTAAAACCCAAACGTATTAACGCGACGTACGTTTTTTCACGACAGTATTTAGGCCGGTGAGTTTACTCTTTTTTTGTTTTTTTCTTGCCGTAATTTTTCGGAGGGAAAGGAGGATAGTTTTTTTTGGCGAAATAGTTTTTTTAACTACATTTTTTACGACCAATATACGAGTCGGAACTTTTTTTTTTGGAAAAGGAGATCTTAATTGGTGAATAAGGTAAATGAGCTTCCCTTATTTTTAGGCAGTAAAGCCTAATAAAGCCTAATAATATGATAAAGCAATAAAGCTTCAAGCAGTGTTAGTAACGCTAATGTAGAAGAACGTTCAATTTTCTTGTTGATATTAATATTGAAGCAAAACCCCGTCTCATGTTCGGAACGGCCATTGCTTCAGAACGAGAGGAAAGTATATTTCATATTATAGCTTGAAGCTATATTTTTGCTTTTAAAATAAAAAAATGAACTATACAATGTAACTAGGCGAGGCCATGCCCTTTGCTAGTATTCATAATCACTCTGAGAACTAGATTCAGCTTCACTAAACTTCACCTGCTTCACTAGACGCGCCATTAAGAGTAAGAAGTAAAGATGTGGGGGGGGGGGGGGGCTGGTATTGGAATCTGTACAGCAAATACATTTGGAGCGTGCTCTTGTTTCAATCCCCGAAATCTGTTCAAGACGTATCCAATCTTCAGTATTCGCTTGGTCCAGCCAATGAGCAACAGTGTCCTGAAAATCGATTTGATGTAAATAATGAGCATTTTCAGCCCTATATCTATTAATAAGAACAATAATAAATAAGTGGTTGGCGTGGTCTTTTCTGATCGTCTCGTTCAATAATTAAGACAAAGTGAAATTAGTGTATAATACACAAATTTGTGTATATGCACAAATTCTCCGGGATCTGTGTATAAGATTTTTATGGCGAAGAATTATAACCACTCATAATGAAGCCTAAATAGTACCCGAGAATGGGCCAAGAAACTTTCTTTTGTTTTGTTCTGCTTTCATCTGTAAGTCTTTAAGGAAAAGAAACCACACAAAATGCACAGCACCCGGGACAATGCACAAAAAACAAGCAAATAGTTTCCCCCAAAAAAGGCCAATGTAGGACCGAAGACCCAGTATTTTTAATTTGAATTAAAAATGTAATGTAGACTACATGTAAACAACTTGAAATTTCAACCTTCCATACCTGTATAATATTAATATTTTATGTTTAATATTAATATTTTATGTGTAATATTAATATTAAAATATAATATTTTATGTGTTAAACGTGTTTAAGTTGTCTTGTGCATTAATTAAATTAATGTTTAATTTGTACTCCGGAATTTGTGTAAAAGTTTTTACGGTGTGGAATCATTATGACCCTTATTAAACAAGTTAAGATGGGGATTTAGTGCACTTTAATTTGTGTCATTACTGGCTATACTATTAATAAGGACACTAATAAAAATGAGGTAGGTGTGGTATTTTCTAATTGTCTCGTTCACTAATTAAGACAGGATAAAATTTGTGTATAAATACGCAAAATTGTGTATAAGCTTTTTGTGGCGTATAATCCTTATGACCCTTATTAAACCAGATAAAATGGGGCTTTAGTATACTTTAATTCGTATGCTTGCTGTTTCTTTTGTATGCTGAAAAAAGCTTACAAGTCGTATGCTTGACTATTTTGTATCTGAATTCGTATGCTTACTATAATGGAGAGGAAGGCATGGTTCAGAGGGAGGGCTCCCATTTTTATAATCACTCACAAAAGAAGCCTAAAGGGTTCCTGAAAATAGGCCAAGATACTTTCTTTTTTTTTGTTCAGCTTTCATCTGTTAGTCTTTAAGGAAAAGGGACCGCACAAAATGCACAGCACAAGGGACAATGCACAAAAAGTAAGCAAAGAGTTTCCCCCAAAAGAGGCCAATATAGGACCGAAAACCCATTATTTTTATTGTAAATTTAATTGAAAATATAATTTATAATACATTTAAACAACTTGAAATTTCAACCCTCTATACTTTTAGAATTTTTTAGTTGTAAATTATCTTGTGCATTAATTAAGACAACATGGAATTTGCTTTCCGGAATTTTTGTATAAGCTTTTTATGGTGTAGATTCCTTTTAGCCCTTGTTAAATAAAGACTTTAATTTGTGTGCTTACTGACTATATTTCGTTTACTTTATTCACGCACTCATTACCTAAAAAAAATACGATATTTGATTGCCTTATTTGCTTTGGTTCATTTCCTTGTTCATCATTAAATCTTGTTCCAGGATTAGTATTCAAGGTCACGACCTAATCTTTGCACTATCTTTATTATGTACGTGCTTCACAAGCTACTACAGATTTCAAAACAACGTATCCTGTTGAACCGAGTGCTCATCATTATGCCGGACTGAGGATATGTCACTTTAAGATGTTTTAATAGAGGTTACAAGGACGTATCCAGTATTTTTGTTTGCGGGGATATTTTATTGGGCTTACAAAAAAATTACAGAAATGTATCAAAAATTTATATATTTGTATTTTTGCGTTATTACGAGTCGGACAAAAATTTAGGGGCCCAATAACCCCCTGGAAACGGCCTTGAGAGGTTATATCTAGCATTTTTACTTCCCGAGCTATAAGTAAGGCTGTATGGGGGGGGGGGGGGTCCCCCTTCCAATTTTGTCAGGGTCCTACAAAAGTAAGTAACAACATTTTATGTAAACAAATTTTTACTCACAGAACTTTGATAATAAACCGATCTTTTTTATCCCCCCTTTTTTTTCCTAAAACCCCCTGAGCAAAAATCCTAGACGTGACCTTGGCTGTAAACATTTAAAATATAATTTCTAAGCAGCTTATTTCTGCGTAGGATAAAGAAAAAGATATTAGAGTGGAAACAAGAGTTTCCATCTCTTTCATTTTACCTAGGAAACGTTGTTCATTCTCGGCGTTATCCACTTGTCTCCCAATCGACTCTTCATGTCAAGCGATATTTTCTTGGAAGATTAAGTGGTCCTAAGAATCACTCATAGCCCGCAAATGGATCATTCCCCCTTTTTTCTTTTCCTTAAAGTTGTTCAAGAATCTTGATTAGGATCATATTCCCCTTGTCTAAGATTATTATTAAGGTATATAAAGACGACTCTCGCTTTTTTGATAAATTTTGTACAAATGCGTTTTCTTCACGAAAATGATTAGTATGACTCTTTTTATTTAGTACTCTAATATCTCACCACCTTAGGCCGCCTAATATTGGCCACTTTAGGCCAATACAGCTACTAACACTCCCCCTCCTCCTACTCCTCCTCCTCCCCCAACCTTTTTTATAACTTTTTTCACATATCTATATGTATAAAATCAAGCATATGCGGTCTCGTTTGTGTTCATTTTGTATAATGAAAAATAAGCTAAGTAAATCACTGTTGTTATCTTTAATATAACATTTGTTTAGGACTTAGATTTTAACCAGCCGTAACCATCTTGCATTGATTGGGAATCTTAACAATCGCTTATTATGTCCTTTAGGGATCACATTTCTTATTTATTATTACTTCCTGATATCCTCCTCCGTCCCGACTACCTCCTCCTTAAAAGAGCTCCCAATCGTCCTCTTGAGAAATTAAATAAAAAAAAAAGTTTTATTAACTGAAAGTAAGGAACGACGTTAAAACTTAAAACGAACAGAAATTATTCCGTATATGAAAGGGGCAGTCCCCTCCTTAACGCCTCGCTCTTTACGCTAAAGTTTTTTAATTGTTAAGAAAAAATAGAGTTGTGAGAAAGTCAAACTTTAGCGTAAAGAGCGAGGCGTTGAGGAGGGGACAGCCTTTTTCATATACGGAATAAATTCTGTTCGTTTTAGTTTTTATCGTCGTTCCTTACTTTCAGTTAAAAAAACTTGTTTTTTTTTTTATTTAATTTTTGAATGTTTTTGAATTAATGCAGGTTTTGATTTTGGCTAACCGTAAATGAATAATTAAAACAAAATTTGGATATTAATCTTATTTTTATTTGGTTAAATGGCTTTCTCGAAACTTGTTTAATTTTATTTACGAACGTTTTTATTAGTAATAAAATATACGTAACTTACGTAACGAACTTCTATATTCATAGATTTTTAATGCATATATTGGGGGTTCGCCCCCAAGTCAATACCTTGCTCTTTAAGCTAAAGTTCGAATTTTGTTCCAATTCTTTAAAAATAACCCTTAATCACAAAGGCCGTTAATTAGAATAAATAGCTCTTATGGAAGTACTAAAAAATCTTTGGCTTTAAGAGCAAGGTATTGACTAGGGGGTGAACCCAATCATATACGTAACATTTCAGTTCGTTTTAAGTTTGGATGTTGCTCCTTACTTTCAGTTGAAAAGCTTGTTTTTTTTTTATTTAATTTCTGATCTTTTTCTTTAATAATGCTGGGAAATCTGGCGCCCCCTTCATAGCAATCTCCCTTCCCCCATGAAAACTTCCTTCGTGGAAAGATCCTCCCATATAACCCCTGACCCCCCCCCCTTTCCCCTCCTTCCATAAAAAATCCCCCTGAGAACGTCTGTATACTTCTCAATAACCATTACTATATGTTAACATTGGGTAAAGTCCATAACTTTCAGCCCTCCCCCCGGGGACTTCGGGGGATTAAGTCATCCTAAAAGACATAGTTATCATATTTTCGACCATGCTGAACAAAATGGCTATCTAAAAATTTTGATCGGGTGACTTTGGGAAAAAAATTAGCGTGGGAAGGGGCCTAGTTGCCCTCCATTTTATTTGGTCACTTAAAAAGGGCACTAGAACTTTTAATTTCCGTTCCAATGAGCCCTCCCACGATATTCTAGGGCCACTGGGTCGATACGATCACCCCTGGAAAAAAAAAAAAAAAAAAACAAAAACAAATAAACATGCATCCGTGATCTTTCTTCTGGCAAAAAATGCAAAATTCCACATTTTTGTAGATAGGTGCTTGAAACCTCTACATTAGGGTTCTCTGATACGATGAATATGATGGTGTGATTTTCATTAAGGTTATATAATTTTTAGGGGGTCTTTCCCCCTTTTTTCTAAAATCAGCCAAATTTTCTCAGGCACCTAACTTTTGACGGGTAGGACTAAACTTGATGAAAATTACATATTTGAAATCAGTATTAAAATCTGATTGTTTTGATGTATCTATTGGTATCAAAATTTCGTTTTTTAGAGTTTCGGTTACCATTGAGTCGGGTCACTCTTACTTTACAGTTTGTTACCAAGAACTGTTTGATTCTCCTACCATTTCTTACCGCGAAAGAAATCGTTGACCTTAAGAAACCTAAATTACAAAGTGCAAAATTATGGATGGCCAATTTTTTCCCAAGTGTTCTTGCATACAAAGAGAAATGACGTCGTCTGTTGACCTTACCCTTCCCCCTTACCCTTCCGTCATCGTCTTTGTCCCATTCAAAACACACCCAAGAAGTCCCACCTTAATTTTTTTTTATTAAATTTTTATTTTGATTCGGCTTTATTTTATTTATTTTTATTAAAAAAATTTACTCGCCCTCCAGCTAACACAATTTGTTGTGTTTCAAATATTTAAATATTTAAAAAAGAAACAAGAATGTTGAATGTTGTCAAGGACATGTGTCTTGTTCTGGAGTTAAAGATGTAAAAGCTCATGGAAAGCTATTGGGGGGGGGGGGGTCAAAAAGTTAGAAGGAATCATGTATATAGACACAGACATAGACATATTTATTGACACACTCGACATGCTTATGTTTGAGTCGGGAGAGGGGGGGGACTGTAATTAATTCCCCCTGGGAACTAACAACCTTAGGAATGAATCTGTTAATATCGGGAAAGTCGAACCTCAACATTCCTTTGAAAAGGGAAAATGAAATTCGATGAAATAAGATATTGAATTTCCGATTATTATTTATTTCTGATACGTTTTTAGGATAGGAAAGTTTGTCCTCATGCAAGTGGCTGCGAAACGATTATAAATAATAAGGCATCGCAATGACGTTGTTTCGGAATTATTAGCAAAGTGTTTATGTAACAATTGCTTGGAGATGGAATCATATTGTTTTACCATCAATTATATAATCAGTGTTTTTATATGTAAATTTAATAATAGTTATGTATTGTATTAATTATGTAATAGGTGTTATGTTTTTGGCAAAATAACATACCCTCGTTTGTACGTACTGCTATTTTAGAAATAACAACATAGATTGTGTTAGGTTATATTATGTTTTGAAAAAAACCTAATACAGCATTAGCTCGTATACATGGTGCATGGTGCATTTTAGCACTATAAAACTGTATTTTTAAACTGTGTTTTAATTTCAGGAAATAGAGAATATAGCTTGTTTTAAGAACAGGAGGAATTTTGAGGTCGTCTTTAAGGAACGTTTAATTTAATTTTTTTTTTTTGAAATTTAATTTTTTTTAATTATTTAATGTTTTAATCATTTAATTTTTTTTTGAAAACAAGTTAACATTTATAAAAAAAAAAAGTACTGATTTTTTGGCCTTAAGCCTGTACTTAAGTGTTCTGGTATCCTGAAAGGATATCAGATATTTCCATAGTGGCAAATATACGGGTATCTCAATTAAGGGTGTACCAATGGGGCTAGAGGGTTCAGGCCCTTCACCCAGAGATCTCATGTAAAAAAAGGTCTTCCAAATGCTGCAGAAAAACTTAGTCCCAAAAAAGATGCCGTAACACGCCCTATGACGCGTAAATGCAACTGATCTTAGAAGTACACCTTTTACGAAATATGGTTGGTATAAATTGCTAGTTTACAAATGTTGCATTGAGTAATTGCGTCTTTATATATTTTCCAGACCAGCGCTTTACCTACCATGTAAAGAAAGTTACACAGTGGCCGTTCGATGTTGTCCGGTTTTCTTTCAATTACGCAAAAAGGATATCTCAAAATCTGTTATTGGACTACCGTACAGGATAGTTTATGCTATTGCGACTTCCACGTCGGTCCTTCTTTATGACACAGAGCAGCTCAGTCCGTTGCCAAAGTTGGAAATATCCATTATACGAGACTCAGTGACCTGACTTGGTGAGTTGATTAGGTTTAGTCCTTGCTTGTTTTATTAATGCTAATTATTGACCACTAGAATGACTGACATGCTAAGCTAATTAATTCGTATTTATTCCTTTTTTCAGTGGTACAAACAGTTATGTTCACCCATCAAGGAACTTTTTCGATCTGTTTAAATTCTTTGTGTTTGATGCCTCGATTCAGCTTTTATGGATCAATCCTTATCTTATTCGTCTACTGAATTACTTTGTCCAGTTTTTGACTAAAGATGTTCTCGTTCATAGTGTGTTCGGGCCTCCATCCCGATCTTTTGCTGAAGTGTTTTATTTATTCAAACAGTCGGATCTTCGAGTCTCATGTTTGAACTGTGCTAACTGCATCGAATAAAAGCAAGTTTTCAGTTTACTAACTGACAAAATGATTCGAGCTTGTCAGTAGTCTATCCTTTGTCAGTAGTGAATTTGTACAAATGAAAACTCTGGTTACTCTTCTATCTGATATTCCAATCGACCGTGTTCCATGTCAACGCCACCACACGCTGAACTGGTTGGATAGATCTGGTGAGTGGGCTCAGTTGCGGCAGGGTGGCATACATTTCTTTGCCAGGAATCGGTAAATAAATGAATTTGTGAGAGCCGATTGTATTACAATTCAGATTTGTCTTGAAAATTAAATTGTATTCTTCCATCTTCCATTGCTATCGAGGGCATTTTTCTAATTTTATGCTTTAGGCAAAGTTTTAGCAATTTAATTCATTTATTTTTCCCTTACAGGAAAAACACTATGTCTAAGAATGCAATTATTATTATCGTTTTTGTTTTTATGGGTGGATTCACAAATCTGAGTCAAGGCTCAGGTCATAAAAACCCCATTGCCTCCACACAATGACACGCAAAAAATACGTAGCACCCATAGCTGCTGGGCTATTGGTGCCTTCTCAGACATGGGGTTTTGAGATATGGCTTGTCTATCTCTTTCCCTTTTTTAGAAAAGCCTTCCTTGGTAATGTCAAAGTGTTCACTACAGTGGACACCTGGGGAGTTTACCCCCTCCAGAGAACCCCATCCGCTAGCTTCAAATTGGCTTAGCAGGCAACGTTTGTCCCTCGAAAGAAAAGGAGGAGCCACCCAACACTCACCAGCTATCAGTGACAAGCGGCAGTTGACCCTTGGAATCAGTATTAGCAAGAAAAATTCTATCTCTAACCGCAGATTGCTTGTAAAGGGGATGTTTTCTTTTGCCATGGCAAAAGAAAACACGCATCCGTGATCAACACGCATCCGTGATCTTTCTTCTGACAAAAAATACAAAATTCCACATTTTTGCAGATAGGAGCTTGAAACTTCCGCATTAGGGTTTTCTGATACGCTGAATCTGATGGTGTGATTTTCATTAAAGTTCTATGACTTTTTTGGGGGTGTTTCTCTCCCTTTTTTCGAAAATAATGCAAATTTTCTCAGATGCGTAACGTTTGATGAGTAAAACTAAACTTAATGACACTTATATATTTGAAATCAGCATAAAAATTTGATTCTATTGATGTATCTCTGGGTATCAAAATTCTGGTTTTTAGAGTTTCGGTTACTATTGAGCGGGTCGCTCCTTACTTACAGTTCGTTACCACGAACTGTTTGAAAAAAAAAAAACTTATATGTTAACAATAGGCAACTTGTATAACTTACAGCCCTTGCACCAGAGACAGAGGGTTGTGAACCATAGTTTTTAACTATGGCATAGTTATTTAACCTTTGAACTGTTTTAAATAAAATGGCCGTCTGAAAATTTATATCGGATGTATTTGGGGGAAAATAGGGTGGGGTGAAAGCCCTCCGATTACTTTTAACTCTGAAAAAGTGCCCGGGAAATTTTGATTTCCAATCGAATGAGCCCCCCCCCCCCAAAAAAAAAAAGTTCATACAAAATTTTTCTCTACAAACACCTTACGTGCTAGCAATGAGCAACTAGCTTAACTTACAGCCCTTGCCCCAGATGCTGCTGGTTGGGCTGTTAACCCCAAAGGCATGGTTATTTGGCCTTTAGACTATTTTGAACAAAATGTTTATTCTTATTTGATTGAACGTATTTGGGGGGGGGATGTCGGTTAAGAGGGAAAGGCTGATTGTCATCTGATTACCTCTGATTCTTCAAAATTGAACTTGAACTTTCAGTTTCCAATCGAATGAGCCTCCTTCAAAGTTTTTACGACTATCCCTTCTATAAAAACCTTAAATTTTAACAATTGGTAACTTGCAACAACATACAGATTGCTGATACAGGTGTATCAACAATTTTTTTTTGGAACGGCTTAGCGTATCAAGATGAAATTTCTGGGGCTTCTATCTACTACTACTGCTATTAATACTGCTAATACTGCTACTAATTCAACACTATTATTACTACTACTGCTCCTACTACGTTTTTTACTACTATTAAACTAGTACTATTAACGCTACGCATGTTAAGTTGAAAATTTGACAGAATGGGGTATTTGAGGGTGAACTTGAACTAAATCAAAAGACACTATGTGCATGCAGATTTTCAAAATGGCGTATCTCAAAAAGGGATTTGTGTATTAATTTGGAACTTTCAGAGAGTGCTTAAAGGGAAAGTCAATTCACCAAAAGGAAATATGTGCACGCTCAGGCCTGGATTTACCACTAGGTCCCTAAGCCCGGACCTAGGGGTGCATAATGCCAGGGGGAGCAATAAATTATCACTGAGTAATTTTATCACTGAGTTATTTTTTCCTGACAAAAACTGGACTGATGTGATTTATCGTCGCCAGGTGCACTCTGCCGCCGCGCTACCTATTCACAAAAAAGTGACTTTAAAACAACACAGGAATTCCATGATCACTTATAAACTGTCAGATGTCTCCCAAGAATGGTAGCTGAGAGTTTGGTATTACCCCTCTCTTTCATCACTTTTCGCTCTTCAGTTGTGTTCTGTTAATTGCTTCCATGAGCCCCGAATTTTTGGGAATAACCCCGAAAATCTTGCAAAAACGGAGCGGTAAAAATGCTTGGTTCTTAAGCGTCAAAGCTTTAAATCCGGCCCTGTGCTCGCTACTCCTAATGCTATTTTAATTACATTTACTACTACTGCTACTACAACAACTACTACTACTACTAGTTCGACTGCTACTTCTATTGCAACCACTTGTGAGCTAAAAGTATTAAGGTGAAAATTAAGGAACTACATGAACATATAGGTCATCAAAAGAATATATCGGCAATGGGATAGCAACAGCTAATTGTATTAAGTTGAAGCTTCTAGAACTTGATGAGAGGAATCTTCAGCTGACCAAAAGGCAATATATTAATACTACTGCTGCTTCTAGCACTAGTACTATTACTATTAATGCTACTACTAATAAGTTAGACCTTTCAGGATACGTTGTGGGTGGGGGACTTCGAATTAATGAAAAGTTCATAGTTTGCGATAAAACCAAAATAAACACTTTATCGGGCCATGCTTTTGGCGATAGGCCCAATCCTGAAAGTTTCATTCAATTTAGAGGGTTTAGGAGCCACACTGATGAGTTAGAAACCACAAATGAAGCGAGAAATAGATTTTGAGCTTTTAATCAGCCTTAGTTTACACTTATTTTTGGACCTTGACTTAGGTTCAGGATTTGATTTAAATGAGTTGGGTTAAAGGAAGCTTGAGTTAAATGGGGGTTTTTAGAACGGGGGTTCAGCATGTAACTCTATAATCCCTTTTTTTTTGTTTTTTCCAAAACCCCCATGTTTTCTATGATCGTTTGTTTTAACTTCTGTTCGTTTTGGGTTTCTTTTTTTTTGTAGTAATTTCTGATCATTTTGGGTTTGAATTATTATAGGAATTTATTTATGCTAGTCTTTGGTTTAATATGGCTCTTTGCTTTGAAAAATTGTCTTTCGAAAGAATCTTTTTAATTAATTTCAAGAAAGTGCAACCAAAAGCGACTTTTTTGTTATCTAAATTCTCAAAGTCCGATATTTTCATTAAATATTTTTATTACTCAACGTTCAGGAAAGGCCTGATTCATCTAAGAAAAAAAAAAAAAAAAAATCAAACCAAAAGTTTCCAAACACAAAGTGAAAGTAGCTTTTGTGTCGGCTCCACCGAAGCAGGTAATTAACCTTTTTCAAACCAAACGATAAACAATTACGAGCGTAGAAAATACCACAAAATGGAAACAACAAAATAAGCAAAGTGGTAAAAAAAGACATTACAGTATGTAGACGTTGATAGGCGCCGTTTACCCCCCCCCCCGCGCGAAAAATATCCCTTAAGGAAAATACCCCGCGGAAAATAACACCTAACGGAAAATATCCCCCCCCCCCGAAAATACTTACCCATGGAAAATCCCCCCCCCCCAAAAAAAAATCCCTCTTGCGGTTGGTTAGTCTCCAATCACTTTTGGCTTATAAAAAAAAAGACTATAAATGCCTGGGGATTATCAAACAATTTCTTCCTCCATCCTCCTGTCGTCTCTCCCTTAGAGCTAATTGTGTATTTATTTGAAGGCTCAATGAGAGCTGAGATTTTTCGGCATCAAAATGCACCCTTTGAGGTATCTCCCTCTCTTCCTAGCCACAAAACAATCAGATAACCTGGTTGCAGAAGTTTCAGTTCCTTTCTAAGTTTTTTGATGTGTCTATTGCTTACAGATAGTATTTGTCATTGGGAAACATACGGAAATATTTTGCGTGGGGGTTTTCTGGAGGATTTTTCATGAGAAGAAAGCGTTTGCACGGAGGGGGGGGGGCAAAATTTACAAATGAATTCCTCTTTTCCACTTCCCTTAGGACTTCTCAATTAAACTAAAAAATAACACGACTCAAAGAAGATTTTAAATTTTGAAAACCATAATTTCCGCGAGAGGGGTATTTTGCAGGTGACTGGTTTCCGTGGGTGGAGGAGGGGAAATTTTCCGTGGGGGAGAGGGGTAAAACGCTTAGACCTGTAGAAAGTGACTGGGTGAAGGGAGCCCCCATTAACAGACATAAAGAGAGAAATAAATATGGATTTAATAGTTTATGACGTCCGATTGTCTTTGTTTTTGTAACAACAAAACAAAGCATTTTTATAAAATCATCTTTACAGTAATCAGAGGCAACGCTGTAGCGTCGCCTATAGTAAAGGCCATACGGCTC
Organism: Artemia sinica; assembly: GCA_027921565.1. NCBI lineage: Eukaryota > Metazoa > Arthropoda > Branchiopoda > Anostraca > Artemiidae > Artemia > Artemia sinica. The sequence continues at coordinate 2,058,615 of CM051257.1, read as the reverse complement.
CAATGATTTTATTATTTTTTTTTTTTTTCCCAGAGGCACTTCATATGGAAGGGGTCTTCATAGAAACTTCAAAGGGGGCTCATTCGATTGGAAATCGAGAGTTCTAGTGTCCTTTTTAATAGTCGAAAATGATTGGAGGGCAACTAGCCCCCCCACGCCCATCATTCCCCCAAACACATCCAATCAAAATTTTAAGATAGTCATTTTGTTCAGCGTAGTTGATTTCCAGATAGAAAATATATTTTTGAGGAGGACACTCCCCCAAAACCCTCAGGGCAAGGGTTTTAAGTTATGCCCTGGGGGTAGACCCCGGCGCCGCGCCGATGAGGGAAGACCGGCGGCGGCGGGGCCAAAAATAGCGCGCCACGCCGCGCCGCCGATAAGAAGTCCGCGCGCCGCCGGTAAGATGTCGGCGGTGCGCCGCCGGCGCGATCAATGTTGACAGCAAACATTAATGTTTTCATCAGTCTTTCTCAAATCACAGCTTAAATTTACAACAGATTCGAGCTTCAAATACCGTATCACAAAATTCGTCAGTTATCTGGGTAAAAACTTTGAATATAACTTTGAACTTAATTTTTTCATAATGCCCTTTGCCTATATCTGTTTTGTCACCTTTAAAACAGTTGAAATGGGCGACTTTGATATTGATTGTTTGTTTTTTTGCTCTTTTGGATTCCTAAAAAGCCTTCTTGTATTAAAAACTGGTTCTTAATAACAATTAAAAAAAAAATGAATTTTAAAGTTTTTTTTGGGCTTCTTTATAGAACATATGTCATTAGGCTAAGGCTGAACTGCTGCTTTTTTATTGGTTTTGGCTGCTCTTTTGGATATTATTCAGTTTTTCTTTTGGGGATTCATTCCAAATTATAAAACAGATAAATACCTAATATCAGTCAAATTATAAACTGCATCTAAAAGGAGTAAATTTATCAAATTGAAAAATACAAGATGAACACTTCACATGAGAATATTTCAATTACAATGAAACAAAAAACAGTTTATGGTTTATTCGGCATGAAGAAACATGAAGTGCCAGCTATTTTCTTAGGTAAAAAATGAAAAGCTCATCCGTTTTAGATGTAATTAAATGAAATATTATGCAGACTGAAGTAGCTTCAGGAAGATGTTGTGATTTTAATCCTAGTTCGTCACTTTTAATCCAAGCAAAATGTTAGGACACTTAGTATCAGCTATTGAGTTTAAGCTTTGATTTCCAAATGCTCACAAAAATTACCAAATTTAAGAAAGTCGCAACAATAAGTCACATGTGGTCAAAATACTCAAAGACTCCTCTTTGATCCCCACCCATGCTCAAAGCTTCTGCTATGGTCATTTCCATGGAAATCTCCAAAGAGTTTCTTTTTAAAATAGCTTTTAAGCGTAGTTAGGGGTATTTAGCCTTTTTTGCTTTTCGTCAAAGCTTTGAAAAAAGTGTTATAATATTCCAAATGTTACATTTGTTATATTTGTGCATATTTTTGGTAATCATTTGTGGGGTGATCGAATTTTTAAACCACTGTAGATACTTAAGAACGTTACAACATCTAGTACCCTGAGGTCATAAGACTGTCAAAGACTCCTCCTTGAACCTCCCAAATTGAAAGCTTTTATTATGACCTGGCCTTTTAATGTAACTTGGGCACTGGACAAAGGGCGCCATTGTCACTCGAGCGCAACGTTAGGTGGGGATGTCGATATCGCTTTCGTCACACCAATTCGTTTTAGTGTGAATCTGCCTGGTACTTATGAATGAATGTTTTCAAAGTAAACCTGTTTCATCAATAAGAAAAAAAAAACGGGTTGGACGCATATGTCCCTTTCCCTTTGGACGACAAAACCATGCAAGTGCTGTATCAAGTATAACTCACGATAATCTTGTTAATTTTTGCCAACTTTTCAACTTTTTGGCATCCCTGCTTTCAATAAAAAAAAAAAAAAAATCAAGGTACTATCACTTAAATATAATAGCTCCCTATGCCCCCCCCCTCTGGATACCATCTTGATAGGATACCGTCTCTGCTTTAAATAAAAAAAATAATTAACTTATTGGCACCCCTGCTTTCAAAAAAAAATCGAGGTATTATCATTTAAATATGATAGCTCACTACCCCCTCCCCCCGGGATACCACCTTGATAGGATGCCGTTTCTGATTTAAATTAAAAAAAATTAACTTTTTGGGATTCCTGCTATCAATAAAAAAAAATCGAGATATTATCATTTAAATGTAATACCTCCCTACCCCCCCCCCCTCTGGATACCACCTTGATAGGATACCGTCTCAGCTTTCATTAGAAAAATAATTTACTTAATAATTAACTAGGTCACTGTATGGTTCAAACAAACACGCAAAATAACGTTAAACAGCTTAGTGTTCCTTGAAAAAAAAAAATTGAAGGTATGAGTAAAGGGGTACAAGAAACAACAAAAATGTCGAAATTATTTACTACTACTACTACTACTAACAACTCATCGCAGCACCAAGCCGCCTGAGGCCAACACAGCTACGCACGCTCCTCCTCCACCCCAATCTATTCAAAGCCTCCCTTTTTACACCCGCCCACGAAGTTCCCATTTCCTTTAAATCTTTCTTTATGACGTCCTCCCACCCAGACGGGGACGACCTGCTTTCCGTTTAGCCCTAGATGGTTGGCCGAAAAGAATAATCTTTGGCAATCTGTCATCCTTCATCCGCACAACATGCCCTAACCACCTCAACCTTTCTTTCATTATAGACCTAGAAAGCGGTATTGAACCACATTTTTCGTATAGCCTATTGTTTGAAATACGGTCAGTCAGCCGGGTACCCAGAACAATCCTTAAGCAATTTCTCTGGAAAACATCTAGCAAATCTTCATCCGCTTTTCGAAGCGTCCATGCTTCAGAGCCATATTTGACCACTGTCATCACTGTAGCTTCTAAGATTCTAATCTTGGTTTGCAGACTTATCTTCCTATTCTTCCAGACTTTTTTAACTGTGAAAAAACACCCTGAGCCTTGGCTATTCTATTTTTAACATCTTCACTGCTCCCACCATCTTTACTAATAATACTACCAAGGTAAGTGAAGCTGCCCACCTGATCAATATTTTCATTACCCAACGTCACCTTTTCATCTTCACTTATTCCTAGCCTTAGTGACTTAGTCTTCCTAACATTAATTTTCAAACCAATACTAGCACCCTGAACTCGCAAAACCTCTAAAACTTCATTCATTTTGCTCACACTTTCATCTAGGATGCTTAAATCATCAGCATAATCCAAGTCTAGGAGACTTTTTCCTCCCCATTTGATTCCGTGGTCTCCCATTGCCTTTCCTGTGCTCCTTAAAACAAAGTCCATCAAAATAATCCATATAAAGGGGGATAGAACACAACCCTGCTTAACTCCTGATTTAATACAAAACCAGCTGCTAACCTCATTTCCTACTTTAACCGCAGCAGTGTTATTCTCGTACATAGCACTAATTACTTTAATGTATTTGTCTGGTATACCATACAAGGATAAAACCTTTTACTAAAGCTCCTCTATCAACAGAATCGAACGCTTGCTCATAATCTATAAAACTGAGGACCAAAGGTGTTTGAAAACTTAGGCACTTCTCAATTATTAACCGAAGAGTGAAAATTTGGTCAACACATCCTCTACCTTTTCTAAAACCGAACTGCTCTTCTCTTAAAACTTTGTCTACAGCATCTCTCAGTCTAAAAAGTATCATATTACTAAGCAATTTGCTACCTACAGAGACCAGACTAATGCCTCGATAATTACCACACTCACTTTTATCACCTTTCTTATAAAGTGGCTTAATTAAGGTTTTCCTAAAATCATTAGGTACTTCCCCTTTTTCAAAAATCATGTTCATAATCTTCAATAACTTATTTTCTAACCTCAGAGCCACCATATTTAAGAAACTCATTTACTACCCTATCAGCACCTGGAGCTTTATTATTCTTTAATCCTTTTAGTACTGTTGCTAATTCCTCCTCACAAAACAAATCTTCCTTCACATCCAAGGTATCACAAACTTTTTCATTTTCCTCTATATTTTTTCCTGCAACTCTATCTCGGTTAAGCAAGTTCTCAAAATGTTCGGCCCATCTCGCTTTAGCTTTTTCCTTATCGCTAATTGCCACCCCATTCCTATCTTTAACTGGGACAAGTCCGGATTGACTACTACCTCTCAATTTGTTAACGTGCCAGTACAATATTTTACTATTATGCCGTCTAGCTGCATCTTCTAAATCCTCGGCAATTTTATCCATGGCCTCCACTTCACACCTCCTTAGTTCATATTTCAATGCTTTCTCCACTTTCCTTACATTTCTTTTGTTTTCATGCGATCTATCACTCAGATAATTCTTGTACAAGTCCTTTCTCCTTTCTATTAAACATAAAGCTTTTTCACTAATATTCTTAGCTGCAGTTCTAGCTTTCTTCCCTAATACACCTTCAGCAACTTCACAAATTATTTTTCTAAAATTATTCCAACCATCTTCCACATTATCAAATTTTAAACTCTCAAGTTTAGTATTCAACTGTTCCTGGAAAGTTTCTCTCAAATTCTCATCCTGGAGTCTACTAACATCATAACTTCCCGGGAGGTAATTACCCTTCCGATATTTCAGCTTTAAATTAACCCTTGACACTACTAGATGGTGATCTTTACTTTTAACATCAATAACAGCACTCCTATATACCCTAGTATCTTGTATTGATCCTGCCAGTCTTCGGTTTACTATAACATAATCAATAAGGTTTGCTGTCTTACCATCACGTGAATACCATGTTAGCTTATGAGCCATTTTATGACCAAACACCGTATTGGTTATAACTAGATTGTTATACCTACAAAATTGCAAAAGTCTGTATCCATTACTGTTTTCTTTTCCTACACCAAATTTACCTAAGCTGGGATACCATCTATCCTTATTTCTACCAACCTGGGCGTTAAAATCTCCCAGTAATAACATCATATTTCTACCTGGGACCTTGTCTATTTGCTCCTGTAACTGTAAGTAAAATTCATCTGAGTCACTAGTATCTCCATCAGTCGGTTCTACAGGGGCGTATACTACTATAACTGATACCCTGAACTTTCTAGTCATAAAATGGGCAATTAGTATTCTATTATTAATACCTTCCCAGCCTAAACAAGACTTAGCAGCTTCCTTATTCATCATGAGCCCTACTCCCTGTCTATGTACCCCATCCTTCCTGCCTGAGTAAACAAATTCTATATCACCTAATTTCATGCTTCCTACCCCTGGGATATGAGTTTCTGAAACTCCTAATAAATCCAGTTCGAATCGTCTGAATTCGTCAGTCAAAATGTCGATACAATAGTCATTTTTTAATGTCGTAACATTCCAAGTTCCAATTTTCATGTTCTTTAAATCATTGAAATTTTTTTCGCCTCAGGAAAAGCAATGATCCCGGATACCAGTGCAGGACGGGGATCACATATCTTCTCAAGTCTACACCGAAGTGCTTAAGCCGGCTTAGAACCGGACAGCAAGAAGTCCCTGGGACCTCCATGAATGGAGGCTTTGTGCAATCCTGGGCCCATCTTGGTCACAACATGGTTTTCAGCACTTGGCGATGCTCTTCTATCAACAAGAGTCGAAATCCTGCACAGACAATCTCAAGCCTATTACCTCCGACTCATTATATATTCATGCCTACAAATATTATGCTACTACGGGGAGGCAACCCGTAACAGATAAATTAGCTAGGAAGAGGTTTTTCAGCCCAAAGACGCCCATCAAAACATACCAATCCCAGAAGAATTGTCCATTAGTCAGAATCCCGTGCGAATGCTGTGTGTCGTTTACTAGGCTATAATTTCCTCGAGGGGCGCCACTCCTCAAGTGGGAATAGAGTTGACCGCAAGGTCCCCAGTCTTGCAGGTACCCCGAAAAGGTCGAGGCAGCCCTTTGCAGAGGCCGTTGTCCATAGATCTGGATCTTACGCCCTGCCACAGTTGTCCTCTTATAGAGGATCCTCCCGCGATGGTGTTCTGCATCACCATGCAATTTAACCCATTGCTGGGAGAAGGTTTGCAACTCATGGAACTTGTGGACAAACCAGTGGGCCCTTTTGAGTGTACATTTGAGGGGCCTTCTTCCTCCTCCGCCTGTATTTATGACCCCGGGCAAGGGTGCCCCAGATTCTATTATGGACCCCCAGGGACAAGGTCCCCCCTTGGTCCGTGCCTCCTATGGAGGTACCCTACATATCTGTAGAGCGTTCCCCTATCGCCACCTGGGGACACGCTGAATGGCCTGGGGGAGGCCAGATAAACGGATCACTTTTGTTTTTGCAAAGGCCATAACTCAGTGACATATTTAACCTACTACTTATAAATATACATAACTCACTGACTAGGCTATATAAGTTATATACAGAAATATATAACTCAGTGACATACTTAACCTACTACTTATAAATATGTGTAACTCACTGACTAGGCCTATATAAGTTATATACAGAAATATATAACTGAGTGACATATTTAGCCTACTACTTATAAATATGTGTAACTCACTGACTAGGCATATAAGTTATATACAGAAATATATAACTCAGTGGCATATTTAGCCTACTACTTAAAATATGTGTAACTCACTGACTAGGTCTATATAAGTTATATACAGAAATATATAACTCAGTGACATATTTAGCCTACTACTTATAAATATGTGTAACTCACTGACTAGGCCTATCTAAGTTATATACAGAAATATACAACTGAGTGACATATTTAACCTACTACTTATAAATATGTGTAACTCACTGACTAGGCCTGTATAAGTTATATACAGAAATATATAACTCAGTGACATATTTAGCCTACTACTTAAAATATGTGTAACTCACTGACTAGGCCTATATAAGTTATATACAGAAATATATAACTGAGTGACATATTTAGCCTACTACTTATAAATATGTATAACTCACTGACTAGGCCTATATAAGTTATATACAGAAATATATAACTGAGTGACATATTTAGCCTACTACTTATAAATATGTGTAACTTACTGACTTAGCATATAAGTTATATACAGAAATATATAACTCAGTGACATATTTAACCTACTACTTATAAATATACATAACTCACTGACAGGGCCTATATAAGTTATATACAGAAATATATAACTCAGTGACATATTTAGCCTACTACTTATAAATATGTGTAACTCACTGACTAGGCTCCATGGCCTGTAGGAGGGGGAGATTCGCCGTGGCATTCAATAAGATCCAAAGAATCTAATTAAAAGGGAGCATACACAAAAACCAAATTAGGCCAGTAGCCTATGAGAAATCGCAAAATACCCAAGACAATGAACAAGTCCTAATGGGGGGCCCTGGGTCTATCAAAATATTTCAATGGTTTCTCAGGGAATTTGGTATCATTTTCTTCTGTCTCCACTTTAAATGAAAAAAATAATTATCTTTTTGGCATCCCTGCTTTTCAAAAAAAAAGGGTATTATCATTTAAAAATGATAGCCCCCTATCCCCCCCTATAGGCAATAATTTACAATTTATTTATGAAGCATATTTTTTGGGGTATCTTCCGGTTCAATCCTTAATTCCCCAACCTTGTACATAGCTTAGTCTATAGCTAAATTTTGTCTCAATAGAAGGTTTTTTTTTTTTTGGGGGGGGGGTAAAGTGTTTCAGAAAGAAGATTGTATTTTCTATCAGGGTTCAACAATTGAGCATTAAACATTAAGAAAATCTTATTTGCAAATTTTAAGAAAATTTGCAAAATTTACAATTCAGCTGTAGAAACAATCTGTCGGCAGTCAATTTCAAGATCCAACTGAATGCTGAAGCTGTATAGTAGTGAATGCGTTCTATAATTCTATTCAACTTGAAAATAAAATTCTTGACTACGAAATGATGTAAGAAATAGCGATTAGGAAACTGCTTTCGAAATTACTTAAACTCATTTCATAAAGATGATTCTTTTTTTGTCAACATATGAAGAACTGTCTGGTTTTTATGCAAAGTAACAAAAGAGACGAAAATTAATGAACAAGAGAGTAGTGAAGAATTATGGTGTGCAAAGTAATATTTGGCAGGGAAAGTCACTGGTGATAAATCGCTAGGGGTGGCGCCGTGATTGGGTGATTTTCGGGGATTCGGGGAACCAAATTTTTTTTCGGGGTGACCCATAGATTTTTGGGAAAATACCCGATAATTTGGGGATAGTGCAAGCCCTGCTTGATTTCTAATCAGGCAAATCGAAATACTAAACCACACGAGAAGAAAAAGCTCCGACTTTGCGGTTGACGCAATAAAGAATTGTCGCAAAATTAATTTGAAGTCGACCGAACGCCGCCGACTCTGCCGGCGGCGGCGCGCCTGCGACACGCCGGTGGCGGTACGACACTTCGGCGGCGTTCGACCGGCCTCTCGTCGGCGGCGTTCGGTCGATCCGTCGGCGCGGCGCCGGGGTCTACCTGGGGGCATATAAGGTTTTTATAGAAGGCGTTGTCGTAGAAAACTTCAAAACAGGCTCATTCGATTGGAAATTAAAGGGCTAGTGCCCTTTTTAATAATCGAAAGTGATTGGAGGGTAACTAGAGCCCCTCTCCCCCCCCACGCCGATCATTTCCCCAAACACATCCAATCAAAATTTTGAGATAGCCATTTTGTTCAGCGTAGTTGATTTCCAGATAGAAAATATATTTTTGAGGAGGACACTCCCTAACAACCCTCAGGGCAAGGGTTTTAAGTTATGCCCTGGGGCATATAAGGTTTTTATAGAAGGCGTTGTCGTAGAAACTTCAAATAAGCTCATTCGATTGGAAATTAAAGGGCTAGTGCCCATTTTAATAGTCGGAAGTGATTGGAGTGGAACTAGCCCCCCCCCCCCCCCGACGCCCATCATTTCCCCAAACACATCCAATCAAAATTTTGAGATAGCCATTTTTTCAGCGTAGTTGATTTCCAGATAGAAAATATGTTTTTGAGGAGGACACTCCCCCACAACCTTCAGGGCAAGGGTTTTAATATATGACCTGGGGGCATATAAGGTTTTTATAGAAGGCGTTGTCGTAGAAACTTCAAAAAAGGCTCATTCGATTGGAAATTCAAAGGGATAGTGCCCTTTTTAATAGTCGAAAGTGATTGGAAGGCAACTAGCCCCCCCCCCCCCCACGTCCATCATTCCCCCAAACACATCCAATCAAAATTTTGAGATAGCCATTTCGTTCAGCATAGTTGATTTCCAGATTAGAAAATATATTTTTGAGGAGGACAATCCCCCACAACCCTCAGGGCAAGGGTTTTTAAGTTATGCCCTGGGGACATATAAGGTTTTTATTGAAGGCGGTGTCGTAGAAAATTCAAAAAAGGCTCATTCGATTGGAAATTCAAAGGGCTAGTGCCCTTTTTAATAGTCGAAAGTGATTTGAGGGCAACTAACCCCCCTCTCACGCCCACCTTTTCCCAAACACATTCAATCAAAATTTTGAGACAGCCATTTTATTAAACGTAGTTTTAAGTTCTGGAAATTAGGTCTTTGAGGATGACAGCTCCCCCACAGCCCTCAGGGTAATTAAGGATTCTCCGAATCCTTCCCATTATTTCTTATGGAAGGGATGCTCGTATAAACTTTGGAGAGGTCTGATTTGACTGAAAATTGAAAGTTCTTGTTCACTTTTTTAAGAGTCAAAAGAGATTAGAGGGTGACTAGCCCCCCCCCCCCTTAACCACGCTCTAAATGCATCAGATAAAAATTTGAGATAGACATTTTGTTAAAATAGTTCAAAGTTCTGATAACAAAAACTCCGGTGTGCACAGCCCACCAGGGCCCGGGGGTAGGCGTTGTAAGTTATGCCCTGGGGCATAACTTATTAAACGGGGTTTATAACTTATGGGAAGGGGTTTTATATGGGAAGAACACATAGGAAATCTATTATAATTATCAAATTATAAGGTTAAAATACATACTCTGAGATAGATGTAAAATTGCTTTGGCACACAAAATCCAATTAAGGTCAATTCCAAACAGTCGTGATCCCTTTGTGTCAGCAAGTGAAATGGTCTAGACCCCTTATTGGAGCTATTTTTTCAATCCATTCATTGTTGTCAATCGTTGTCCACAAGTTATGCAAGCTGTCTATTGTTCATATATAAGGTTTTTATCAAAGAAGTAATCGTATAGACTTTGAAAAAAGCCTCATTCGATTTAAATTGAAAGTTCTAGATCCCTTTTTTAAAGTCAAGAATAATCGGACAGTAAGCACCCCCCCCCATGCCATAAAAACTTGAAACTTTTTGCAATCAAAAACGAACAAAAATTAATTTAAAAAACTTTCCGAAAAATAAGTTTTTCAAAGAAAAGTAAAGATCATTTTAAACTTAAGCTCAGGAGATATAAATACATGTTAAATTCAAACTCAAAACGACCAGAAATCACTATTAAAGAATAAATGAAACCCAAAACGAACAGAAATTAAATATACAATCATAGTAAAAAACATACAACAAGTAATAATATAAATGAATAATTAGATCTTAAAGCGAGTAATGCTTAGATTGAATATGAAAATCAAGCTTAAAACGAAAACAAATATTTTGCTATTAAAGTATAAATGAAACTTAAAACGAACAGAAATTAAATAAACAATCAATGCGAACATACATACAATATATATTAATGTAAATGAATAAATAAATCTTAAAACGAGTGAAACTTAAATTGAATATGCAAATCAAGTTTGAATCGAATAAAAATAACTACAAACAAGAGTTTGGGTATCGCCTCACTGCAGAAGCCTAAAACCTACTGCGTCATTGGCGCTTTACTGAAAACGAATTATATTACAAATGTTTTCTTTTGTACTTAATATTGAAAATAAATATTAAAATTACAATAAAATTTTGAACTGATGAGCTTTTTGCAATTAATATCATTATGCATCAAATATTCAGTTTGATTTATTAGTTCTTTTCAGGATTAGTCAAGACAAATATAGTTTCACTACAAACAAAATTTGGATACTGCCCTTTTCTTTAACTGTAAAAACCTAAAGCCTTCTGCGTCATTGGTGCTTCACTGAAAACGAATTACTCGTATATTACAAATTTATTATTTTCCAGTTCTTACAGCATTGAAAATGAAAATAAATTACAGTGAAAAAAAAAATCTTGAACTGATGGATCTTTCAACAATTAATATCATTATATATCTAATATTCAATTTGATTTTGTTTATACTTTCCAAGACTGTTCAAGACTCATATAGTTTTGCCATTTTTTTTTAACTCTGCCATTTTTTCTAACTAATCGTGTTGGTTTGTTATGAAAACATTCTATGGCTTCTAGGCATTTCTATTTGAGCGGAAAACTGCACCTCAAACTTTGTGGAACATGCATTTTCTCAAACTTTGCGGAACATGCATTTTCTTGCATGAAACACCAAAATATAATAAAATGTCAAGTTTCGGAGTGTTCCAGAACTCGCAAGCAAGTGCCATTGGTATTTTTGAATCCGCATGGTCAATTTAGTGGGTGGAGGGTAGGCTAATTCTCGTAGCAGCCCCATTCCGTCGTGGTATGATTCACACTTTCAACACCTGGCGTCCGGACTATCATATAATCTACCAAGCATACAACTACCCCAAATCAGTATCAATAAATAAATGAAACCCAAACGAACAAAAATTAAAATAAATTAGAGTCAAACTCAAAACGAGCATAAATTAATATGAGTAGGGTTCAAAACCCCTATGCTTTCTAAAAGCCAGAATATAATTTGTACTTTACTGAAAAAAAATTCAAATGAGTTTACTGAAAAAAAATGTGCATTGTCAATTTTAATATACATATGCTGATTTTTATTCCCTAAAATCTTAATTAATGAAAGAATTGTTTTCAGTAAAGCGCCAATGACGCAGTAGGTTTTAGGCTTCTGCAGTGAGGCGATACCAAAACTCTTGTTTGTAGTTATTTTTATTCGATTCAAACTTGATTTGCATATTCAATTTAAGTTTCACTCGTTTTAAGATTTATTTATTCATTTACATAAATATATATTGTATGTGTTTGTTCGCATTGATTGTTTATTTAATTTCTGTTCGTTTTAAGTTTCATTTATACTTTAATAGCAAAATATTTGTTTTCGTTTTAAGCTTGATTTTCATATTTAATCCAAGCATTACTCGCTTTAAGATCTTTTTATTAATTTATATTATTACTTGTTGTATGTTTTTTGCTATCATTGTTTATTTAATTTCTGTTCGTTTTGGGTTTCATTTATTCTTTAATAGTAATTTCTCGTCGTTTTGAGTTTGAATTTTAGCAGGTATTTGTATCTCCTGAGCTTAAGTTTAAAATGGCCTTTACTTTTCTTTGAAAAACTTATTTTTCGGAAAGTTTTTTTTAATTAATTTATGTAAAGACTTAAAAAAGCGAACAATTCTAACAAGGTTCAACATGTAGTTGAACATGTAAAGATTCTAACTTGTGTTTTCCCCAATGTAAGCACGGTGGTTAAGTTGCACGAGGGTTCAGTTACGCGAGGGTTCAGTTACACGGTGGTTCAGTTGCACGGTGGTTCAGATTCACGGTGGTTCGGCTGCACGGTGGTTCAGTTACATGGTGGTTCAGTTACACGGGAGTTTAGTTAAATGGAGTTCAGTTGCACGGGGGTTGAGTCGCACGAGGGTCCAGTTAAAGGGGCTCAGTAGCACGAGGGTTCAGTTGTAGGGGGGTTCAGTTGCACGGTGGTTCAGTTGCACGGTGGTTCAATTGCACGGTGGTTCAGTTGCACGATGGTTCAGTTACAGTGGTTCAGTTGCTTGGGGTTCAGTTACACGGTGGTTCAGTTACAATGGAACCGTATTGTCCATCTAAAAACTAATTATTTCTGGAAGATACCCATCAAATTGAATATATCAATGAAAAAGAATCGGATAGCTTTTTTTAAATAAATTCATCGGTCAGTTAAGCACGGGACCCTTTTCTTCTTTTTTAATTTGTTTTTTTTACTCCTTATTGACTTGCATATGTTCTCTCATCTAATTCCCCTTTAAATCAACACTTTTCATTTGACTTTTTTTTTTTCTTAAAACTTTATTCTTAAGAATTTGGTACTTGTATGATATACGCCCTACCTAATGTTCTTGAAATATATTTCTCTAGCGCTCAATTCTAATGAAATATACCAAAGTAAGATAAAAACATAATATTTTAGAAACAAACTTGGGCTATATATTTGCACATTAGGGGGTGGGGTAAAGTATAGCGGGTCTGCGTGCCTAATGTGTTAGGTGCAATTATTCTGCATATTATGTAGTAAGAATTTTTTCTAACTTCACACTGTCCAAATACTTTACCCCCTCCCCCTAATGTGCAAATATATAGCCCAAATTAAATATTTTTCATCTATTCTGTCACTTCTCTCCTTGTCTTGTCTCACGCTAAGCTTAAAGAAAACAAAAAAAAAACGGTTATTTAATGCGTCAATGAATGAACAACTTGAGTAGTAGGGCGTCTATTATACAAGTACCAAGAATTTTTAAATACAATTTCTATTCAAGAATTGTTTTCATTTAATTTTAGCTCGTACAATTTTCTATAACAATCACACAGTATTTCTGAACTAGTTTTTTTTATCCTCTCCTTTTAAAGACTAAAAGTGAAATTGATTTTATTGAAAGAAGAGATATTATTGCTTTTAATTGTCTTGGAAATCCCACCTGGAGATACAAAACAGAAAGCTTCCTTGTTTTTTGGCTGGCGTCAACCAATTTTCAAGACCAGCAAGCTGAAAACCACAAAGAATCTCATCAGTCAATTAATTAAGGGGATCCTTTGCTTCTTATTGAAGAAGATTGTCTTTGGGTGACGCATTCGTTAATAATGAGTGATTTTTACAAAGCGATGATCTGATTTGTTGCTTTTTCTTGTCACAAGATTGCCATCGGAGATAAATCAATTTTCGTTGTTGTATCTCGGTTGCAGTAGGGAATTCGCATTTGGGTGAATGCTTGCTGGAAAATTATTAGCTTTGTTGGGAATAATAACTAGATCGATCAGTTTTTAGAGAGACATAGCTATTTATATATGTAGAATATCACGGTTGATAAATTGGGGCTATTTAAGTCGTGTTCTTCTTTCTCTAAACTTACACTCGGGTGTGTGCCATCGGGACATAGCTAGTTTTTGCTCCGTGTCGTCGAAATTCTGTACCCAGCTCCTTTTCACCCAGTCAGGATTTACTGTCTTTTTTGCAGCAATGCAGGACTCGACTCACTTTTGCATCGAACCATTCCGCAGCTCGGACCTAGCTTATGTTTATCGCGATTCAGCACTAATCTCGAATTTGACCGAGTCAAAACCTTTTATCACCGAAAATCTGTAGCTTAAGATTAGATCGTTTTTGCACTAATTCAAGACTTTTCTTTTGTTACACTAAGTCACGACTTAGCTGTTTTTCGCTCCGAGTCAGGTCACACAACTTGGTCTTCAGCTTTTTTGTATTCAACTTGAGAACCCTTGCAAGAATATTGCTTAAACCATGCACAATGTGCAAGTGATGCTGGAGGAGGAAGGGTATTTAGGTGTCCCGGTCCTAATTTATACCTCTAAAAATATATGTAAATATTTTTGTTCGGACTGAAGGCTCGTATAGAGCTCTTTATTTGGGCAGTTCTGCCAACAGGCAGTGACATTCTCCTTGTAAATGCTCTGGACTGTGAAGTACATCCCATCAAGAATAGTTCGTCTGCTGTGAGCGGTTTTGCTGAGAATAACAGCTTTTATCTCTTCGAATGGTTTAATTGACATTGCTGTAAAACGTCTGCCCTCTAGATACAGCCGATTCTGAGATACAGATGTTAAAATTTTCTAACTCGTTTTTTCTCGGAATTTTGGAGAAAAAGATTCGGTAAAAACAGATTTGGAAACACTATCTTGACTTACTTGACTTAAAGCTCTTGCTGGTGGTCCAGTGTAGAGAGAGAGATATGACTCTTCGCCTCCATTCCGAACGGTCCTGCGCAATCGTGACTGCTTCTTGGAGATCAGTACCTATCATGGAGAGGTACTGGGTAAGGCTCTCCCTCCATCTGAACCGGGTCTTCCACGGGGGTGCTTCCAGCCATGTTGAGGGGGATCAGAATTGAAAAGTATGCTGGTGGGTACTTCTGCTGGCTTGTGAATTAAGTGGCTTAACCACCGTAGGGTTCTTACGGTGAGCTGACGAGAGTTGGGGGTCTGATCCGTCAGTGTCAGCAGTCGGGTGTTTGAGACGAAGTCGTACCATTTGATCCCTTCGATTCGTCTTTGGAAGTTTGTTTGGGCCACATCTATGGCATCACGAACAAATGCAGCCGCCGGCCAAGTTTCAGCACCGGAAAGAAGGACTTTCCTTACAGTCGTGTTATAGATCCACAGTTTTGTTCTTCGGCTAATGTTGGGCTTTGACCACAAGGAACGACATAATCGAGCCATAATAGACGTGGCTTTCGCGATGCGCGATTGGACTTCCATTTCAATTAATCTGTTGTCCGAAACGGCAGATCCAAGGTAAGTAAAAGACTTGACAACTTCAATAGTATGTCCTAATACGTTGAATGGCGGTGAGTTGGTGGAATTTCCTGCCTGGTCGATGATCATTATTTTCGTTTCCTGCCAGCTAATAGTTAGTCCCGCTTCCAGGGCTTCTTCAGGCAGTGTATTGAGAGCTGCCGCGAGTTCAGCTGCAGAAGCGCATACCAGGACAATACCATCTGTGAAGTCGCAATCGGCTATGACTCCATCATCATATTTCAGTCCAAATTAGAGCCGATTCGCTGCTCGATCCATGACATAATAAATCACCGTGTTGAAAAGTTCAGGAGCAGCAACACAGCTTTGGCTTACACCAGTACCTATTTTGAATAGTGGGCTTCGGCGACCATTGGCCTGGACAGAGCTTTTTGTACCAGTGTAGAGCGCCTTGAACAGGCGGCGATATTTATCAGGGAGACCCGTTCGTTTTAGTATCAGCCAAAGGGACTCACGGTTGATTGAGTCGAAAGCTGCTTTAAAGTCAATAAAGGCAATATATGCTGTACGCTGGAGCCCACGGGCTTTCTCGATGACCTGTCGAATAGTTTATATCTGCTCGGTCGTGGATCTGTTGGGCATGAAAACTGCTTGCTGAATCCGGCGGCACGTACGGATAAACTGATTACTTCTATCAAGCAACGTCATGGTGAATAGTTTGCCAGGCACTGACAGGAGAGTGACTCCTCTGTAATTCGAGCAATCGCTACGGCTACCTTTCCGCTTCCATAGAGGAAGGTTTATCCCTTCCTTCTATTTTCAGGTATCAATTCGGTTGACCAGAAGAGGGAGAACAGCATGTGCAACCAAAGTAGTATTGCCAGTCCTCCGAACTTTAGCAGCTCGACGGTGATCCCGCAGGTTCCTGGTGCCTTGTTGTTCTTCATTCTCCACAGGGCAGTTTGTATCTCTTCTACCGTGTGAGGATCAGGCTCTGGTCGATTTTTATATGTTGTTTGCTGAGTTGATGCATCTAGGTTTGGGTCAACGTTGATTCTTTCGGAGTTTAATAGCTTTGCGAAGTGCTCCTTCCATCGATCAAGTTGCGCGTTATCATCTTCTAGTATTTCGCCAGAGACTGATTTAACTGCGCCTATCTTTGGTGGTTTCCAATCGCTAAGGTCTCTGACAAGCTTGAAAAGTGGCATGACGTCACCTTTTCGTGCCGCATCTTTTAGCTCTTCAGTTTTTTTTTTTATCAACAAATTGTTGTTTATCATGGTGAATAACTTTGTTTCTAATCCCGTTTAGCCGTCTGTAGGAAGACAAATCTCCGGCCAACCGCACTTTCCGGCGCTGTTCAATTATTTGCAGTGCTTCTTGCGATAGCCAGGGCTTTTTTGAATATATCATACGACCAACGATATTAGTGGTAACCTCTAGTACACCCTTTTTATAAGTGTGCCAGAACGTGTCCGGGACAACAAGTGTATCCAGGCATTCAAACCTATCCCCCATGAAAACTTCCTTCATGGAAAGATCCTCCCACATCACTCCCGACCACCCCCCCCCCCACTACCAGAAAAAATCCCCCCTGAAAACGTCTGTATACCTCCCAATAACCAATACTATATGTTAACATTGGGTAAAGTTCATAGCTTTCAGCCCTCCCCCCCCCCGGGGACTTTGGGAGATTAAGTCATCCTAAAAGACATACTTATCATATTTTCGAACATGCTGAAAAAAATGGCTATATCAAGATTTTGATCAGGTGACTTTGGGAAAAAAATGAGCGTGGGAGGGGGCCTAGTTGCCCTCCATTTTTTCGGTCACTTAAAAAGGGCACTAGAACTTTTAATTTCCATTCCAATGAGCCCTCCTGCGATATTCTAGAACCATTGGGTCGATATGATCACCCCTGGACAAAAAAAAAGTAAAAAAAAAAATAAATAAACACGCATCTGTGATCTTTCTTCTGGCAAAAAGTGCAAAATTCCACATTTTTGTAGGTAGGAGCTTGAAACCTCTACAGTAGGGTTCTCTGATACGCTGAATATGATGGTGTGATTTTCATTGGGGTTCTATAACTTTTAGGGGGTCTTTCCCCCTTTTTTTCGAAAGTCAGCCAAATTTTCTCAGGCGCGTAACTTTTGATGGGTTAGACTAAACTTGATGAAACTTATATATTTGAAATCAGCATTAAAATTTGATTCTTTTGATGTATCTATTGGTATCAAAATACCGTTTTCTAGAATTTCGGTTACCATTGAGCCGGGTCGCTCTTTACTTACAGTTCGTTACCACGAACTGTTTGAAAAGTAATCAGAGCTCATTTATAAAAACAGAAGTTTCCATATACCTATAGACCAAATCAACTAGGAGAAAACGGGTTTTTGCCTGTGGATAGATCTCACTTATTTTTAGAAGATGGAGTGTTATTCTAAGCTCTAAAAAACTGTCATATAAAATCCTTTGAAGTCACGAAACCCCTTTTCGATATCAGTTTTTTTTCTATTTTCTTGTTTTCTATCTCCTAACAAAATCCTTTTGGACGTATACAAGATATTGTCATCTATCGCTAAAATCTGTTATTTATACACAAAATTAAAAACGAAAAAAAGCAAGATGTGTGGTTAATGATCTTAGCTTTTGAATGGCTTATATCAGTAAATTCTATCATTTCAGCACAAGCATAAGAGGGACGAAGCATATGCTATACCCTGAACCCGTTTTCATTAGTCTTTTTACAAACCCTTCCAAATTTAGAGCTTAGATGTTTGTTAAATCTGATCGAGTTGAAGAGGAATTAATGATATTAAACAGAGATATGCAAAAACATTGGAAACTCCCATTTGCCTAATATGTCAATAAGATACCCGCCTGATACAAAAAAATGGTTTATTAAGACAAAAATATAATTGGATCGAGTATAGGTTTCGAAAAGAATGAATAATATAATGAACTAATGGGATACTTTATATAAAATATTTTTCTTAGCTTAAAAGATTTCGGCCTTGACACGCAGTTTTTTTTTATGTATATTAATCATCAAGCTTGCTTATTAACTATTTTATTTCTTGGTAAGCTTTTAGGTTTATCGATTACTTAGCTAGACAAAAGATAGAAATGCCACGTGATGTGCCTTTCTATATACTTTCAAAATATACCAGATATCCTCGCGAATTCCACTTAGAGGCCTTATAGGGTTCCTTAAAGTGACACCTCGTTCCTTATTTTTATTTTAATAGAAATAAGATAAAAACATACCATTCGAATACTATTTTGAAATGTTTTTAATGACTAACGTTTTTTTTTAATCTTATTCATTCTCTTTATTTTCATTTTCATTTTTTTTTATCTTGTCGCTTAAAACCAATTTGTAATTTGCATCGTTTTCCATCAATTTTGTCAAATGAAAGGAATTGATAAATTATGTCATTTGCTTTGGAAAAAGTTATCCGTGAACTATTGGACAACGATTGATGCTCTCTGAATATAAATCACTACCCTGGCACATTCCATCTTGAGCCCGAAAAGAGACCCTTAAAGTGGCACTTCAAAACATAAGCAAATGTTTTACTAAATTGGTAGAATTATACAATATATAAATTGTTATCAGATTTGATTGTAACGAATCCCTGCATGATATTAACCGTTCCTTTTTATTAACAGCTTTTTCCCGTTTGGTATCGCAATTTTACCGCCAAGTTTAGTGATTCAGAACTTAAGCAAATGTTTTACTAAATTGGTAGAATTATAAAATATATAAATTGTTATCAGATTTGATTGTAACGAATCCCTGCATGCGGAAAATATTGCTGTGAAATATCAACTTAGCATTTGATTTAGAATGGAACGGTAGGTTTTGAACTATTTCTATTAGCGAAGAATAAGGAACAGATGTCCCTTTAAGAGCTCAAAATGGAATTTGCGATGGGTAGCCATTAGTGTATTTGGAAAGAGCATAAAAAGGCGCATCGACATGTGTGTTGATCTTCGACCCATTAAAAAAAAAAAAAAAAAAATACATTTTTTGTGGTAATTACTGCTGATTCTTTTCAGTATTTTTTTTTCTAATTGCAGGTCTGGAGACGGCAGGATTCTTATTGCGTCTTCAACTGACGGATATTGCTCCGTCATTACGTTTAGTGATGACGAGATAGGAATACCATATAGAGAAGAAAGTCAAGAGACTCTAGAATCAGGTGTTGGGACTACTCAAGAGTCTCAAAGTGATTTCACTCAATCAACACCACACTCAGCTCAAACTCCTATAAGTGACATTGAGCCAATTTTGTCTACTCAAGAATCGGCTGTTGTGGATTTAAGTGACTCCCCAGTTCTTTTGATGCAGTCAAGTCAGGGATGTACTACCCCGTCTTCGAAAGTGGGTCGTAGAGTACAACTTGTAACGTTGTCTAGCCCAAAGTCTAAGAAAAAGCTTATCAACGAGTAAAAAATTTCATTGCATTTTCTTTTTGTATTTTGGTAATTATATTATAGTTTCTACTTCAAATTAATTTTGATTTGTGACCAAATTATTTAAAACTCATGTTGCCAAAAATATATAAGTATGAAACAGTGCTGTTGTACCGGTATAAAACATAAAATCATGCACTTTGATTCGAAAAGCTCTCCCAGCTCTCAAGAAGTCACTAATAACAGCAAATAAGTCTCAGCCTTTGTTCGGCAAGAAAGTGTTACCCTTCCAACATGATAAGATTCTATTATCAAAATATTTAAGTGTCACTTCCAAAAGCTATTGATTTCTACATCCTCACCTTTTTGCGCAGAAGCTCTAACCATGGTGGGCCCTCAGTTCGCCTAGCTAAGCTTTTGAAGCCCCTCCCAATCCGAAATTTACCCCCGTTGGTGACAGTGGTCCCTACTCCGACACCAATATTAAACCTCCGCCAGTCGATGTGGCCATAAAGAAACTAAAAAACCAAAAATACCTCCGAATCGATTCGATAAAAGATAGATTATGTTAAGTGGCCAGGCTGGCCAAGAAACTACAGATTCTTCTGCTGATCCCATAAGTATTTTCAACAACAATAAGATTGAATCACCATGCACTTTTTTCAAAAAAGTAGATTGATCTCAATATAAGACTATCGGAGGACATCGTTGGTTAGTATTGCCGCTAAAATCTTTGCAATTGCCCTCCTCGACAGCTTCCAGACCGCAAGCAACCCTCCCAAAAAGACCTGGCTTCTGTGTAAGAAAGAGCTGATTTTTATTAGCTCTTCAGGCTAAGACATTATTGAAACATAAACCCAGGCATCAGCATATCACTGTATCTGCCCTTATAGGTTTTATCACAGCCTCTGATTTACTGATCTGTAATCGGATATGGGTAGAGCTACACGACGACTGAGTATCTCCTGAGATGATAATATACCTAATGCAAACTTGCTACGACCATATCTACTCCTGTGCCCAAGTCAATCGTGAGCCGTCATCGTTATTTAACATTGATTCCGGAGGTAGATAAGGCTGTTTACTTTCCCCAGAAATCTTCAACTTTCAAATCAACTGAATTATTCCACAGCAATGATAGATTTTAGGGAGTCTCAGTAAGCCCTGACTTGAGTGCGACTGGCCTTGATTATGCTAGTGACGGGGACCTACCTAGGAATTCCTCCCATGATGTAAAACAGATGCTTCCCGAACCGTTGGAACTACTGCTTCTATGGGACAAAAGATAAGCACTAAAAAAACTAAACTGATAATAAAGAAATAGTCTCTAACCCCTTTTGCACTCAACTCGAGCTACGTTGAAATGGTGGTCAGTTCCAAATATCACAGATATAAATTGCAGATGTAATGATGAAATCCACTCCCGCATGGCTGTTGCTTCTGCTGTTTTTGCCCAACTTCGAAAAACCCCATGGAATAGGAAGGAAATTTACATTCCAACCAAGTCTTTTCTACATGATGCTGGGCTCTGGCTTCTTATACGGATGTGAGGCCTCGCCTCTGAAGGCAGTTGAGGTATGCGTGCTCATTACATCTGACCGCTTATGCTTTAAACAAAATACTTCGCTTACATCTACGGATTGCCGATCAAATAGGACCATTTGACCCATATGCACATAAACTACGGACGTATATACTTCGTAATAACTCTTAATTTAAAATATTTTGCTAAATTTGACTAAGAAATACCGACGATGACAATTTTTATCTTCTTCTTCTTTGCTTAATTTTTGCACACGTGCACGAAGTAAGCTGTGCAGAGAGGCGACTGGACAATGTTCTTCAACTGTTTTACCAGACCAGTCATTTGTACGAGAATGGGTTTTCAGGTATTCAAAATACGGCAAAACTAATTTTTATGTCAACATTTCCATTTACCCAACCATTTATGCAAGTGAGAAATGAGGATATCTCACATTTTGGTAAAAAACAAAACAGAGACCTCTAAACATTTTGAGAGTCAAATAAGATAGAAAAAACTAAATTGATTGGCTTAAAAAAACTAAGCCAATCAAAAGAACTTGTTTAGTTTGTAGAGGCGTGCTTTAAATCTAACTCTTAAACCAACGCCTTTTGACGTTGGTGTGTAAAAAAAAATCACGCAATGTTTTTTGAATTACAATAGTTAACCTGCTCTATAGTTGACTTCTCCATTTTATTTCAGTATCAGGAAGCGTAGGATGCTAGTATAGGGCAAATGGTATAAAATTGTATTTACTATTTATTTACTAAGGTATTAAGCATAATTTGGAAGTTCTCACTAAAATCGAATCTTCGGTACCTTGATAGGTACTCTTAGGGTACTAAATTTGTTGGACCTGTTACTAACCTCATGATCGAAAGACATCCAAAGTCAGGACAGCAGTTTGCTAATTTCAGTACTCTACGAGGTCTTATATAGCAAAAAGAAGCATTATAGTATGTCCCTGTGTATAAGGAGCTGTGTGTGCTCCTTGGAAACTGTGTCAATAAAATATTTTTTAGCCCTGACAAATTTTTTGTTTCAGTTCAAAAAGGTGGCTTCTCAGAAAATTTCCCAGCTTTTTAATTGGTGCTATTAGCTATGGGTGGTTTATGGAAAAAGTAATTTTTATTATTTTTTTGTGGCCTTTCATTTTTGGTTCTTGGGGAATGGATTGGAGGTAATATATCAACGAATGTCGGCACTCAGTTTTTTCATCTTTATTTTTTACAAATCTTTCCCTAGCATAACGGTTTTAGAAAGTAATAGACTCATTGCTACCTTTTCCATCTGCATGGACTACCATTTATCTAATCTACATTGTTGATTTTCCTGATCCCAGAAATTGGAAATTGCCATCCCCGATGTCAGATGCGTTTGTGTTTTTTGTGTACCGAAATTAGCGAGCTGCTGCCCTGATTTTAGGCAAAAGAAGACCCGACCTGGGAACAAATTTAAACAAATGAAAATATAGAAAAACGGGTATATTACTTTAAACAGCACAGTGACAAAAACATGTCTGTTAGCCAACTGTCTTTGTTCAATATTATACCCGTTTTCTATTTTTTTATTTGTTTAAATTTGTAAATGGAAAGCCAGTGTGGTCTATGAAATTATTTACCGACCCAGGAACTAGAGAATCAACCTTAGTCTTACCGTAAATTGAAGACATTCTAAAGCTGGTTCAATTCCTGTGTTTTCCCCATATATGTTCCGGAAATAGGACCTAATAAATACATTCCGCATTGTTAGGAATGTTGATAACACCACCCCAACTCACTTTTTCACTTTTAAAGAATACAGTAGTACCCGTCAACACCAACACAAAATTTCCCCACCATGTTCACAGAAAAGAATAGGCCAAAACTCTTTGTCTAGCCAAGTGTGGAAGACTTGGAATTCACTTCCGTCGGAAATAGTTGCAAGTACCACAGTACAGTCTATCAAAAGTAGTTTAGCCTCACAGATTTCTGTACTAGGTCCTATCATAATCCATTTTGAGAATATTTTTACGCTTGTATTAGCTGATTTGTGACAGTGTTTTCAGTTATTTTGTAGGCTTACTTTTTGGTATGTTTCAATTATTAACAGATATGTTTCAATTAGTTTGGTATGCTACTGTATGCTTCAGTTATTATGTTTTCAATGCTTTCAGTTACTCTATGTTTTTGTTATGTCATTGACATTGTTATAGACTTTTTTATAATTGTTTAGTGCGACAAGCTTGTTAAAGCTTACCGTATTTTGGTATTAATAAATGAATAAATAAAATAGATCAAATTGTGTAAACCCTGCGCCAATTCTGGGCTTACCAATCTTTCGATGAAACATACCTTTCTGGGAAATACAGTTGAAATATAAAACTAATTTTACAGTACTTCAATAAGCAAAAATATTAGCAAAGCCGGTATTTCCTGTTCTTTTGAGAAAAAAAAAAGTTTGCAAGGACATTTTGTGACTAAACTTCGACAAAGTGTTTGAGAAACTTGCTCAGAAAATTCAAATCAAATACAAATTTCACAGCCAAAACTACTCATAAGTGATAGTAGAATACATTTTTTCTTAGAAGTTTTCTCAGAAAATATGCAATTCGAAAGTGGCTTTAAAATGTTTATAGCGTAGTTAACTAGATTTGCGTCTTGGTCCAATCAGTGTATATGCCCAAGCTACGTAGGCTCGGTTAATTTAGTGAGATTGGTTGTCTAGAATTTAATTTGGAGTTGTCTTCCGTATTGATATTCCGTATATGAAAGGGGCTGTCCCTCCTCACCGCCTCGCTCTTTACGCTAAAGTTTGACTCTTTCTCACAACTCTATTTTTCAAAACAATAAAAAACTTTAGCGTAAAGAGCGAGGCGGTGAGGAGGGACAGCCCCTTTCATATAGGGAACAATTTCTGTTCGTTTTAAGTTTTAATATCACTCCTTACTTTCAGTTAAAAAATAAAAAATGTTTTTTGTTTGTTCGTTGTGCTAATCTGAAAAAGTTGTCTTTTTACTAAAACAGAGCATACTTCTATTCTTCTATTTTTTATTAGTATATCAAACCCATTGATTGTTTGTAATTTGATACTCAAAAATTACTTACGGTTAAGAGTAGAGATGGAGGTGCTACTCCGGGACGAACACCCTGCTGCCATCTACAATTTAGTTTAATGCTGACGGGACATAATTTATTCAAGGATTATCGATCGAGTCTAATGGGGGGGGGGGGGGTGTGTCAAGGTCAATCGATCTGTTGTTGTTTGGCCACGTGTGAATGACATGAGGGGTGATTTACATAATGCTGACGGGACATAATTTATTCAAGGATTATCGATCGAGTCTAATGGAGGTGTGTCAAGGTCAATCGATCTGTTGTTGTTTGGCCACGTGCGAATGACATGAGGGGTGATTTACATAATCGATGGGGGAATTATTGATTCACGAGCGTGGGGAATTATGAAACAATATGGTCATAGAGTCCTTAGGAAGAAAGATTACGTAATCGCTCAATGACCTCTTTTTCCAAGATCGATTTATTTGTTGTTTCTATGTGTAATAACTCCGGGGCGAAGGTTGCACATGCGCATTGAATTCTAACGGGAACAATGTTATTGATCTAGGACTCGAGGGGGAAGTGAATTTCCGAGAAATTGATTGCGTAATCGATTGGGAATTTTATTGATCCGATAACGGGAAACAGTTAGATCACGTGTCTCCTTCTCAGCCAATCAGAGGGCTTGTTTACATATTAGTGGCGGAGGGAATATAAAGAAAGGATTTTTGCTAGAGTTTTATTAGTCTGTGAATAGAATTCAAGGAGTGAGAAGAAGAAGAAGAACAGTTTTGACTTTACTCATTTGGATATATATTTGTGATGGCGACGAGTGGAATGTTTACCCTATTAGAAGTTGATAGTGGAGTTGATGATAATAGTACAAGAGCACCAAACATTGCGGTGGAAATCACGAAAGGTTCACGGCTTTGTCTGGAATGGGATGCAGTATATGCAAGATATGTGATATCCTTGAGCAAATTTAAAATGGAGGATCAATTATGTTTCGCCGCTAAAGTTGATATAGCACATGTGAATAGACTTCAATGTGCTTTAAGTGCATTGGTGAAACATATTGAAGACAATAAACAGTATCGCTGATTGTACATGCTCTGTATTATTGATGTTGTTGTTGTAATTATTCAATAAAATTGTTTCGAAATCGAAAATGTTCTCTTTCTTTTCTGGTTAGGGCTAACGAATCAGGGTCAGTCTAGAGTCAGCGGTCAGAGTGAAAGGATTGAAAAATGAATAAATTTGAGAAAGAGAGAATTAGATCAAATCTAGTGTTTATGGAAAAACATTTGATTTTGGATGATGATTTTCTCGAGTTATCTCTTAAACGCAGGATATTCTCTTGCAGGGAACACTTGACAATATAATGTGGAGTGATTCTCCTCCATAGGACTATTGTATGAAACTTTTAAAATGTGATTCAAATGCTTATGCTCAATTTATTGATATATTAATTGGAACAAGGCAGAATCATATTGTGGATATACTTTTGAAAACATTGCCAATGGATTCAATGTAGATGGCTCCCCCCCCCATCATTCGAAAGAGGTAACGTTACAGAGTTACTCCTCTCTCCCCCATTTCCCTCTCGTTGAATTATCGAACGAAGAGGATCAGTTTCGTTTTAGCTGTGAGTGAGTTGACATCGGAAACCGAAAAATGTTCTATATATGTCCATTGTGCATGTACACTCTTGGCAGTTGGAATCAATGTGAGAATTGTACAATTATTGATGACTATAGTGAAAAGTGTAAATTATGTAATCCTTGTAAATTACATAGAGGCTATGCAGTACAAATTAAAGGATGTAATTCATGTCTTGAGGAGGTGTGTGACTCTCACCCTAGCGGGCACCTCTGCTCCAATTGTCACAATGATAAATGTGACCAGTGGGAGAATACTTACCCCGCTATGATTGGAAAGAATCCTAAACGTGATTTTAGTTTATTTCTACGAGATTGGTATCGTCGTGGATTTAAATTATTCTGGGAAGAGGAATCTGGCCTACGATTCAACTGTTGGGGTAACAAGACAATTTGGTTTCTACGTCATCGCTGTGATGACACCACCTACTATGACTATAAGCCAAGTGATTTTTATTTGGCAGTTACCGAATGTGATTCACCACTTGAAAACAATGTATGTGATATTGCTTCAAATAGACAGATTGAAACTCGTGAATTTCATAATATGAATGCAAATAGTATCATTGACTATACAAAGAGATATGACAAGAGTGAAGTTACATTGTACTGTAGAAAATGTGACCCTGACTTTGCAGTCAATCAAGATCAATATACAGTGAATCCAAATGATTTACCAGCATTAGTGGTTCACGACAGTTGCCTATACATCGAAGATGTAGAAATCTAAAGTGAAGATTTAAAGACATTGTTGTATATATATATATGCATTTTATTAATAAACAAATTCACAAACATTTTTTAAGCACTTTACTCTTAGGGCACTGAAATCAATACTATATAGGTCTGAGAGGATATTTTCCCACTAGAAAGTCATTCAGACGTGGATTGTCAACATAAATGTGGAGAAACTGCTTGTAATGCAATACGGGTAAAAATGAAGAATTCATACACATTTTCAACTAGCTAAGGGTAAGTGTTTTAAATATGAGCCATTCTGTTGCGAAAACACACAAAAGTTAGAAAAAATACAAAAAATATATTCCTTTATTACCTCTGCAATATGGCTAAAAATGAAGAATTCATACACATTTTCAACTAGCTAAGGGTAAGTGTTTTAAATATGAGCCATTCTGTTGCGTAAACACACAAAAGTTAGAAAAAATACAAAATATTCCTTTATTACCTCTGCAATACGGCTAAAAATGAAGAATTCATACACATTTTCAACTAGCTAAGGGTAAGTGTTTTAAATATGAGCCATTCTGTTGCGAAAACACACAAAAGTAAGAAAAAATACACAAAATATTCCTTTATTACCTCTGCAATACGGGTAAAAATGAAGAATTCATACACATTTTCAACTAGCTAAGGGTAAGTGTTTTAAATATGAGCCATTCTGTTGCGAAAACACACAAAAAGTTAGAAAAAATACAAAATATTCCTTTATTACCTCTGCAATACGGCTAAAAATGAAGAATTCATACACATTTTCAACTAGCTAAGGGTAAGTGTTTTAAATATGAGCCATTCTGTTGCGAAAACACACAAAAGTTAGAAAAAATACAAAATATTCCTTTATTACCTCTACAATACGGCTAAAAATGAAGAATTCATACACATTTTCAACTAGCTAAGGGTAAGTGTTTTAAATATGAGCCATTCTGTTGCGAAAACACACAAAAGTTAGAAAAAATACAAAATATTCCATTATTACCTCTGCAATACGGGTAAAAATGAAGAATTCATACACATTTTCAACTAGCTAAGGGTAAGTGTTTTAAATATGAGCCATTCTGTTGCGAAAACACACAAAAGTTAGAAAAAATACAAAATATTCCTTTATTACCTCTGCAAAACGGCTAAAAATGAAGAATTCATACACATTTTCAACTAGCTAAGGGTAAGTGTTTTAAATATGAGCCATTCTGTTGCGTAAACACACAAAAGTTAGAAAAAATACAAAATATTCCTTTATTACCTCTGCAATACGGGTAAAAATGAAGAATTCATACACATTTTCAACTAGCTACGGGTAAGTGTTTTAAATATGAGCCATTCTGTTGCGAAAACACACAAAAGTTAGAAAAAATACAAAATATTCCTTTATTACCTCTGCAATACGGCTAAAAATTAAGAATTCATACACATTTTCAACTAGCTAAGGGTAAGTGTTTTAAATATGAGCCATTCTATTGCGAAAACACACAAAAGTTAGAAAAAATACAAAATATTCCTTTATTACCTCTGCAATACGGCTAAAAATGAAGAATTCATACACATTTTCAACTAGCTAAGGGTAAGTGTTTTAAATATGAGCCATTCTGTTGCGAAAACACACAAAAGTTAGAAAAAAATACAAAATATTCCTTTATTACCTCTACAATACGGCTAAAAATGAAGAATTCATACACATTTTCAACTAGCTAAGGGTAAGTGTTTTAAATATGAGCCATTCTGTTGCGAAAACACACAAAAGTTAGAAAAAATACAAAATATTCCATTATTACCTCTGCAATACGGGTAAAAAATGAAGAATTCATACACATTTTCAACTAGCTAAGGGTAAGTGTTTTAAATATGAGCCATTCTGTTGCGAAAACACACAAAAGTTAGAAAAAAAATACAAAATATTCCTTTATTACCTCTGCAAAACGGCTAAAAATGAAGAATTCATACACATTTTCAACTAGCTAAGGGTAAGTGTTTTAAATATGAGCCATTCGGTTGCGTAAACACACAAAAGTTAGAAAAAATACAAAATATTCCTTTATTACCTCTGCAATACGGGTAAAAATGAAGAATTCATACACATTTTCAACTAGCTAAGGGTAAGTGTTTTAAATATGAGCCATTCTGTTGCGAAAACACACAAAAGTTAGAAAAAATACAAAATATTCCTTTATTACCTCTGCAATACGGCTAAAAATGAAGAATTCATACACATTTTCAACTAGCTAAGGGTAAGTGTTTTAAATATGAGCCATTCTATTGCGAAAACACACAAAAGTTAGAAAAAATACAAAATATTCCTTTATTACCTCTGCAATACGGGTAAAAATGAAGAATTCATACACATTTTCAACTAGCTAAGGGTAAGTGTTTTAAATATGAGCCATTCTGTTGCGAAAACACACAAAAGTTAGAAAAAATACAAAATATTCCTTTATTACCTCTGCAAAACGGCTAAAAATGAAGAATTCATACACATTTCAACTAGCTAAGGGTAAGTGTTTTAAATATGAGCCATTCTGTTGCGAAAACACACAAAAGTTAGAAAAAATACAAAATATTCCTTTATTACCTCTGCAATACGGCTAAAAATGAAGAATTCATGTTCACGAAGGGGGAATTAAGAAACAAACATGACTTCATTATTGTTTGGCTAACCTAACCTGTGAACTTGATTTACATAATCGGCGGGGAAATTGTTGATTCACGAAGAGGGAATTAAGAAACATTAAGGCTTCTTTAATCTTAGGTCTGAGGGATAAACGTTCTTTAGGACAGAGAGAAAAATTAATATTCTATTTTTAAATAGGGCTTCATTGATCTTTAGTGTCAGGAATCATAAATGACATCACTTGTTATCTTGGAATTATGCGGGAGTCTAAAGAGATAGAAATTCTATTTTTAAATACGGCTTCACGGAGCTTTAAGTCGGAGAGGTAAATTGATATTCTAACGAAACCATAATAGTTTAGCTAGGAACATTTATGAGATGAAGAGATTAACGTAGGAAAGGGTTTCCTAGAAATTTGAAATGTGAAAGCACAGAGATGCCAAAAAACAAAAGGAACACACAGAAATTACTTTTAGGGGATTATTTGGGCGAAACGGTTTTAGACAGGTTATGGAATTATTTCGGCGAAACCGTTAGAGACGTTTTAAAAGATGATTTTAGAAAGGGTTTTAGAAGAGGTTTTGAGTGTGGTCGTTATAGTAAACAAGTTCTATTTGAACAGTGTCGTGAGGTCCTCTACCCAACCCAAAAGGGCCCCGATCGCCCTACCCCAATCCAGAAGGAACCCCCCGGTCCCCAAAGGTTCCCAGGGCTCCCACCGGCCCCCCAGACCCTCAAAGGCCCACCCCGGCCCCCAAAGGCACATCGAGCTCCCAAAAGACCACCGGGGTCCCAAAGGCCTTCACCCGGTCACCAAATGTCCCCCAGGCTCTCAACCGGCCTCCAGGACCCCCAAAGGC
Source organism: Artemia sinica (assembly GCA_027921565.1). Lineage (NCBI taxonomy): Eukaryota > Metazoa > Arthropoda > Branchiopoda > Anostraca > Artemiidae > Artemia > Artemia sinica. The sequence continues at coordinate 2,028,261 of CM051257.1, read as the reverse complement.
CCTCCACCGGCCCCCAAAGGTCCCCCAGGCTCCCAAAGGGCCCCCACACCCCTCCCCTCCCTCTCCCTCTCCTCCCCACTCCTCACCATCACCTCCCCCTCCCCTCCCCTCCTCCCCTCCCCCCCCTCCCCTCCTCCCCTCCCCTCCCCTCCCCTCCCCCTACCCATTTTTTTAATATTTTTTGTGCATTGAGACACAGAAGGGACACCCTCCCCCAAGGGTCCCCCAAACACCCTCCCCGGGCCCCCCAAAGAGTCCCCTCTCCATTTTTTAATACTTTTTTATGGCTTTATTATATCTTTTCTGAACAAGTTCCATTCATAATGTCATTCCTAAACCCATTTTCCAACCTCAAAGAGTCCCCTCCCCAATTTGTAAATACTTTCTTGAATTTTTTAACATGGTATTTTTTAACTTTTTACGTTCCGACCTTTCTCAAAGAGTCAAATTTAAAGTTCTATTCCAAATATTTTCCCGGAACAAGAAAAGTCCCAAGACATAAAAAATTAAAGTTCACTTCTAAATTTTTCCGTAGAAGATAGGAAAAGTTATACTATGATTGTGATTATTTTCTATGAAGATAAAAAATTTCACTTTAATTCTAAATTTTCTTAAATTCAGTTCTGACCATTCTCAAAGAGATGAAAAAATTTAAAGTTCTGTTCCAAATATTTCCCCGGAAGAAGAAAAGTTCAACTTCGATTCTGAATTTTCTCAATGAAAATGAAATAAGTTATTGATCAATTCTATTTTCCCAAAATAATATAAAATTTTCCACTTCAATTCAGATTTTTCTCAATGAGATGAAAAAATTTAAAATATTGTTCCAAATTTTTCTTAGAAGATAGAAAAGATCAAGTTCTAATCTGAATTTTACCTAAGAACACAATTCAATTCTAATTTCTCCAGAGAAAATAAAAAGCTTCCACTTCAGTTTTAAGTTTACCAAGACATAAAAAATTTAAAGTTCAGTTCTAAATTTTTCCTTAGAAGATAGGAAAAGTTATACTATGATTGTGATTATTTTCCAGTGAAGATAAAAAGTTTCACTTTAATTCTAATTTTCTTAAATTCAGTTCCAATTTTTTGCAAAGAGATGAAAAATTTAAAGTTCTGTTCCAAATTTTTCATAGAAGATAGAAAAAGTTATACATTGATTTTGAATCTTCGACATGAAGATAAGGTGCATCACTTTAATTCTGAGTTTTCTCGAAGAAGTGCAAAATGTTCAAGTTCTCTTCTGAATTTTCTTAAAGAAGATAAAAAAAGTTAGCTCAATTCTGAATTTTACCAATGAAAATGAAAAAAGCTTCCACTTCAGTTCTTAATTTCTCAAAGACATAAAAAATTCAAAGTTCTCTTCTAATTTTTCCATGAAAATAAAAAGGTTCCACTTCAGTTCTGGTTTTTTTCTCAAAGAGATGAAAAATTTAAAGTTCTATTCTAATTTTAAATTAAATTTTAGCTCCTTTGTCTTATGGATTTACCCCTCAAATTTTTAAATTAGAAAATGAGTGACTCGTTCTATTATTAAAGACAATCGTTCAAACTCGTTCATCTAACCTCCAAAACAATAGGTTAGGTTAGGTATAAATAAATATTAATAAATAAATAGAAACATTTCTACATGTTTAAGTTAGGTTAGGTTAGGTTAACTTATCATGAGCGCTCATGATAAGTTAACCTAACCTTTTCTGGCGAGTATGGTTAGGTTAGGTTAGGTTAGATTAAGTTAGGTTAGATTAGGTTAGATAAAGTTAGTTTAGGTTAGCCTACGTACGCTTCACTCAGGTTAGCTTAGGTTAGGTGAGAGACAGGCAAAAAGTTAGGTGTATGATTAGGTTAGGTTAGATCAAGTTAGGTTAGGTTAGATTAAGTTAGGTTAGGTTAAGTTAGGTTAGGCTAGGTTAGCCTACGTACGCGCGCGTACGTAGGCTAACCTAGCCTAACCTAACTTAACCTAACCAACTTAATCTAACCTAACCTAACTTGATCTAACCTAACCTAATCATACACCTAACTTTTTGCCTGTCTCTCACCTAACCTAAGCTAACCTGAGTGAAGCGTACGTAGGCTAACCTAAACTAACTTTATCTAACCTAATCTAACCTAACTTAATCTAACCTAACCTAACCATACTCGCCAGAAAAGGTTAGGTTAACTTATCATGAGCGCTCATGATAAGTTAACCTAACCTAACCTAACTTAAACATGTAGAAATGTTTCTATTTATTTATTAATATTTATTTATACCTAACCTAACCTATTGTTTTGGAGGTTAGATGAACGAGTTTGAACGATTGTCTTTAATAATAGAACGAGTCACTCATTTTCTAATTTAAAAATTTGAGGGGTAAATCCATAAGACAAAGGAGCTAAAATTTAATTTAAAATTAGAATAGAACTTTAAATTTTTCATCTCTTTGAGAAAAAAAACCAGAACTGAAGTGGAACCTTTTTATTTTCATGGAAAAATTAGAAGAGAACTTTGAATTTTTTATGTCTTTGAGAAATTAAGAACTGAAGTGGAAGCTTTTTTCATTTTCATTGGTAAAATTCAGAATTGAGCTAACTTTTTTATCTTCTTTAAGAAAATTCAGAAGAGAACTTGAACATTTTGCACTTCTTCGAGAAAACTCAGAATTAAAGTGATGCACCTTATCTTCATGTCGAAGATTCAAAATCAATGTATAACTTTTTCTATCTTCTATGAAAAATTTGGAACAGAACTTTAAATTTTTCATCTCTTTGCAAAAAATTGGAACTGAATTTAAGAAAATTAGAATTAAAGTGAAACTTTTTATCTTCACTGGAAAATAATCACAATCATAGTATAACTTTTCCTATCTTCTAAGGAAAAATTTAGAACTGAACTTTAAATTTTTTATGTCTTGGTAAACTTAAAACTGAAGTGGAAGCTTTTTATTTTCTCTGGAGAAATTAGAATTGAATTGTGTTCTTAGGTAAAATTCAGATTAGAACTTGATCTTTTCTATCTTCTAAGAAAAATTTGGAACAATATTTTAAATTTTTTCATCTCATTGAGAAAAATCTGAATTGAAGTGGAAAATTTTATATTATTTTGGGAAAATAGAATTGATCAATAACTTATTTCATTTTCATTGAGAAAATTCAGAATCGAAGTTGAACTTTTCTTCTTCCGGGGAAATATTTGGAACAGAACTTTAAATTTTTTCATCTCTTTGAGAATGGTCAGAACTGAATTTAAGAAAATTTAGAATTAAAGTGAAATTTTTTATCTTCATAGAAAATAATCACAATCATAGTATAACTTTTCCTATCTTCTACGGAAAAATTTAGAAGTGAACTTTAAATTTTTTATGTCTTGGGACTTTTCTTGTTCCGGGAAAATATTTGGAATAGAACTTTAAATTTGACTCTTTGAGAAAGGTCGGAACGTAAAAAGTTAAAAAATACCATGTTAAAAAATTCAAGAAAGTATTTACAAATTGGGGAGGGGACTCTTTGAGGTTGGAAAATGGGTTTAGGAATGACATTATGAATGGAACTTGTTCAGAAAAGATATAATAAAGCCATAAAAAAGTATTAAAAAAATGGAGAGGGGACTCTTTGGGGGGCCCGGGGAGGGTGTTTGGGGGACCCTTGGGGGAGGGTGTCCCTTCTGTGTCTCAATGCACAAAAAATATTAAAAAAATGGGTAGGGGGAGGGGAGGGGAGGGGAGGAGGGGAGGGGGGGGGAGGAGGGGAGGGGAGGGGGAGGTGATGGTGAGGAGTGGGGAGGAGAGGGAGAGGGAGGGGATGGTGGGGGGCCTTTGGGAGCCTGGGGGACCTTTGGGGGCCGGTGGAGGGCCTTTGGGGGTCCTGGAGGCGGTTGAGAGCCTGGGGGACATTTGGTGACCGGGTGAAGGCCTTGGGACCCCGGTGGTCTTTTGGGAGCTCGATGTGCCTTTGGGGGGCCCGGGGTGGGGCCTTTGAGGGTCTGGGGGGCCGGTGGGAGCCCTGGGAACCTTTGGGGACCGGGGGGTTCCTTCTGGATTGGGGTAGGGCGATCGGGGCCCTTTGGGGTTGGGTAGAGGACCTCACGACACTTCAAATAGAACTTGTTTACTATAACGACCACACTCAAAACCTCTTCTAAAACCCTTTCTAAAATCATCTTTTAAAACGTCTCTAACGGTTTCGCCGAAATAATTCCATAACCTGTCTAAAACCGTTTCGCCCAAATAATCCCCTAAAAGTAATTTCTGTGTGTTCCTTTTGTTTTTTGGCATCTCTGTGCTTTCACATTTCAAATTTCTAGGAAACCCTTTCCTACGTTAATCTCTTCATCTCATAAATGTTCCTAGCTAAACTATTATGGTTTCGTTAGAATATCAATTTACCTCTCCGACTTAAAGCTCCGTGAAGCCGTATTTAAAATAGAATTTCTATCTCTTTAGACTCCCGCATAATTCCAAGATAACAAGTGATGTCATTTATGATTCCTGACACTAAAGATCAATGAAGCCCTATTTAAAAATAGAATATTAATTTTTCTCTCTGTCCTAAAGAACGTTTATCCCTCAGACCTAAGATTAAAGAAGCCTTAATGTTTCTTAATTCCCTCTTCGTGAATCAACAATTTCCCCGCCGATTATGTAAATCAAGTTCACAGGTTAGGTTAGCCAAACAATAATGAAGTCATGTTTGTTTCTTAATTCCCCCCTTCGTGAACATGAATTCTTCATTTTAGCCGTATTGCAGAGGTAATAAAGGAATATTTTGTATTTTTTCTAACTTTTGTGTGTTTTCGCAACAGAATGGCTCATATTTAAAACACTTACCCTTAGCTAGTTGAAAATGTGTATGAATTCTTCATTTTTAGCCGTTTTGCAGAGGTAATAAAGGAATATTTTGTATTTTTTCTAACTTTTGTGTGTTTTCGCAACAGAATGGCTCATATTTAAAACACTTACCCTTAGCTAGTTGAAAATGTGTATGAATTCTTCATTTTTACCCGTATTGCAGAGGTAATAAAGGAATATTTTGTATTTTTTCTAACTTTTGTGTGTTTTTCGCAATAGAATGGCTCATATTTAAAACACTTACCCTTAGCTAGTTGAAAATGTGTATGAATCTTCATTTTTAGCCGTATTGCAGAGGTAATAAAGGAATATTTTGTATTTTTTCTAACTTTTGTGTGTTTTTCGCACAGAATGGCTCATATTTAAAACACTTACCCTTAGCTAGTTGAAAATGTGTATGAATTCTTCATTTTTACCCGTATTGCAGAGGTAATAAAGGAATATTTTGTATTTTTTCTAACTTTTGTGTGTTTACGCAACCGAATTTCATATTTAAAACACTTACCCTTAGCTAGTTGAAAATGTGTATGAATTCTTCATTTTTAGCCGTTTTGCAGAGGTAATAAAGGAATATTTTGTATTTTTTCTAACTTTTGTGTGTTTTCGCAACAGAATGGCTCATATTTAAAACACTTACCCTTAGCTAGTTGAAAATGTGTATGAATTCTTCATTTTTACCCGTATTGCAGAGGTAATAATGGAATATTTTGTATTTTTTCTAACTTTTGTGTGTTTTCGCAACAGAATGGCTCATATTTAAAACACTTACCCTTAGCTAGTTGAAAATGTGTATGAATTCTTCATTTTTAGCCGTATTGTAGAGGTAATAAAGGAATATTTTGTATTTTTTTCTAACTTTTGTGTGTTTTCGCAACAGAATGGCTCATATTTAAAACACTTTTCCCTTAGCTAGTTGAAAATGTGTATGAATTCTTCATTTTTAGCCGTATTGCAGAGGTAATAAAGGAATATTTTGTATTTTTTCTAACTTTTGTGTGTTTTCGCAATAGAATGGCTCATATTTAAAACACTTTCCCTTAGCTAGTTGAAAATGTGTATGAATTCTTAATTTTTAGCCGTATTGCAGAGGTAATAAAATTTTGTATTTTTTCTAACTTTTGTGTGTTTTCGCAACAGAATGGCTCATATTTAAAACACTTACCCGTAGCTAGTTGAAAATGTGTATGAATTCTTCATTTTTACCGTATTGCAGAGGTAATAAAGGAATATTTTGTATTTTTTCTAACTTTTGTGTGTTTTCGCAACAGAATGGCTCATATTTAAAACACTTACCCTTAGCTAGTTGAAAATGTGTATGAATTCTTCATTTTTAGCCGTTTTGCAGAGGTAATAAAGGAATATTTTGTATTTTTTCTAACTTTTGTGTGTTTTTCGCAACAGAATGGCTCATATTTAAAACACTTACCCTTAGCTAGTTGAAAATGTGTATGAATTCTTCATTTTTAGCCGTATTGCAGAGGTAATAATGGAATATTTTGTATTTTTTTCTAACTTTTTTTGTGTGTTTTCGCAACAGAATGGCTCATATTTAAAACACTTACCCTTAGCTAGTTGAAAATGTGTATGAATTCTTCATTTTTAGCCGTATTGTAGAGGTAATAAAGGAATATTTTGTATTTTTTCTAACTTTTGTGTGTTTTCGCAACAGAATGGCTCATATTTAAAACACTTACCCTTAGCTAGTTGAAAATGTGTATGAATTCTTCATTTTTAGCCGTATTGCAGAGGTAATAAAGGAATATTTTGTATTTTTTCTAACTTTTGTGTGTTTTCGCAATAGAATGGCTCATATTTAAAACACTTACCCTTAGCTAGTTGAAAATGTGTATGAATTCTTCATTTTTAGCCGTATTGCAGAGGTAATAAAGGAATATTTTGTATTTTTTCTAACTTTTGTGTGTTTTCGCAACAGAATGGCTCATATTTAAAACACTTACCCGTAGCTAGTTGAAAATGTGTATGAATTCTTCATTTTTACCCGTATTGCAGAGGTAATAAAGGAATATTTTGTATTTTTTCTAACTTTTGTGTGTTTACGCAACAGAATGGCTCATATTTAAAACACTTACCCTTAGCTAGTTGAAAATGTGTATGAATTCTTCATTTTTAGCCGTTTTGCATAGGTAATAAAGGAATATTTTGTATTTTTTCTAACTTTTGTGTGTTTTCGCAACAGAATGGCTCATATTTAAAACACTTACCCTTAGCTAGTTGAAAATGTGTATGAATTCTTCATTTTTACCCGTATTGCAGAGGTAATAAAGGAATATTTTGTATTTTTTCTAACTTTTGTGTGTTTTCGCAACAGAATGGCTCATATTTAAAACACTTACCCTTAGCTAGTTGAAAATGTGTATGAATTCTTCATTTTTAGCCGTATTTGCAGAGGTAATAAAGGAATATTTTGTATTTTTTTTTTTCTAACTTTTGTGTGTTTTCGCAACAGAATGGCTCATATTTAAAAACACTTACCCTTAGCTAGTTGAAAATGTGTATGAATTCTTCATTTTTAGCCGTATTGCAGAGGTAATAAAGGAATATTTTGTATTTTTTCTAACTTTTGTGTGTTTTCGCAACAGAATGGCTCATATTTAAAACACTTTCCCTTAGCTAGTTGAAAATGTGTATGAATTCTTAATTTTTAGCCGTTTTGCAGAGGTAATAAAGGAATATTTGTATTTTTTCTAACTTTTGTGTGTTTTCGCAACAGAATGGCTCATATTTAAAACACTTACCCGTAGCTAGTTGAAAATGTGTATGAATTCTTCATTTTTACCCGTATTGCAGAGGTAATAAAGGAATATTTTGTATTTTTTCTAACTTTTGTGTGTTTTCGCAACAGAATGGCTCATATTTAAAACACTTACCCTTAGCTAGTTGAAAATGTGTATGAATTCTTCATTTTTAGCCGTTTTGCAGAGGTAATAAAGGAATATTTTGTATTTTTTCTAACTTTTGTGTGTTTTCGCAACAGAATGGCTCATATTTAAAACACTTACCCTTAGCTAGTTGAAAATGTGTATGAATTCTTCATTTTTACCCGTATTGCAGAGGTAATAATGGAATATTTTGTATTTTTTCTAACTTTTGTGTGTTTTCGCAACAGAATGGCTCATATTTAAAACACTTACCCTTAGCTAGTTGAAAATGTGTATGAATTCTTCATTTTTAGCCGTATTGTAGAGGTAATAAAGGAATATTTTGTATTTTTTCTAACTTTTGTGTGTTTTTTCGCAACAGAATGGCTCATATTTAAAACACTTACCCTTAGCTAGTTGAAAATGTTATGAATTCTTCATTTTTAGCCGTATTGCAGAGGTAATAAAGGAATATTTTGTATTTTTTCTAACTTTTTGTGTTTTTCGCAACAGAATGGCTCATATTTAAAACACTTACCCTTAGCTAGTTGAAAATGTGTATGAATTCTTCATTTTTACCCGTATTGCAGAGGTAATAAAGGAATATTTTGTATTTTTTCTAACTTTTGTGTGTTTTCGCAACAGAATGGCTCATATTTAAAACACTTACCCTTAGCTAGTTGAAAATGTGTATGAATTCTTCATTTTTAGCCGTATTGCAGAGGTAATAAAGGAATATTTTTGTATTTTTCTAACTTTTGTGTGTTTTTACGCAACAGAATGGCTCATATTTAAAACACTTTCCCTTAGCTAGTTGAAAATGTGTATGAATTCTTCATTTTTAGCCATATTGCAGAGGTATAAAGGAATATTTTTGTATTTTTTTTCTAACTTTTGTGTGTTTTCGCAACAGAATGGCTCATATTTAAAACACTTACTCTTAGCTAGTTGAAAATGTGTATGAATTCTTCATTTTTACCCGTATTGCATTACAAGCAGTTTCTCCACATTTATGTTGACAATCCACGTCTGAATGACTTTCTAGTGGAAAATATCCTCTCAGACCTATATAGTATTGATTTCAGTGCCCTAAGAGTAAAGTGCTTAAAAAATGTTTGTGAATTTGTTTATTAATAAAATGCATATATATATATACAACAATGTCTTTAAATCTTCACTTTAGATTTCTACATCTTCGATGTATAGGCAACTGTCGTGAACCACTAATGCTGGTAAATCATTTGGATTCACTGTATATTGATCTTGATTGACTGCAAAGTCAGGGTCACATTTTCTACAGTACAATGTAACTTCACTCTTGTCATATCTCTTTGTATAGTCAATGATACTATTTGCATTCATATTATGAAATTCACGAGTTTCAATCTGTCTATTTGAAGCAATATCACATACAGTGTTTTCAAGTGGTGAATCACATTCGGTAACTGCCAAATAAAAATCACTTGGCTTATAGTCATAGTAGGTGGTGTCATCACAGCGATGACGTAGAAACCAAATTGTCTTGTTACCCCAACAGTTGAATCGTAGGCCAGATTCCTCTTCCCAGAATAATTTAAATCCACGACGATACCAATCTCGTAGAAATAAACTAAAATCACGTTTAGGATTCTTTCCAATCATAGCGGGGTAAGTATTCTCCCACTGGTCACATTTATCATTGTGACAATTGGAGCAGAGGTGCCCGCTAGGGTGAGAGTCACACACCTCCTCAAGACATGAATTACATCCTTTAATTTGTACTGCATAGCCTCTATGTAATTTACAAGGATTACATAATTTACACTTTTCACTATAGTCATCAATAATTGTACAATTCTCACATTGATTCCAACTGCCAAGAGTGTACATGCACAATGGACATATATAGAACATTTTTCGGTTTCCGATGTCAACTCACTCACAGCTAAAACGAAACTGATCCTCTTCGTTCGATAAATTCAACGAGAGGGAAATGGGGGAGAGAGGAGTAACTCTGTAACGTTACCTCTTTCGAATGATGGGGGGGGGGAGCCATCTACATTGAATCCATTGGCAATGTTTTCAAAAGTATATCCACAATATGATTCTGCCTTGTTCCAATTAATATATCAATAAATTGAGCATAAGCATTTGAATCACATTTTAAAAGTTTCATACAATAGTCCTATGGAGGAGAATCACTCCTCATTATATTGTCAAGTGTTCCCTGACAAGAGAATATCCTGCGTTTAAGAGATAACTCGAGAAAATCATCATCCAAAATCAAATGTTTTTCCATAAACACTAGATTTGATCTAATTCTCTCTTTCTCAAATTTATTCATTTTTCAATCCTTTCACTCTGACCGCTGACTCTAGACTGACCCTGATTCGTTAGCCCTAACCAGAAAAGAAAGAGAACATTTTCGATTTCGAAACAATTTTATTGAATAATTACAACAACATCATCAATAATACAGAGCATGTACAATCAGCGATACTGTTTATTGTCTTCAATATGTTTCACCAATGCACTTAAAGCACATTGAAGTCTATTCACATGTGCTATATCAACTTTAGCGGCGAAACATAATTGATCCTCCATTTTAAATTTGCTCAAGGATATCACATATCTTGCATATACTGCATCCCATTCCAGACAAAGCCGTGAACCTTTCGTGATTTCCACCGCAATGTTTGGTGCTCTTGTACTATTATCATCAACTCCACTATCAACTTCTAATAGGGTAAACATTCCACTCGTCGCCATCACAAATATATATCCAAATGAGTAAAGTCAAAACTTCTTCTTCTTCTCACTCCTTGAATTCTATTCACAGACTAATAAAACTCTAGCAAAAATCCTTTCTTTATATTCCCACCGCCACTAATATGTAAACAAGCCCTCTGATTGGCTGAGAAGGAGACACGTGATCTAACTGTTTTCCCGTTATCGGATCAATAAAATTCCCAATCGATTACGCAATCAATTTCTCGGAAATTCACTTCCCCCTCGAGTCCTAGATCAATAACATTGTTCCCGTTAGAATTCAATGCGCATGTGCAACCTTCGCCCCGGAGTTATTACACATAGAAAACAAAAATAAATCGATCTTGGAAAAAGAGGTCATTGAGCGATTACGTAATCTTTCTCCCTAGGGACTCTATGACCCATATTGTTTCATAGTTCCCCACGCTCGTGAACCAATAATTCCCCCATCGATTATGTAATTCACCCCTCATGTCATTCGCACGTGGCCAAACAACAACAGATCGATTGACCTTGACACACCTCCATTAGACTCGATCGATAATCCTTGAATAAATTATGTCCCGTCAGCATTATGTAAATCACCCCTCATGTCATTCACACGTGGCCAAACAACAACAGATCGATTGACCTTGACACACCCCCCCCCATTAGACTCGATCGATAATCCTTGAATAAATTATGTCCCGTCAGCATTAAACTAAATTGTAGATGGCAGCAGGGTGTTCGTCCCGGAGTAGCACCTCCATCTCTACTGTTAAGTTGAATTTTAGGATTTTTTTCTACTTTTCAGTGTAACCGTTGTAGCCTCATGTCTGAATAATTTAGGTTTTAACCTAAAATTGTTTGACTGTTTATCTTGGACAGTTTATTACAGCCTTTCCCAGGCATTGGTTAAAAAGTAGGGGAGATCAAATCTTCCTCGGCCTAAGCTTACCTGCAGGTACATACCTAGGGTTTGGGAGTTTGTTCATGCCCCTCCAATTCTCAGAGATCCTTTGATTATATATTTATACAATGTGTTCCTTTTTCTGCTCCTCTGAAGAATTCGGCACCCTCCCCGAAAATTAAAATTGTAAGTTAATATGTCTTTGAGTCATTGTGTTATTTTCTTACTAATTATTCCTAAATTATTCCTAATTATTCCTAAGTTATTACTAAATTATTCCTGATCGTTATATCAAGGAGGCACACTTGTGCCTCTATAAAGAGGCGACCCACCACAATGTTAAGTGATTTCCGGTCCTAGCGGTCGCAGAGAGACAGCGGTGATCGCATTTTGTAGCCCAAGCTCCAACTAAGGAACGTGCAAAATTTTCACCCCCCTCCGACTTTATCTTCATGGGTAAAAGTGGGCCGGAAGTTTCGACCCTCCGACCACAGCCCCCCTTTAACGTTGTCCGATTGGGCTGAAATTTAGAGGTTAAGCTTTCCTAGGGCCCGGAGCTTATCCTCGAAATTTCAGCTCAATCCGATCACTCCTTCCCTGTTTTCCAAAAACCAATATAGCCACTTAAAGTTCATTTCTCTTTTTTTTATCAGCCACGCCTACAGGCTACAGTTGGCAACGGATCCGGGTGAATGTGGACTCATTCGAAGCGAAATTCGACCTGTTAGGGCCTTTTGATATTTTCAGACCGAAAAAATTATCCCCCGAATTTACATTTACGAAAAACCTCGTTTTCCTATAAGAGCCCATGTTAAATTTTCCCACCACAGCCCCCCTTTAACGTTGTCCGATCGGGCTGAAATTTAGAGAATAAGTTTTCTTGGGGCCTGGAAGCTTATCCTCGAAATTTCCGCTCAATCCGATCACTCCTTCCCTGTTTTCCAAAAACCAAATATCAAGTTGTGTGGGGATTTGCTTGCGTCAAAATACATCGCACAGAATAAAAAAATGTAACGTTTCTTTGGTACAGTGGTCACTACTCCCGACTGTCAGGCGGAAGACCCGGTTCGATTCCCCGTCAGAGAAATTTTTTTTACATATTGAATTTAAAGTTTAAAAAAGAAACTCAGTTTCTTTTTTAAATCCAATCTATTAAATCCTTCGGCTCAACAGGCTCCTCCAGAAAAACTCTTTAAAGAGGCACAAGTGTGCCTCCTTAATCTTAAAGAGCAGGGGTTTTGGGGGGCGGCAGCCCCCAACTTTAACTCCTGACACGATCAGCTAACAGTTAGTCAAGCAATAATAAGTAATAAACTGTACAAAAATGTGCAGAAATTATTTGAAAAAAACTACGTTTTCTAAAGAGTTAAAGAGGCTGAGTCACAAGTTCGAACCTTAAAACGTACAGGGATTAGGAGGTACAGTTGGGGGGCTGCCGCCTCCCAAACCCCCCGCTTTTGCAGCCTTTAAATAAAAAAAAAGTTTTTTAAACTGAAAGTAAGGAGCGACATTAAACTTAAAACGAACAGAAATTATTCCGTATATGAAAGGGGCTGTGCCCTCCTCAACGCCTCGCTCTTTACGCTAAAGTTTTTATTGTTTAAAAAAAAGAGTTGTGAGAAAGTCAAACTTTAGCGTAAAGAGCGAGGCGTTGAGGAGGGCACAGCCCCTTTCATATACGGAATAATTTCTGTTCGTTTTAAGTTTTAATCAGGAGTTAAGCAGGGTTGTGTTCTATCCCCCTTTATATGCATTATTTTGATGGACCTTGTATTAAGGAGCACAGGAAAGGCAATGGGAGACCGCAGAATCAAATGGGGAGGAAAAATCTCCTGTGCTTAGATTATGCTGATGATTTAAGCATCCTAGATGAAAGTGTGAGCAAAATGAATGAAGTTTTAGAGGTTTTGCAAGTTCAGGTGCTAGACTGGGTTTAAAAATTAATGTTGAGACGACTAAGTCACTAAGGCTAGGAATAAGTGAAGATGAAAAGGTGACGTTGGGTAATGAAACGATTGGTCTGGTGGGCGGCTTCACTTACCTTGGTAGTATTATTAGTAAAGATGGTGGGAGCAGTGAAGATGTTAAAAGTAGAATAGCCAAGGCTCAGGGTGTTTTTTCACAGTTAAAAAAAGTTTGGAAGAATAGGAAGATAAGTCTGCAAACCAAGATTAGGATATTAGAAGCTACAGTGATGACATTGGTCAAATATGGCTCTGAAGCATGGGCGCTCCGAAAAGCGGATCAAGACTTGCTAGATGTTTTCCAGAGATCTTGGCTAAGGATTGTTCTGGGTACCCGGCTGACTGACCGTATTCCAAACAATAGGCTATACGAAAAATGTGGTTCAATACCGCTCTCTAGGGCTATAATGAAAGAAAGGTTGAGGTGGCTAGGGCACGTTGTGTGGATGAAAGATGACTGACTGCCGAAGATTGTTCTTTTCGGCCAACCGTCTAGGGCTAAACGGAAAGCAGGTCGGCCTCGTCTGGGGTGGGAGGACGTCATAAAGAAAGATTTAAAGGAAATGGGAACTTCGTGGGCGGGTGTAAAAAGGGAGGCTTTGAATAGATTGGGATGGAGGAGGAACGTGCGTAGCTGTGTTTGGCCTCAGGCGGCTTGGTGCTGCGGTGAGTTGTTAGTAGTAGTAGTAGTAGTATTCTGTCAATTCTCTTTGTCTTTTTTATGCTACGTTGAAGAAACTAGCGAAAGAAACCGGTTTACAGTGCATCAATGCATGAACAACTTGAGATGCAAGGGGTATATCATACAAGTATCCTCTGTTGTAACAACTAACACTCTTTGAAGCAGGTTGGGGGGGGGTACAAATATGGAAAAGTTTTTCCTGAGTCATTATGCCTCTATAACGTTTTTTTAAAAGTCATTATGCAAGCAAAAATAGTATATTCGTATGTGGTTTTCTTTTCAAGGGCTCGTCCTTGGGCTTAGGAATCCCCCCTCTCTTGTGCTTATTACCTTGAAAGTCACTGAAAACACATCTTATGTACGATGGATTTCGTCTTGTTTGTAAATATATATATATATATATATATATATATATAATATATATCATATTATATATATATATATATATATATTATATATATATATATAGATATATATATATATATATATATATATATATATATGTGTGTATATATATATATATATATATATATATATATATATATATAATATATATATATATATATATATGTATATATATATATATATATATATATATATATATATATATATATATATATATATATATATATATATATATATATATATATATATACACATATATATATATATATATATATATATATATATATATATATATATATATATATATTATATATATATGTATATATATATATATATATATATATATATATATATATATATATATATTATATATATATATATATATATATATATATATATATATATATATATATATATATATATATGTATATATAATATATAAATTAATAGATTTCTGTTTTTGAGCTAAGTGTGAATTTGGATCTTAGCAATTCAAGTCATGCTAGCTTGTCTGACATTTGATGTTTACGGATGTATGAAGAATTTCACAAAACGCACATGAGACAGATCAAGCCATCATTAATAGTAGAGTGATAATACCAAGGTTTGATAGTCTTTCAATAAGAATGTATTTTGTAAGCAGATGTATTATACTTTTTTTCACTTGAAACTAATAAGTAAGGCGTTTTTTATCTTGTGGCTTAGACCTGTTTCTATGTAAGGTAAGTATTCCAGTGGATTCTTCATTTTCATCATGAAAAAACAGAAACGCCACAACCAAGTCTCCGGTAATAATTCATTGAATAAACTTTTTTCCACTACCGATAAATTCAGAAAAATAATTAGAAATGCCATATTTTCTTATGAGAAAAAAAAAAATACACTTAGTTTTCATCTTCGAGGATTGCGAAATTTTGTTTGGAAAAGCTCGACAAAAATACACAAAAAATAAAATTTTCGTTTATAGCTGAATATCATCTTCTGCAGCGATATGCTTCATCCAAGAAGATTGGACGGACGAGTCAGTTTCGTACGAACGTTGGACCTTCCTCGTGGCATTTGATTTTCCGACGCTCTGTTCTTTTGATGCCCGGCTATCGACTGTTTTATCGCTGCGAATTGTGTCTGTATCTGAAAAGAAAGCCTGATTTCATACAAGTGCCACATTCACAATTCAATATTTCTTCACCTCAAAATTGTCCCAATTTCTAAATCTACTCTATATCATTTCCTATAACCTTAACACGGTATAGCACAAGTAGACTGGTACGAATGATACGGTACTGTTGCTACGGTACGGTACTGTACTTGTACTGGTACTATGATACGGTACTGTTGTTAGCCTGCCGGGAGATGGGTTAGCCAATACAGCTTACATGAATTTTCGACGTAATACCTTAGATGAGGTATTATTTTCGAAGACCACACTGCCTTTCTATGACGAACAAATAAACGTTCTAATGGGGTTAAGTCCATTTATTAGACGGAGAAAACAGATACAAAAGTCAGGATATTTCGACCATATATACAGCGGTCTTCATCAGCAGATATACTGTATATCTGCTGATGACGATCGCTGTACATGTGGTCGAAATATCCTGACCTTTGTATCTGTTTTCACTATCTAATAAATGTACTTATTCCCATTTGAACGTTTACAGTATTTGGAGATACTAAAATCGATTAAATAAAAAACAAGTTTACTCAACTGAAAGTAAGGAGCAACATTAAAGCTTAAAACGAATAGAAATTAATTCATATATGATGAGGACCTTCCTCAACCTTCGCTCTTGACTCTAAAGTCTTAAAGTTCTTTAAAAATACTTCTCATTCAAATTCAACGGGCCTTGTATTTGAGTAGTGTTTCTTATTGTGACAAAAAGTGAAACTTTAGCGTAAAAAGCGAGTGTTGAGGAAGGGGTAACCCCCCTTTCCATATACGGAATAGTTTATGTTCGGTAAGATTTAATGCTGCTCCTTACTTTCAGTTGAAAAACTTGTTTTCCTATATTGATTTTTGACCGTTTTTCAAATCATACCAGAAACCTCACCCTCCCTCCCTATAACGTTTTTCCTGGAAGATTCTCCCTGGAAGCTTTCCTATCTACGGAAAATCCTCCCAATAACAAATGCTATATGTGAACAGGGTGCAAAAAGCGTAACTTACAGCCCTCTCCCCAGGAAATGGGGGGGGGGGTGGAGTCATATCCAGAGATATAGCTATTGGAACTTTCAACTATGCTGAATCAAATGGCTATACCAAAATGTTGATCGGATGTCTTCCGATCAAAATTTGCAGCCAAAGAGACAATACAAAATAGGCATCTCAAAATGTCGATCAGATGTCCTAAAGGGTAACAAAAGCATCAAATATCAAAAATAGTTTTAGGACAAGGGCTGGTTGGTCTCCAATTACCTTTGACTTAAAAAAAGGACCAAAACGATCCAAAAATGTCTGTATGTTTCCCGATAACAAATACTATCTATAAGCAATGGACAAATTGCAAAACTTACAACCCTTTCCCTAAGGACTGTGGGGGGTCTTGTCATCCCCAGAGGCATATTTATTGGACCTTTCAATTATGATGAGTCAAATAGCTGTCTCCGAATTTCATTCGAATGTCTATGGGGGGAAAAGGGCAGGTTAAGTGGTTTACTTGCCCTCCATTCTGTTTGATCGTTTAAAAAGGCAATTAAACTTTTTTTTTGTTCGAATGAGCCCTCTCTCTCGATCTTCCAAGACCCTTGGTTGGATACGATCATCCCTGGGGGAAACTTACTGTAGTTTTATTTAATTTAGATAAATACAGAATTAGTTCTAAGGGAGAGATGAGGGGACGGTGAGGTAGACATTGATATATAGTCTCGAGGGCCGTATCCCGGACTATTGTCTGGGAGGTTATTTTTTTGGGGGGGGGGGGGTACAAAACTTTTAAAACGTATCAAAATGTGAATTATGCATTTTTATTACGTTTTCAGACAAACATTTCCACCCCTTATTGAACCTTCAGTTACATACTTCATTAGCTCTAAGGAAGGGGGGGGGGGGAGACAAGGCCGTACCCAGGATTTTTTTTGCGGGGGGGGGGGGGGGTTACTAAAAGATTTTTTTCCGGGGGGTGGTTACACAAAAAACCTCAAAAAAAAAAAAAAACGCATAAAACATTTTGTTTATATCCATTTTTGCTACGTTTTTATGAGTCAGACAAACATTTGGGGGGGGGGGAGGGGTTCAAACCCCTAACCTTCTCCCTGGGTACGGCCTTGGGGAGGAATGATAGGTAGAAAATGACATTAAATTCCTCTTGATATCTGGGAACATTTCTGGTCTAACGCTATTATTATGAATCTAAATAGTAACATTAACCCCAAAATGAGCAGAATTTATTCTGTGTAGGAGGGGGACCACCCCCCCTTTTTTATCCCCACCTCTGCCTCGTGGTCGTTGAAGCTTTGGAGAATGCTAGTTGTATCAGAAATGTGAGCTCTAGTCCTTCTTTTTATAAGTCAAAAGTGATTGAAGGCCAACCAGCCCCGGTCCTAAAACTGTTTTTTTTTTTTTTTATCTGGTCCTTTTGTTACCCCTTAGGACATCTGATCGACATTTTGAGGTACCTTTTTTTTATTTTTCTCTTTGGCTCATCAATTTTTGCATGTGGAGGAAGTTTACGGGGGGGGGGAATTTCACGCGATCGGGGGGGGAGGGGGGGGGGGAATTGAAGTTATCAAGTATTTTGCAGTAGGTTGCATCAAGACATGGCTAATTGTAGAAAGAGAAAAGCCAATATAGATAGTTCAAGTAATTGAGAGGCAAATCTTTAAATGGCTGCGGGCATTTTCAATTTTCCCGGGGATATTTTCCACGAGAGGGGAGGGGTATTTTCCTGAGTGGGGGTATTTTTTGCAAGGGGCATTTTTCGCAAGGTTTTTTTTTGGAGGGGGGGGGGGTAAGCACCTACACCCCTTATATGCTGCGCTCCAGCAAAACCGTCAGTTTTTTTCATAATTACAGCGTCTGTAAATAGTAAAAATTGTTTTTTTTTCCTTTTGTGAATAAAGAAATATAGATCTAATAATACTGCATTTTTAGGCCTATTGGCTGTCTCCTTCTGAGCTTAGATTTTTCTTTTAGATTCAATGTATTGTTTTCCCCCAATGTAAAACATTTTATCACCTTTAAAGAACTGTATTTTTAATTTGTATTAGAGTCGAAGAAACTGGCTAATATGCTATGTCTGCACGCTAACAAAACCGTCAGTTTTTTCGTAGGTGCAGCGTTTCCAAATAGTAAAAATTGCTGTTCTGTCAGTGAATATTGAAACCTAAACCCAATTATTTAGATCACATTTTTAATCCTATTGGTTGTCTATCTATCTATGAATTTTAAATGTTGTTATTTTAATTTCAATGTGCTATTTTTTTATGCGAAACATTTTATCCCGTTTAAAGAACTATAGATATATTTTCAGTTTTGCTTGTGGGGGCTCCCGATTCTGGATGTCTCCTAGGCTGTGGACGACAATATCCTGTAAGGCAAGGTGGCCTTTTTCTTACAACGCAGAATATGAAAAAAAAGTCAAAGACGGACAAAAACAATAAACTGAGGGAAACAATTGTTAATTAGTGTCGTAGGGATTGTCGGGATGAATAACCTTGTGTCTCCTCGTGTCTCTTAGAACAAGAAAAAAAAAAACAAATCTACTTGTCTTGGGAATTATGTTGACACAGGAAAAAATTCGAGGCAAATTAGGAATAGGTACCAAATTGGGAAAAATAACTTTGTGTTCGACCGTCACAATGGTCAAGCAAAATATTTGTTTTGTCAATAGATCCTGAATTGTCCTATTAAAATCGACACTGTACAACAATGATAACACTGTTGTCACTAACAATCGTAATTTTGTGCGAAAAATTGTTGCTGAAATCGTATCACATGTATTTTGATGCATACGGTGTGTTTTTTCCTTTCGGAGAACCCGAAATTTTTTAAGGAGATTTACAAGTGTCTCAGAAATGAATGTAACTTCATGAACAACAATTTGCATTTTCTGTTAAAAAAAAAAAAAAAAAAAAAAAAAATAATTGACCATCTTTTAGCAGTGACGACGACTCAGCGGTGTATCAACCAGTTCGTGGTAACGAACTATAAGTAAGGAGTGACCTGGCTCAATAGTAACCGAAAAAAAATTGATACTAATAGATACATCAAAAGAATTAGATTTTTGTGCTGATTTTAAATGCATGTATATAAGTTTCATCAAGTTTTGTCATACCCATCAAAAGTTACGAGCCTGAGAAAATTTGCTTCATTTTCAAAAAAAAGGGGGAGACACCCCCTGAAAAAGTCATAGAATCTTAATGAAAATCACAGCATCAGATTCAGCGTATCAGAGAATCCTACTTTAGAGGTTTCAAGTTATATATCGTAGAATTATAAAATGTAGAATTATATATCGGCAAAAAAATGCTTTATATTTTTTGCCTGAAGAAAGATCACGAATCCTTCTTTTTTTGTTGTTTTTTTTTTTTTAAGGGTGATCGCATAGACCCAGTGGTCCTAGAATGTCGCGAGAGAGCTCATTAATACAGGAATCAAAAGTTATAGTGCCCTTTTTAAGTGACCAAAAAAATTGGAGGGCAACTAGGCCCCCTCCAACGCTCATTTTCTCCCAAAGTCACTGAATCAAAATTTTGAGATAGCCATTTTGTTCAGCATAGTCGAAAAATCTAATAACTATATCTTTGAGGATGGCTTGTTCCCCCACAGTCTCTGGAGAAGGGCTAAATAATTTATAAGACGACACTGGCTAATCATGATAAAACATAAAATCGCGAAGAAAGGAAGAGAACGAGGACAATTAACAGCCAGTAAAAAAAATTGAAAAATTATGCAAATATTTCGGTCAAGACCTCCGTTTGCAAGTTATGAACTTTGCCCATCGTGTAAATATAGTATTGGTTATTGAGAAGTATACAGACGTTTTCAGGGGGATTTTTTTTCTGTTGGGGGAATTTGGGGGAGGAGTTTACGTGGTAGGATCTTCCATGAAAGAATTTTTCATAGGGGAAGAGAATTTTCCATGAAGGGGGTGCCGGATTTCCAAGCATTATTTAAAAAACGATCAGAAATTAAATAAAAAAAAACAAGTTTTTTCAACAGAAAGTAAGGAGCTATATTAAACCTTAAAACGAACAGAAATTATTACGTATATGAGGGGGTTCGCCCCCTCGTCAATACTTCGCTCTTTACGCTTAAAATTTTTTTGGGCACTTTCAAAAAAGAGCTATGAATTCTAATTAGCGGTCTTTGTGATTCAGGGGCCATTCTTAAAGATTTGGAAGAAAATTTGAACTTTAGCGTCAAGAGCGAGGTATTGACGTGGGGGCGTAACCCCTCATATAGGTAATAATTTCTGTTCGTTTTAAGCTCTAATGTTTCTCCTTGCTTTTGGTTGAAAAAAACTTCTTTTTTTTATTTAATTTCTTACAGGGAACCACTTGGACAGGTGAGAAACCAGCCGCAAATTAGGCATTTGTGAATCGGCATAAATTAGCTTTTGTTTTTACCCCGATTCAACCTTTAAAACAGTTTTTTGAATTAAAAGTAAAGGGGGGCTATGAAATGCTTAAAACGAGCAGAAATTACCTAACGAGAGATCGACTATGCTGCCCCCCCGATCGCCTGGTAGCACTAAAGTGTTGCTTACACTTTACTGAAAACTTCGCTCCATATAAGAATGACTATTATTCTTTGTTAAAAATGTTTTATTGATTTTCGATATTAGGTGGTTATTTTTCGCGACTATCCGAAAAATATAAATTTCAAGAGTGAGTGATTTTCTTGTAGAAAAGGTGTTGAAACATGTACAAAAGAGTTTTTCCTATGTGCTGAATTCGGTAACTTAATTTTTCAAAACCACTCACCTTCCTTGGGTTACTTAACCTTTTTCAAAAAATTTGGCACATATTTTCAATCTCGTAACCTGTGATGAGTAACCTTCAACTTAATGAACTTCGTATATTTTGAATCAAACAGTTCGTGGTAGCGAACTGTAAGTAAGGAGCGACCCGGCTCAAAAGTAATTTATTTCAGCTGAT
The DNA here is from genome assembly GCA_027921565.1 of Artemia sinica. Lineage (NCBI taxonomy): Eukaryota > Metazoa > Arthropoda > Branchiopoda > Anostraca > Artemiidae > Artemia > Artemia sinica. The sequence continues at coordinate 2,006,770 of CM051257.1, read as the reverse complement.
TTCAAATATATAAGTTTCATCAATTTTAGTCCTACCCATCAAAAGTTACGCGCCTGAGTAAATTTGCCTGATTTTCGAAAAAAGGGGGGAAGCACCCCCTAAAAGATATAGAACCTTAATGAAAATCAAACCATAAGATTCAGTGTATCAGAGAATCCTACTGTAGAAGTTTCAAGCTCCTATCTGCAAAAAACGTGGAATTTTGTATTTTTTGCCAGAAGAAAGATCACGGATGCGTGTTTATTTGCTTTTTGTTTGTTTTTTCCCAGCGGTGATCTGACGGTGATTTTACGTGGGAAGATCTTTCCATGGAGGAAGTTTTCATGGGGGAAGGGACATTGCTGTAAAGGGGCGCCGGATTACCCAGCATTATTTTACAAAAAACTTCAAAATTAAATATAAAAAAACACGTTTTTCAACTGAAAGTAAGGAGCAACATCAAAACTTAAAACAGAAACTATTACGTAGGCCTATATGATCGGGGTTCGCCCCCTAGTCAATACCTCTCTCTTTACGCCAAAGATTTTTTAGTACTTTCATAAAAGCTATTTATTCTAATTAACGGCCTTTGTGATTGATGAGTCATTTTTAAAGAATTGGAACAAAATTGGAACTTTAGCGTAAAGAGCGAGGCATTGATTAGGGGGCAAAACCCCTAATATACGTATTAAAAAATATATGAATATAGAAGTTCGTTACGTAAGTTAATTCGTAAGTTACGTATATTTATTACTAATAAAAATGTTCGTAAATAAAATTAAACACAACTTTCGAGGAAGCCATTTAACCAAATAAAAGTAAAATTTTTATGCAAATGTTCTTTTAATTATTCATGTACGGTGATTTAAAAAACGTTCAAAAATTAAATAAAAAAAAACAAGTTTTTTAACTGAAAGTAAGGAGCGATATTAGAACTTAAAACGTATAGAAATTATTCGTATATGAAAGGGGGCTGCCCCCTCCTCAACACCTCGCTCTTTACGCTAAAGTGTTTTTTATTGTTTTAAAAAACAAAGTTGTGAGACAGAGTCAAACTTTAGCGTAAAGAGCGAGGGGTTGAGGAGAGGGTAGCCCCTTTCATATGCGGAATAATTTCTGTTCGTTTTAAAGTCATATACCCAATATTATTCCATATATGAAAGGGACTGCCCCCTCCTCAACCCCCCGGTCTTTACGCTAAAGTTTTTTATTGTTTTAAAAAACAAAGTTGTGAGACAGAGTCAAACTTTAGCGTAAAGCGCGAGGGGTTGAGGAGGGGGCAGCCCCTTCATATACGGAAAAATTTCTGTTCGTTTTAAGTTTTAATGTGGCTCCTTACTTTCAGTTAAAAAACTTTTTTTTTTATTTAATCACCATAAAAAGCCAGTTCTTTTATTGCATATGTTCTTATGAAAGTTGTATCTTATTGCTATGGTTATTATTAGCACGAGTCGCTCCTTACTTTCAGTTTTTTTTTTATCACCAACTGTGTAATATGAAAAAAATAAATAAACATAAAACCCAATATTTCTATTCAAATTTCGATAAATACAAAGGTCCTGGTATCACCTGCCTCCCCTGTTATAAGTTTCCTGGCGGTGCTCATGCATTGTCCCCCCTACACCTTTCTTTGACTTGTGTTTGAATGAACCCTCTCTCGATTTTCTAGGACCATTTGCTCGATACTATACCCTTGAAAAAAAAAAAAATCAAACACGCATCTGTGATCTTTCTTTTGGGAAAAATGAAGAAACTCCACATTTTGCAAATAGGAACTTGAAACCTCTATAATAGGGTAGCTTTTAAGAGATAACTTCAAACTTAATGAATTTTAGATATTCAGAATAAGCTTCAAAAGGCCAATTCTTTTGATGTATTAATTGTACTAAAAACTCCCTTTTTAGAGTTTTGGTTACTATTAGCCCGAAGTGCTCCTTACTTACAGTTCGTTAACAGGATTTTTTTTTTTATCAGCGTAGGCCTAGTTTCAGACCATATTTTGCATTATTCTTTTTCTTAAAGAAAAGATTCATCTTGGTACATACCATCTGAAATATTTTGAAGGATTGATGACTATACTGTAGCATTTAGTCAAAGGAAAGAATAAAAAAATTTCTTCGAAAACCTGCAATAATTATGGCGGTGAAGCCACTGAAAGGTTATTGAAATGTTTCACACTTCCCAGGCAGTTTAAATCTTTTTCTTTTTTCATGATTTAAAATAAAAACTTAAAAGTTCTGTATACAAATGTGAGATTCTTACCACTTGATAGAACAAACAGGGAACTGGCATTTCATCCTCCCCATTTGGACAATGGATATTCCCATCGCAGAGCTGGAAATCTTCTATGCATTTCCAAAAGCCATCCCTACTTGGTGACGGACAATAAAATAGTCGCTGATCTACTCCTGACCGGGGACAGTCTTGAAAAAGAAGAAAAATAATACAATACTTGTAAAAATTGGTTCTCTATTGCTGTCTAAGGCTCTAAATGAATTTTCTCAAGCTCGTAGCCTATCTAGATAGTTTTTTTTTTCAGGCTAGAAAATCCCAGGATACCAATTATCCCAAAAAATATGGAGCCGTTTTCAAGAAAAAAGTTTTCTGGAATATTTTATATATATATAATATATATAATATATATATATATATATATATAATATATATATATATATATATATATATATATATATATATATATACATATATATATATATATATATATATATATATATATATATATATAGTATATATATATATATGTATATATATATATATATATATATATATATATATATATATATATATATATATATATATATATATATATATATATATATATATATATATATATATATATATATATATATATATATATATATATATATATATATATATATATATATATATAACTTTTTTCTTGAAAATGGCTCCTTATTTTTTTTTAATTTAGCACCCTGGGAATTTTTAGCCTGAAAAGACAATCTAGATAGGTTATGAGTTTGAGGAAATTCGTTTAGAGCCTAAATTTTGGAGACACACTTTTTATTGACAAAAAGTTGCATACATCTCACATCCATAATAGTATAAAACTCGCCGATGTCTAGAATAATTGTTCAGTCTTTATATGAATTAATTAAAAAAAACTTTCCAAAAATAAGTTTTTCAAAAAAAATTAAAGGCCATTTTAAACTTAAGCTCAGAAGATACAAATACCTGTTAAAATTCAAGCTCAAAACGACCAAAAATTACTGTTAAAGAATAAATGAAAGCCAAGACGAACAGAAATTAAATAAACTATCTTAGCAAAAAATATACAAGTAATAATACAACTGAATAAACATATCTCAAAGCAAGTAATGCTTATATTGAATATGAAAATCAAGCTTAAAACGAAAAAAAAAATTATTTGCTATTGAAGTATAAATGAAATTTAAAACGAACAGAAATTAAGTAAAAAATCGATGCAAACAAACATACAATAGATATTAATGTAAATGAATAAACAAATCTTAAAATGAATGAAACTTAAATTGAATATGCAAATCAAGCCTGAAACGAACAAAAGTTTAATTTATTAAGTTTAATTTACAAGCCTGAAACGAACAAGTTTAATTTATTAGTTCTTTCTAAAGTTGTTCAAGACGAATATAGTTTCACTACAAACAAGAATTTTGATACTGTCCCCTTCCTTAACTGTAAATAAAAAGCAAAAGCCTATTGCGTCATTGGCGCTTAACTGAAAACGGATTATATTGCAAATATTTTCTTTTCTAGTTCTTACAGCATTGAAAATAAAAATAAAATTACAGTGAAATAAATTCTTTAACTGGTGGATCTTTCTACAATATCATTATACATAAAATATTCAATTTGATGTTGTTTTATACTTTCCAAGACTGTTCAAGACGCATATAGTTTTCAGTTTCAGTAAAGCACCAATGACACAGTAGGTTTTAGACTTTTACAGTGAGAGAAAGAGGCGATACCCAAACTCTTGTTTGTGGTAATATTTGTTCGTTTCAAGCTTGATTTGCATATTCAATTTAAGTATCATTCATTTTAAGATTTATTTATTCATTTACATTAATATCTATTGTATGTTTGTTTACATTGATTGTTTACTTAATTTCAGCTCGTCTTAAGTTCCATTTATACTTCAATAGCAAAATATTTTTTTTCGTTTCAAGCTTGATTTTCATATTCAATTTAAGCATTACTCGCTTTAATATCTGTTTATTCAGTTATATTATTACTTGTTGTATGTTTTTTGCTAAGATTGTTTATTTAATTTCTGTTCGTTTTGGGTTTCATTTATTCTTTAATAGTTTTATGATCTTTGTTAAATGTTATAAGATCTTTGAACTATTTTTAACAAAATGGCTACCTCAATTCTTTTATCAGATTTATTTGGGGGGAAAGGGATGATGGGAGCTAGTTACCCTCCGATCACTTTTGACTCTTAAAAAGGGCACTAGAACTTTCAATTTCCAATCGAATGAGCCCCCTTTGAAGTTTATACTACAACCCCTTTTTATATGAAGAGCACCTTGGAAAAAAATAAATGGAGTGTGGAGGGAGGCTAGCTGCCCTCCGATCACTTTTGACTCTTAAAAAGTGAATTACAACTATCAATTTCCAATCAAATGAGCCCTCTATGAAGTTTATACGAGCATCCCTTCCATAACAACCATATAAGCCCGAAGGTGTCGACACCGGATCTGAACTTTGAACTATTTTTAACAAAATGTCTATCTAAAAATTTTTATCTGATGCATTTAGGACATGGAGGGGGGAGCTATTTCCCCTCCAATCTCTTTAGACTCTTAAAAGTGAACAAGAACTTTCAATTTCCAATCAAATGAGCCCTCTCTGAATTTTATACGAGCATTCCTTCCATAAGAACTATATATGCCCCCAGAGCATTGCTTACAACGCCTGCCTCCGGCCCTGTGGGGTTGCGTCGACACAGTAGTTTTTCTTATCTAACCTTTGAACCATTTTCAATGAAATGGCTATTTAAAAAAAAAATTGGATGGGGTTGGGGACAAAGGGTGCTTTTTTGGGGGGCTAGTTGCCCTCGGATATCTTTTGACTCGTAAAAAGTGAACTATAACTTTCAATTTCCTATCATATGAGCCCTCTCTGAAGTTTATACGAGCATCCCTTTCATAAGAACCACACACGCCTCCAGGACAACACTTACAACGCCTACCCCCCGGACCCTGGAGGCTGTGTTGACACCGGAGTTTTTGTTATCGAATTTTTGAACAATTTTCAAAAAACTGGCTCCCAAAATTAAAAAAGTAAAAATCTCAAAATTTGTAGTGGATGGGCTTGGGAAAAAAAGGGCGTGTTGCCCTCTATGAAGTTTATGCGAGCATCCCTTTCATAAGAATTATACATGCCTTTAGGGCATAACTTAGAACACCGCCCCCCGGACCCTGGAGGGTTATATTGACACCGGAATTTTATTATCCAGCCTTTGAACTATTTTTAACAAAATTTCTATCTAAAAAAAAATTTATCAGATGGGTTTGGAAAAAGAAGGCGTGAGAGGTGGGCTAGTTGCCCTTGGATCTCTTTTGACTATTAAAAAGTGAACTCGAACTTTCAATTTCCAATCAAATGAGCACTCTCTGAATTTTATACGAGCAACCCTTTCATAAGAACCGTATATGCCCCAGGGATTAACTTACAACGCCTTCCCCCGGGAACTGAGGGATTGTGTCGACACCTGAATTTTTGTTATCTTACTTTTGAACAATTTTTAACTCAATAGCTATCTCAAAATTTTTATCGGATGCATTTGGGGAAAAGGGCGTGGGGGCTAGTTGCCCTCCAATCTCTTTTAACTCTCAAAAAGTGAACTATAACTTTCAATTTCCTATCAAATGAGCCCTCTCTGAAGTTTGTACGAGCTTTCTTTCATAAGAAGCATACACGCCTCCAGGACAACACTTACAACGCCTATTCCCCGGACCCTGGGGGTTGTGTCGACACCGGAGATCTGTAATCGAATTTTTGAACAATTTTCAAAAAACTTGCTCCCAAAATTCAAAAACTTTAATCTCAAAATTTGTAGCGGATGGGTTTGGGGGAAAAAGGTTGTGTGGGGGGGGGGTGGCTAGTTCCCCTAAATCTTTTGACTCTTAAAAAGTGAACTAGAGCTTTCAATTCCCAACCAAATGAGGCTTCTATGAAGTTTATACGAGCATCCCTTTCATAAGAACTGTACATGCCTTTAGGGCATAACTTAGAACGCCCCCCCCCCCAGACCCTTGGGGGTTTTATTGACAACGGAATTTTTCTTATACAACCTTTGAACTATTTTTAATAAAATTTCTATCTAAAAAAAATTTATCAGATGGATTTGGAAAAAGAAAGCGTGGGGGGATGGGCTAGTTGCCCTCGGATCTCTTTGACTATTAAAAAGTGAACTCGAACTTTCAATTTCCAATCAAATGAGCTCTCTCTGAAGTTTATACGTGCATCCCTTTCATAAGAAACATATATGCCCCAGGGATTAACTTACAACGCCTGGGGGGTTATGTCGACACCTGAATTTGTGCTATCTGACTTTTGAACAATTTTTAACTTAATATCTATCTCAAAATTGTTATCAGATACATTTGGGGAAGAGGGGCGGGGGGGAGGGCTAGTTGCCCTACTATCTCTTTTAACTCGCAAAAACTGAACTAGAACTTTCAATTTCCAATCAAATGAGCCCTCTCTGAAGTTTTTACGAGCATCTCTTCCATAAGAACCATATATTCCCCCAGGGCATAACTTACAACGCCTGCCCTCGCACTCTGGGGGGATCTGTTGACCCTGAAGTTTTCGTTTGGGTATTGGGTATTCGTATATTTGTATTGACCTTATCGAATGGGTTTGAGGAAAAAAAGGGCGTGGAGGGGGGCTGGCTAGGTGCCCCTAGTCTCTTTTGACTCTTAAATAGTGAACTAGAACTTTCAACTTTCAATCAAATGAGCCCCCTTTGAAGTTTATACAAGCATCCCTTCCATAAGATTCATATATGCCCCCAGGGCATAACTTACAACGCCTGCTCTTGGGCCCTAGGGGGGGGTGTCGACACCGGAGTTTTTGTTATATGATCTTTGAACTATTTTTAACAAAATTAAACATATCCAAGTAAAAAACACAAGGTCTTTCATAGCAAGAAATTCCAACTTTTTTTGTCAAATCTTTATAACATTAAAAAGTGCCTACAGGACAACCCAAAAAAAACGCAAAATTACATTTATTAAAAATCATAACCTACTTAAACTAGAAGGCATTTTGTCCAATCACCTGAACCATCAACTTGACAAGATGAAGGGCGCGACCAGAAGAACATAAATTCCTAATGGCTGAGAATGAACAACATGGACAACCAAGACCAATTCAAGCAGCTAAAGCAAAGGGCATTGAAAAAAAGTCTGAAGTAACAATAAACAAAAATGAAGAACAAAGAAAGATGCGGTTAGAATACTTGCGTAAACGTCAATTACAACGAGTCTAAAACGAAAGTGAAGAACAAAGAAATATGAGGTTACAAGATATGTGACAGCGAGGATCTGAACAAAGCAAAAATGAGATTGAAGAGCAACGAAGGTGTTTTTAAGCAGTTTTATAATACCTAGAGGGCAAAAATGAAAACTGAAAATTGATCAAAATGAACAAAATGGACCATCAAATTAGACAATATCGAGAGGACGATCTGAGAAACTTAAATTCACGGGTGAAAACGAGCAACCTAAAAACCATCAAATGTGACAAGACCAATCCGAGCAGCTAAGGCAAAGGGCATTGAAAAAATGTCTGAAGTAATGATAAATGAAAATGAAGAACCAATAAATATGTAGTTAGAATGCTTGTGAAAACGGTAATTAAAATGAATCAAAAACAAAATTAAAGAACAAAGAAATGTCGGCTAAATGATAAGCGTTGGCGAGAATCGTAACGAGTATACAACGAAAATGAAGAACAAAAAACATGCAATCAAAAGGCTTGTGACAACGAGGATCAGAACGAATCAAAAATTAAAATGAAAAACAAATGAAAAAATTAAAATGAAACTTGAACTTATGTTTCGCTTTAGCTTCATTCAATGTAAGGGATGATCGAACCATCAATAGTCGTAATGTCTTTAGCTTCATAGTAGCTGGACAAAATTATCACAAAATCAATTTAGCAGCACATCCATAACAAACCACTGAAGGGAATTTTAAACCACCTTCATATGCCCAAATGTACTTTTTAGACCCCATGAAGCTGTTGAAGAACACTTTGCACATAGAAAAATTATGAGATCCCTCGAACCTAATGGATCAATTTGAAGAAATATTTTAAGATAAGCACAGCGATCCCATAGGTTGTATGAAAATGCAAGAAGTGGACGATTATGTAAATCAACATGCTGCTTCACTGGGACAACAACCAAACGAACAGCTCATTTTTTACTCTGCCAGATGATGTGGACTATAGACGTTTCAGGGTGGACTGTGGATATGCCTCTTCAAACACTTTATTCAAGTCGTTCACATCTAACACGGCTTGAATTAGCGCAGTATCGCAGCACTTTTCGACTTTAACACGCCAAAAGCCTTTCTCTGCATGCTGTAACACCCGAAAAACGTCAGATAGGCTTTAGTTCTTTACATTTTAATGGACGACTTTTGCATCAATATCTTTTCGATACATATATTTGTGTTGAACGTGATCAGTTCCAATGATAAAATTGAACCAGAAAACTATTATGGTCGAAAACTGCGTAGGTGTTACACGACATATCAACGACTTAGCTGCGAAACAGAATGCAGATGCTGGTGCAAAAGTAACACTACCGTCATCATTCAGCAGATCAACACGCTTCTATGCTGGACTTTTCGGAGATGCCATGGCTATTGTTCGTCGCATTGAACCCCTAAATTTCTTCGTAAATATGACTTGCAATCCTGACTGTCCAGAAATTAAAAAAAGAAGCACATATAGGATCATAATAAATTTATCAGAGAGCAATCCACTCAAGATCGTGCCGATCTCGTTGCTCAAAAATTTGATGAAACAATTAATGATTTTGACAAAAGACAGATATTTGGAAAGGTGCCATCATGTGTGCAGAAAATTGAATTTAAAAACGTGGACTGTCACATATGCATTTGCTATTGATCACGAGTCCTTGTGATAGAATCCATAATCCAGTAGAAATTGAATCCATTCGGAGAGTCAAATCCAAATGCCAGTTGTATGATAATTAAATGTGGAAAATGGCAATGTCATTTCAGTTTTCAAATGAAACACAATTCAGGTACATCTATAATGGATGGCCAAAAAATCAAAGTATTGGCGTCGTTATGACCCCAAATTGGACGAAAGGAATATAAAATAGCTTTAATGTGACCTTGTTGTTTATCGCAAAGACTCCAACAATCACTGAATTATAATTGATAATCGTCATGTTGCCACATATAATGCTTATTTGCTGAAAAAATTCAAGGTCACATCAGTGTTTAATATGTTTGGCAGGATAGGTCCGGTAAAGTATTTATATAAATATATCTACAAAAGATATGATTGTGGATTGTCAAAAATCCACGGTGTTTGGTCTACAATGAAGCAGACACCTATGTGGAAGTACGCTGCATTACACCAATTGAAGCATGCTGGTGACTATTTGGTCACGAAATCCAAAAAAAATGTCGCGACAGATGTCGTTCAAGATGTCGTTCATGACATCCAAGATGTCATGTCGTTCAATGTTTAAATATTCATTTACCTAGATAATACCAAATGCAACATGTTAGCCAAGCCCAAGAAGATTTGGTAGATTTTGGGCAGGCTCAATGATACAAGCGTGTTTTCGACGCAAACAAACCAAAAATATTACTATTAATAGGAAATGACATCAACTTTAAATGGAATGGAAAATGAGTAGGCTACATTGGAGCCACGAATCTGTCGATTGCGTGTCATTGATCGAATTCACAAAGTAAATTATATAGCTCGTCCAGAGTGCTTCTATTTGCCACTACTTCTCTATCATGAGAAGGATGCAACAAGTGTTGAAGATCTCCATATTGTGAATCACATTCGTTATGCGACATACAAACAAGTATTTCTAGCTCATAGCCTCACATTCAAAGATTAACAGTGCATAGGTTGCCTAGAAGAATCGGCACTGTCCAAAAAATCTTCTGTAATGTGAATACTCTTCGTTAAGATTCTTGTTTTTGGAAATCCTGCAGATCCAATCTTTGGGGAAGATTCAAAATTCAGTTGGCAGAGGATTTTATTCGGTAAGCACGACCAATTAATATAAAAGATGCTACAAATATGTGTTCTTATTTTATAATTGCATCCAAGTTAAATATGATGGGAATAGGAGGTGGAAATTTTAGTCTTTAGGTGGAACAACATGATGCGGACGACATTGACACTAACAAAGATGACCAAAAACATGGAATTTCAGCATTCTAATGAGTCAGCTGCTACTGGAGAAAGCATGCATCAGATTTTGAAAAGAAAACAGGTTGAAATTGTTAACAATATTTTACAGGCTGCCAATGATCCCAATTATATTCGAAAAAAACATTTTTACATAGATGGACCTCTGTGTACAAGACTTTGTATCTTATTCTGTATGGTGAAAATCGCAGAGTATGGTGTTTGGTGTTTTCTTGAATCACATCAACTCTATTGCCTATTGGACAAACAACACACAAGACATTTTGCTTCTGCTATCCTCACATTCAATTTCCAGCATAGAACCTGGTTCAAAAGGAGTTTTAGAATTAGCTAAAGTGGAAGTTTTCCTACTTGCCAAACCAAAAATGTTGCCCAAGTATGGGTAAAAGAAAAATTCTAGTTATTGGACATGATTTCCGTCAGTGCTTTCCTCATCAATTCCTATGCAACTGCAGTGAAACACAAGATTTTTCAAAAAAAAAGTCATCTCCGGAAGTATTTCAAACATTTTTCCTTAGAAAAAAAAAAAATTATGTGTGCAGATCTTGAACAGGAAGCATTCGAAAAGTACATTATGGACCTGTGAAATGGAAATCTTCCCAAAAATGACTTCAATGAAATCAAATGACCTGAAGTTATGATTTACAAAGGTAATTTAGTTAAGAAAGTGTTTGGAAATTGTCTGGCAAATCAAAATTTCGATGTAATGAAGGATCGTGTTATTTTAACTTGGCTCAACAAAGAAGTAAGTAAAATGAATGCGGAAATTGTCAAATGCCTTTCAGGAGAATACCAATCTTCTAAAAGTAATAACTCTATGAATGAGAAACATGAAGAAAGAATTGAATTTACTCCAAAATTCCTCGATTTAATTGGGACTGCAGATTTGCCGCCCTATGACTTAAAAATAAAGAAAAATAGAATAGTTATGCTTATACTTAATTGGATATTTCAGAAGGGATATACATACATATATATATATATATATATATATATATATATATATATATATATATATATATATATATATATATATATACTATATATATATAAATATATATATATATATATATATATAAATATATATATATATATATATATATATATATATATATATATATATATATATATATATATATATATATATATATATATATATATATATATATATATATATATATATATATATATATATATATATATATATATATATATATATATATATATATATATATATATATATATATATATATATATATATATATATATATATATATATATATATATATATATATATATATATATATATATATAATATATATATATATATATATTTCCAATATAGAGGAGGTTTGCTCTTTATCCAATAGCTTCGTCGTTTTGACTAATTCTAATTTTCTTGTGTGGGGCTGGAGTGATAGACACAAAGAATAAAACCTTTCTACAATTCAATAGTAGGCCTACATTAAATGCAATGAATTGCCTAAGCTGTATAGTTTTAGTCGGAGATTACAAGAGGGCTATATACTTCAGAAATATCAATCAAGGAGATTATTTAGAATAGGAAGAAAATAAAGCAACCATTTCTAAGAAGAGATTACGTTCTCAGAATTATGCTGAAGAAAGGTAAAAATATAGAATTGTGATGGGCCCTAACTTAGTAGTAGGCTTAGTGTGAAGGACGACTCAGGGTCAATAAGCAAAGGAGGGGGGAGGGTAATGAATATGGTTAAAAAAGATACTGAGAGACTAGGTAAAGCGTAAGGTTTATCAGCTTTGATAAGAGCCATGACTCAGAGCAACCCTGATTTCTGATTTCTTTTTCCTACAAATAATTCTCAATGTTAGAGTCTCAGTTCCGTTTGGGGCCAAATTTTATATCATTCTATTCCAAAAACAAGCGATCCATCCTGTATTTTATTTGTAAATAAGTTAGGAGTTGATAAACCCCAATAATTGCTCTTGATTCGATAGTTGCATTTCAAATCATTTTGTTTTAAGGAGAATCATTTTGTTTTCAGAAATCATCAGATGTTTAATGTTTGAATTCTTACGGACAAAAAGCTTTTTCAAATCTGACTAACTAACTTTAATTATTTATTTTCAAGGCTATATGTGACAACACTGATGAAAATGTAGTACCACCCTAAATTCTTCGTAATTTTGAAACAACCAGAAGAAAACCCTTAGAGAATCACGGTTTTGGGAATGAATAGACCTAAGATTGGTCTTGGTTAAGGGGTTTACTCTTTTGTTTTAATGGCCATGGTATTTTAATGTAACTGTTTATGGTTATTTCAAAATGTGATCGTTTTTTTTTTTTAGTATCCAGATTATTTTGCAAAATAGTCTTTCAAAGCTTCTAAGTTGGAATTCTGATTATTCAAGATAAAAAAAAGTACAGAATAAATACCTAAAAACTGTTGGTGCGAGGAAAAATCCTGTTAAGTTTGTGAATTTCGTATCACAAAATGACTTTCACGCCTGTTTCAGGGTATAGTCTAATTAAGTTCCGTGTAAGTAAATGTGTAGTATGTTGTGTAATAAGTCGACCCTAGTATGAACAGAAATTACCCCAAACAAAACTATAGGTAGTTTCGCGTAATTTGCTATGGGTCAGGGGAATGCCCCCTGCAGAACCAAGTTTGCCCCCCCAGACCTCAGTTTCCCCCCCCCCCCCCCCCCCTGACCTCAGTTTCCCCCCTCCCCTTGAAATTTATTTTCTGCAAAAAAATCTTGTCATAAGCCTGCAAAATTAAAGTATCCAGAGAAACAGGTCGTTTTTCTTTAGTATATCTTTACCTTTATGGTAATATATGAATGATTTTCAGTGGTCACTGTCATTTTCATTTAGCTTGGGAAAATTGGCTCCAATTTTACCCTTCCCCCCCAGGATTTTGACGAAATTCCGCCACTGCCCCCCTAGAAGCTATTATATCAGTTCAGGGGTACCAATTAGGGAGGTAGGGGTGAGACAATTACTGTCCTAGATTTTTAAAATGACCCTTTTTGGTATTTTCATTTAAAAAAAAGTATCCCCTAGATTTAAAACGTTTCAAATAAAAGTTTGAAATCTCCCCTTTACTCAATCTCAAGTCACTGTATACTTTTCCTGTGCATGTTCAGCTTTATGGTGACCTCTCCCAGACCTTAAGTCTTCCGCCCTCTTTTAACTCAGATCAAAATAATTATCATCTCTGCAATATAAATAAATATATTAAAATCCCTTTTACTCCTTTTGCAAGTTAACATTTCAATCCTGTAATGGCGAGATATATTGTATGGAATAAGATGCCTGATTCAGGTTGAAGGTGCCACTTTCAGGTTGTTTTTTGGCTTGGTTGTCTTCTTTTTTTTTTGCTTTCTAGAAGTTATTTATTCATTTGTTAATTTTTCAATATTCTTTTTCGTAGAGGATTCATTAGAGTCTATTTAATCTATCTAATCTGTTTATTACATATTAGCAGGACAGGAGAGCCCTTCATTCATCCTTAATCCCAGAGTGGGAGGACATCTACGCCACAGCTCATTTGCGGGATGATTGGAGGTTGTTAACGGACGCCCTGTGTGCCTCTGGAGAAACAGGAGGAGCTAAGGTTGAAGGTCAAAGGTATGGTAATCTGTTTATTTTTGGGTTCGACAGTTTTTTTTTTTCTTTTCTTTTTTTTTTTCTTCTCTTCTCTGTGTAACTTAGCAAGTGGCTTTTTTCTTTGACTAAGTAACTCGTACATCTTCCCCAATTTTACAGGTCAGTGAGCCTTTGGGGAAGTATTGTAGGGTCTCATTGTATGTGTATTCAATAATGAATAAATTGTAACTTACCTCATTTAAAAGAAATAATTTTTATACCTTTATTAAAGAAAATTGAAAAAAATCTTTCAAAACCCCCTCCTACATTTTTTTGGATTTCTACCATTGGTCATTTTCATTTTACTGAAAGCGAAATGTGTTACTAACAGTGCATTTTTTATTTTATAATAAAAAATATCACACTACTGTGTTTACTTGTTTATTATTTGTTTATTTACTTGTTGCAGTATCAAGTTTACTTGAAAAAAAGAAAAAAGCAATTTCTTAGAGTAAATACATTTGTTAACAAACATTGGTATTTTTCAAGAACCCTATTTAGATGGATGAAGTAATATCCTTAAATAGCGAATCAATAAGCGGATTGCCAAACTTATTATCTATATATTTGAAAGGAGTGTATTTAAAAGAAAGTATGGAGGAAAATTTACTGCTCATGAGACTAGCGACAGTAAATTTATTGGTTTTAAAACGCAATTAAATATATAAAGTAAGAATTCCTATACGTTTGAACATTTTTTTTTTAATGTTCTAAATAAAAAAAGAAGAAAAAATTGAAGAAAAAAAGGAAGTATATTTTTAAAGTAAAGCGTAAATAACACTCTAGCCCTTTAAGGGTTTGAGGGGGAAGTACCCACACTCTTTTTTATGGTAATCACCGTTCGATTTAGGTTTGACTTGAGATTTTTTCTTAACTTCTGTTCGTTTAATGTTTCATATAATCATTCACAGCGATGTCTACTACTTTAGAAGTTTGACTTGATTTCTGTTTTAAATTCTGTTTATTTCAGCTTTCATTCATCTTTCATTGATTCTACTCGTTTTTAAGTTTTGATATTTATATTTAAGAAAACCTTTTTTTTAAATCAATATTTATTCATTTTTATTAGAAGTAATTTTAAAATATGTTATATAGGCAGAGTAAGTTTCAAGCTAATTCGAGTTATTATTTTTTTTTTTTTCTTTCGTCACGAGCCAATAAAGCAGGATTATTTTCAACTTTTTTTTTTTATCCGTTTAGATTATCTTTTTCAAGTGTAATTGATGTCATGATTTCTGGGCGTTCCGAGTTGAAACGGCCAATATTTTTTTAAAATGTCCGATTTTCATAGACTTCTTCTCTTTTCAGTCTGTATACCATTCAAGTTGTAAACAGATCGTAAACAAAACATTTACTGGATGTTCTTTCAACATTTTTTGCCCCAATTGATGTGCCCTTACCCTGTTTACCCTGTGTGCCCTTACCCTTACCCTGTAATTTTTGATCCAATTTGGAAAGAAAAATGGGATTCTCATGTGTCATGATCTTATAAAAACATTTTTTTTCAAAATTATTTGTCCTCACTAGGGTTCCATTGGCCTATTTACGTGATGTGGAAGTTTTTCATGTAAGAGATAAAACAAAGTTTGGACCCATTTTTTGGGAATTATATAGATTTACTTTTCTTTCTGCACTGGGGTCCACTTGTCCTACGAGCTTGTGAGTGCAGTTTTCAAGTGTATCAGAAATAAAACGAGCTTGGGAGTAGAGAGGGAGGTGCTACTCGTGACAGGACCACGTGGTTTATGGTTTTCTCACTGAGAATGAAAAAACAGAATTTTTCTCACTTGAAAAAAACAGGAATTTTCTCACTTTGATGGATGTTTTCTTGGACGGTTATGTGTGTTGGTCAATTTATTTGATGTTTTTCATGGATGTCAACAGTAATTTATGTCTGTTTTATGGTTTTTGTCAGTGAGAATGAAAAAAAAAAAAAAAAAAAAAAACAGGAATTTTCTCACATTGATGGATGTTTTCTTGGACGGTTATGTGTCTTGGTCAATTTATTTAATGTTTTTCATGGATGTCAACAGTAATTTATGTTTGTTTTATGGTTTTTGTCAGTGAGAATGGAAAAAAACAGTATTTTTCTCACTTGAAAAAACAGGAATTTTCTCACATTTATGGATGTTTCTTGGATGGTTATGTGTGTTGGTCAATTTATTTGATGTTTTTCATGGATGTCAACAGTAATTTATGTCTGTTTTATGGTTTTTGTCAGTGAGAATGGAAAAACAGGAACTTTCTCACTTTGATGGATTATTGAGTCTAATGAGGACAGGGTCAACGACACTTCCTTCAAGATCTTGTTGATGTTTTGGCCAAGTGCCGCTAGGGGAGAATGTTATGATCTAGGAAAGAGTATTTGTTGTTGTATGCTAGGGGAGAATGTTATGATCTAGGAAAGAGTATTTGTTGTTGTATGCTAGGGAAGAATGTTATGATCCAGAAATAGTATTTGTTGTTGTAAGCTCGAGGCAAATGTTATGATCCAGAAATAGTATTTGTTGTTGTTGTTGTTGCTCGAGGCAAATGTTATGATCTAGGAAATAGTATTTGTTGTTGTATGCTCGACGCGAATGTCAAGGTGTCCAGAAATAGAAACAATATCTCATAGCCCCATCCCTCACCCCTGCTGCCATCTACAATTTAGTTTAATGCTGACGGGACTCCTAATATGGGCATAGAGTCATTAGGGAGAACACGTGGTTAATGGGGTCAAGCATCTAAAGTCAGTCATTAATCAAATTGTTTCCGGGCAAAGTTTAATAATGTCTGACAGGTACTGTCAATCATTAATCAAATTGTTTCCAGGCGAAGTTTAATAATGTTTGACAGGTGATGTCAAGATTGATTGATATGTCACGAAAGGGGAATTAATTTGTTGTTTCTAAGGGGAATTATTGATTCAAGAAAGGGGAATTAATTTTTTGTTTCTAAGGGGAAGGTGGGGAACAGATATATTGATTGCGTAATCGAAGGGAGAGAATTCCCGAGAAATTTGTTACATAATCGGTAGAACCCTATAAGGAGCTCGTGACGGGAATCCATTTATGGGCATAGAATGACGTAATCAACTAGGACAAATGGATTTATGAGAAATTGATTACATAATCGGTAGAACCCTATCAGAAGGTCAAGACGGGAATTCATTTATGGGCATAGAATGACGTAATCAACTAGGACAAAAGGATTTCTGAGAAATTGATTACATAATCGGTAGAACCCTATCAGAAGCTCGTGACAGGAATCCATTTATGGGCATAGAATGACGTAATCGACTATGACAATTGGATTTCTGAGAAATCGATTATATAATCGGTAGAACCCTATCAGAAGGTCATGACGGGAATCTATTTATGGGCATAGAATGACGTAATAAACTAGGACAAATGGATTTCTGAGAAATTGATTACATAATCGGTAGAACCCTATCAGAAGGTCATGACGGGAATTCATTTATGGGCATAGAATGACGTAATCGACTAAGACAATTGGATTTCTGAGAAATTGATTACATAATCGGTAGAACCCTATCAGGAGGTCCTGACGGGAATCCATTTATGGGCATAGAATGACGTAATCAACTAGGACAAATGGATTTCTGAGAAATTGATTACATAATCGGTAGAACCCTATCAGAAGGTCAAGAATGGAATTCATTTATGGGCATAGAATGACCTAATCGACTAAGACAAGCAAGTTACTTTCTTAATGTCCCTCCTAAACCCATTTTCCAACTTGAAGTACTTATCTTTTTCAAACACAACTAAACTTTACAGCTTTTTGGTTACCTCAACACCAAGAAATACCTTTCAAAGACCATTTCAGAGCAAGTTTTACTTTCTTAATGTCCCTCCTAAACCCATTTTCCAACTTGAAGTACTTATCTTTTTCACCCGCAACTATACTTTACAGCTTTTTGGATACCTCAACACCAAGAAATACTTTTCAAAGACCATTTCAGAGCAAGTTACTTTCTTAATGTCCCTCCTAAACCCATTTTCCAACTTGAAGTACTTATCTTTTTCACCCACAACTATACTTTACAGCTTTTTGGATACCTCAACACCAAGAAATACCTTTCAAAAGGCATTTCAGAGCAAGTTCTTTTCTTAATAGGCTTCTTAAACCCATTTTCCAAATTCTAAATTTTTCCATAGTAGATAGAAAAAGCTATATCATAGCTGTGAATATTTTCTCGAAAGATAAGCAGTTCTATTTCAATTTTAAATTTTCTCAATGAAGTGAACAAAAGTTCAAATTTAAAGTTCAATTCTAAATTTTTCAGTGGAAGATAGAAAAAGTAATACCATACTTGTGAATATTTTCACGGAAGATAAAAAGTTCTAGTTCAATTTTAAATTTTCTCAACGAAGTGAAGAAAAGTTCAAGTTCTCCACTGAATTTTACCAAAGAACACAATTCAATCCTAATTTCTCCAGAGAAAATAAAAATCTTCCGCTTAAGTTCTTTATTTCACAAAGACATAAAGAAATTTAAAGTTTAATTCTAAATTTTTCGGTGGAAGATAGAAAAAGTAATACCATACTTGTGAATATTTTCCCGGAAGATAAAAAGTTCTAGTTCAATTTAAAATTTTCTCAACGAAGTGAAGAAGAATTCAAGTTCTCTTCTGAATTTTACCAAAGAACACAATTCAATTCTAATTTCACCAGAGAAAATAAAAATCTTCCACTTAAGTTCCTTATTTCACAAAGACATAAAGAAATTTAAAGTTCAATTCTAAATTTTTCGGTGGAAGATAGAAAAAGTAATACCATACTTGTGAATATTTTCTCGAAGAGATGAAAAATTTAAAATACTGTTCCAAATTTTTCTCAATGAATGAAGAAAAGTTCAAGTTCTCTTCGGAATTTTACCAAGAACACAATTCAATTCTAATTTCTCCAGAGAAAACAAAAATCTTCCACTTCAGTTCTATATTTCACAAAGACATAAAGAAATTTAAAGTTCAATTCTAAATTTTTCGGTGGAAGATAGAAAAAGTTATACCATACTTGTGAATATTTTCCCGGAAGATAAAAAGTTCTAGTTCAATTTAAAATTTTCTCAACGAAGTGAAGAAGAATTCAAGTTCTCTTCTGAATTTTACCAAAGAACACAATTCAATTCTAATTTCACCAGAGAAAATAAAAATCTTCCACTTAAGTTCCTTATTTCACAAAGACATAAAGAAATTTAAAGTTCAATTCTAAATTTTTCGGTGGAAGATAGAAAAAGTAATACCATACTTGTGAATATTTTCTCGAAGAGATGAAAAATTTAAAATACTGTTCCAAATTTTTCACAGAAGATAAAAAAGTTCAAGTTCTCTTCGGAATTTTACCAAAGAACACAATTCAATTCTAATTTCTCCAGAGAAAACAAAAATCTTCCACTTCAGTTCTATATTTCACAAAGACATAAAGAAATCTAGAGTTCAATTCTAAATTTTTCGGTGGAAGATAGAAAAAGTAATACCATACTTGTGAATATTTTCCCGGAAAATAAAAAGTTCTAGTTCAATTTAAAATTTTCTCAACGAAGTGAAGAAAAATTCAAGTTCTCTTCTGAATTTTACCAAAGAACACAATTCAATTCTAATTTCACCAGAGAAAATAAAAATCTTCCACTTAAGTTCTTGATTTCACAAAGACATAAAGAAATTTAAAGTTCAATTTTAAATTTTTCGGTGGAAGATAGAAAAAGTAATACCATACTTGTGAATATTTTCCCGGAAAATAAAAAGTTCTAGTTCAATTTTAAATTTTCTCAACGAAGTGAAGAAAAGTTCAAGTTCTCTTCTGAATTTTACCAAAGAACACAATTCAATTCTAATTTCACCAGAGAAAATAAAAATCTTCCACTTCAGTTCTTTATTTCACAAAGACATAAAGAAATTTAAAGTTCAATTCTAAATTTTTCGGTGGAAGATAGAAAAAGTAATACCATACTTGTGAATATTTTCTCGAAGAGATGAAAAATTTAAAATACTGTTCCAAATTTTTCACAGAAGATAAAAAAGTTCAAGTTCTCTTCGGAATAACACTTTTTCTGTTCGAACTAGCATGTTTTCTAGCAAAGATACCAAATTTTTTCATAGAAGTAAAATTTTTTGATTGTGATAACAACTTTTCTGTCAGAAGTAGCAAGTTTGTCTTAACACTAACATACATTCTCATCAAAGTAACGATATTTTACTTTAATACTAACATACTTTTACTGAACACACACAAATTTTTCTTAAAATTAATATTTTTTCGTCAGTGATAACACTTTTTCTGTTCGAACTAGCAAGTTTTCTACCAAAGATACCAAATTTTTTCTTAGAAGTAACATTTTTCGATTGTGATAACAACTTTTCTGTCAGAAGTAACAAGTTTTGCTTAACACTAACAAACATTCTCATCAAAGTAACAACATTTTACCCTAATACTAACATACTTTTACTGAACAAACACAAAAAATTTCTCATAGAAATAATAATTTTCATCAATGATAACACTTTTTCTGTTCGAACTAGCAAGTTTTCTAGCAAAGATACCAAATTTTTCCATAGAAGTAACATTTCTGGTTGTGATAACTACTTTTCTGTCAGAAGTAGCAAGTTTTGCTTAACACTAACAAACATTCTCATCAAAGTAACGATATTTTACTTTAATACTAACATACTTTTACTGAACACACACAAATTTTTCTCAAAAAATAATATTTTTCGTCAATGATAACACTTTTTCTGTTCGAACTAGCAAGTTTTCTACCAAAGATAGCAAATTTTTTCGTAGACGTACATTTTTTGATTGTGATAACAACTTTTCTGTCAGAAGTAGCAAGTTTTGCTTAACATAACAAACATTCTCATCAAAGTAATGATATTTTACCTTAATACTAACATACTTTTACTGAACACACACAAATTTCTCTTAGAAATAATATTTTTCGTCAGTGATAATACTTTTTCTGTTCGAACTAGCAAGTTTTCTCGCAAAGATACCAAATTTTTTCTTAGAAGTAATATTTTTTGATTGTGATAACAACTTTTCTGTCAGAAGTAGCAAGTTTTGCTTAACACTAACAAACCTTCTCATCAAAGTAATGATATTTTACCCTAGTACTAACATACTTTTACTGAACAAACAAAAATTTCTCTTAGAAATAATATTTTTCATCACTGATAACACTTTTTCAGTTCGAACTAGCATGTTTTCTAGCAAAGATACCAAATTTTTTCATAGAAGTAACATTTTTTTGATAGTGATAACAACTTTTCTATCAGAAGTAGCAAGTTTTGCTTAACACTAACAAATCTTCTCATGAAAGTAACAATGATATTTTATCCTAATACTAACATACTTTTACTGAACACACACAAATTTTTCTTAGAAATAATATTTTTCGTCAATGATAGCACTTTTTTCTGTTCGAACTAGCAAGTTTTCTACCAAAGATACCAAATTTTTTCGTATAAATAACATTTTTTGATTGTGATAACAACTTTTCTGTCAGAAGTAGCAAGTTTTTGCTTAACACTAACAATCCTTCTCATCAAAGTAACGACATTTTACCTTAATACTAACATACTTTTACTGAACACGCACACAAAAGTTCTCTTAGAAATAATATTTTTCATTTCTATGTCTGAATCTATTTGCTTACATGTCTGGGTTGTGTTTGGTTAGGTTAGGTTAGGTTAGCTAAGTTAGGTTAGGTTAGCTAAGTTAGGTTAGGTTAGCTAGTAAACATTTCTCCATGTTTAAGTTAGGTTAGGTTAGGTTAACTGATCATGAGCGCTCATGATAAGCTAACCTAGCCTAACTAAAGCATGGTACAAAGTCGACATGGGTGGATTTTCCGGCGAGTATGGTTAGGTTAGGTTAGGCTAGATCAAGTTAGGTTAGGTTAAGTTAGGTTAGGTTAGGTTAGCCTACGTACGCGCGCGTACGTAGGCTAACCTAACCTAACTTAACCTAACCTAACTTGATCTAGCCTAACCTAACCTAACCATACTCGCCGGAAAATCCACCCATGTCGACTTTGTACCATGCTTTAGTTAGGCTAGGTTAGCTTATCATGAGCGCTCATGATAAGTTAACCTAACCTAACCTAACTTAAACATGGAGAAAAGTTTACTAGCTAACCTAACCTAACTTAGCTAACCTAACCTAACTTAGCTAACCTAACCTAACCTAACCAAACACCAACCCAGACATGTAAGCAAATAGATTCAGACATAAAAATGAAAAAATATTATTTCTAAGAGAACTTTGTGTGCGTGTTCAGTAAAAGTATGTTAGTATTAAGGTAAAATGTCGTTACTTTGATGAGAAGGTTTGTTAGTGTTAAGCAAAACTTGCTACTTCTGACAGAAAAGTTGTTATCACAATCAAAAATGTTACTTCTACAAAAAATTTGGTATCTTTGGCGGAAAATTTGCTAGTTCGAACAGAAAAAGTGTTATCACTGACGAAAAGTATTATTTCTAAGAGAAATTTGTTTGTGTTCAGTAAAAGTATGTTAGTATTAAGGTAAAATATCATTACTTTGATGAGAATGTTTGTTAGTGTTAAGAAAAACTTGCTACTTCTGACAGAAAAGTTGCTATTACAATCAAAAATGTTACTTCTAAGAACAAATTTGGTATCTTTGGTAGAAAACTTACTAGTTCGAACAGAAAAAGTGTTATCACTGACGAAAAATATTATTTCTAAGAGAAATTTTTGTTTGTTCAGTAAAAGTATGTTAGTATTAGGGTAAAATATCATTACTTTGATGAGAAGGATTGTTAGTGTTAAGCAAAACTTGCTACTTCTGACAGAAAAGTTGTTATCACAATCAAAAATGTTACTTCTACGAAAAAATTTGTATCTTTGGTAGAAAACTTGCTAGTTCGAACAGAAAAAAAAGTGTTATCATTGACGAAAAATATTATTTCTAAGAAAAATTTGTGTGTGTTCAGTAAAAGTATGTTAGTATTAGGATAAAATGTTGTTACTTTCATGAGAAGGTTTGTTAGTGTTAAGCAAAACTTGCTACTTCTGATAGAAAAGTTGTTATCACAATCAAAAAAATGTTACTTCTATGAAAAAATTTGGTATCTTTGCTAGAAAACATGCCAGTTCGAACTGAAAAAGTGTTATCAGTGATGAAAAATATTATTTCTAAGAGAAATTTTTTGTTTGTTCAGTAAAAGTATGTTAGTATTAGGGTAAAATATCATTACTTCGATGAGAAGGTTTGTTAGTGTTAAGCAAAACTTGCTACTTCTGACAGAAAAGTTGTTATCACAATCAAAAAATATTACTTCTAAGAAAAAATTTGGTATCTTTGCTAGAAAACTTGCTAGTTCGAACAGAAAAAGTGTTATCACTGACGAAACATATTATTTCTAAGAGAAATTTGTGTGTGTTCAGTAAAAGTATGTTAGTATTAAGGTAAAATATCATTACTTTGATGAGAATGTTTGTTAGTGTTAAGCAAAACTTGCTACTTCTGATAGAAAAGTTGTTATCACAATCAAAAAATGGTACGTCTACGAAAAAAAATTTGCTATCTTTGGTAGAAAACTTGCTAGTTCGAACAGAAAAAGTGTTATCATTGACGAAAAATATTATTTCTGAGAAAAATTTGTGTGTGTTCAGTAAAAGTATGTTAGTATGAAAGTAAAATATCGTTACTTTGATGAGAATGTTTGTTAGTGTTAAGCAAAACTTGCTACTTCTGACAGAAAAGTTGTTATCACAATCAGAAAAATGTTACTTCTATGGAAAAATTTGGTATCTTTGCTAGAAAACTTGCTAGTTCGAACAGAAAAAGTGTTATCATTGATGAAAAATATTATTTCTATGAGAAATTTTTGTTTGTTCAGTAAAAGTATGTTAGTATTAGGATAAAATGTTGTTACTTTGATGAGAATGTTTGTTAGTGTTAAGCAAAACTTGCTACTTCTGACAGAAAAAGTTGTTATCACAATCAAAAAATTTTACTTCTATGAAAAAATTTGGTATCTTTGGTAGAAAACTTGCTAGTTCGAACAGAAAAAGTGTTATCATTGACGAAAAATATTATTTCTAAGAAAAATTTGTGTGTGTTCAGTAAAAGTATGTTAGTATTAAAGTAAAATATCGTTACTTTGATGAGAATGTATGTTAGTGTTAAGCAAAACTTGCTACTTCTGACAGAAAAGTTGTTATCACAATCAAAAAATTTTACTTCTATGAAAAAATTTGGTATCTCTGCTAGAAAACATGCTAGTTCGAACAGAAAAAGTGTTATTCCGAAGAGAACTTGAACTTTTTTATCTTCTGTGAAAAATTGGAACAGTATTTTAAATTTTTCATCTCTTCGAGAAAATATTCACAAGTATGGTATTACTTTTTCTATCTTCCACCGAAAAATTTAGAATTGAACTTTAAATGTCTTTATGTCTTTGTGAAATAAAGAACTGAAGTGGAAGATTTTTATTTTCTCTGGTGAAATTAGAATTGAATTTTGTTCTTTGGTAAAATTCAGAAGAGAACTTGAACTTTTCTTCACTTCGTTGAGAAAATTTAAAATTGAACTAGAACTTTTTATCTTCCGGGAAAATATTCACAAGTATGGTATTACTTTTTCTATCTTCCACCTTAAAATTTAGAATTGAACTCTAAATTTCTTTATGTCTTTGTGAAATATAGAACTGAAGTGGAATATTTTTGTTTTCTCTGGAGAAATTAGAATTGAATTGTGTTCTTTGGTAAAATCCCGAAGAGAACTTGAACTTTTTTATCTTCTGTGAAAATTTGGAACAGTATTTTAAATTTTTCATCTCTTCGAGAAAATATTCACAAGTATGGTATTACTTTTTCTATCTTCCACCGAAAAATTTAGAATTGAACTTTAAATTTCTTTATGTCTTTGTGAAATAAGGAACTTAAGTGGAAGATTTTTGTTTTCTCTGGTGAAATTAGAATTGAATTGTGTTCTTTGGTAAAATTCAGAAGAGAACTTGAATTCTTCTTCACTTCGTTGAGAAAATTTTAAGTTTGAACTAGAACTTTTTATCTTCCGGGAAAATATTCACAAGTATGGTATTACTTTTTCTATCTTCCACCGAAAAATTTAGAATTGAACTTTAAATTTCTTTATGTCTTTGTGAAATATAGAACTGAAGTGGAAGATTTTTGTTTTCTCTGGAGAAATTAGAATTTAATTGTGTTCTTTGGTAAAATTCCGAAGAGAACTTGAACTTTTCTTCACTTCATTGAGAAAAATTTGGAACAGTATTTTAAATTTTCATCTCTTTCGAGAAAATATTCACAAGTATGGTATTACTTTTTCTATCTTCAGCCGAAAAATTTAGAATTGAACTTTAAATTTCTTTATGTCTTTGTGAAATAAGGAACTTAAGTGGAAGATTTTTATTTTCTCTGGTGAAATTAGAATTGAATTGTGTTCTTTGGTAAAATTCAGAAGAGAACTTGAATTCTTCTTCACTTCGTTGAGAAAATTTTAAATTGAACTAGAACTTTTTCTCTTCCGGGAAAATATTCACAAGTATGGGTATTACTTTTTCTATCTTCCACCGAAAAATTTAGAATTAAACTTTAAATTTCTTTATGTCTTTGTGAAATAAAGAACTTAAGTGGAAGATTTTTATTTTCTCTGGAGAAATTAGAATTGAATTGTGTTCTTTGGTAAAATTCAGTAGAGAACTTGAACTTTTCTTCACTTCGTTGAGAAAATTTAAAATTGAACTAGAACTTTTTATCTTCCGTGAAAATATTTACAAGTATGGTATTACTTTTTCTATCTTCCACCGAAAAATTTAGAATTGAACTTTAAATTTGAACTTTTCTTCGCTTCATTGAGAAAATTTAAAATTGAAATAGAACTGCTTATCTTTCGAGAAAATATTCACAGCTATGATATAGCTTTTTCTATCTACTATGGAAAAATTTAGAAAGTTGGAAAATGGGTTTAAGAAGCATATTAAGAAAAGAACTTGCTCTGAAATGCCTTTTTGAAAGGTATTTCTTGGTGTTGAGGTATCCAAAAAGCTGTAAAGTAGTATAGTTTGGGTGAAAAAGATAAGTACTTCAAGTTGGAAAATGGGTTTAGGAGGGACATTAAGAAAGTAACTTGCTCTGAAATGGTCTTTGAAAAGTATTTCTTGGTGTTGAGGTATCCAAAAAGCTGTAAAGTATAGTTGTGGGTGAAAAAGACAAGTACTTCAACTTGCAAAATGGGTTTAGGAGGGACATTAAGAAAGTAACTTGCTCTGAAATGGTCTTTGAAAAGTATTTCTTGGTGTTGAGGTATCCAAAAAGCTGTAAAGTATAGTTGTGAGTGAAAAAGATAAGTACTTCAACTTGCAAGATGGGTTTAGGAGGGACATTAATAAAGTAACTTGCTCTGAAATGGTCTTTGAAAGGTATTTCTTGGTGTTGAGGTATCCAAAAAGCTGTAAAGTAGAGTTGTGAGTGAAAAAGATAAGTACTTCAAGTTGGAAAATGGGTTTAAGAGGGACATTAAGAAAGTAACTTGCTCTGAAATGGTCTTTGAAAAGTAAAGTTTCTTGGTGTTGAGGTATCCAAAAAGCTGTGTGAAGTATAGTTGTGGGTGAAAAAGATAAGTACTTCAACTTGCAAAATGGGTTTAGGAGGGACATTAAGAAAGTAAAATGCTCTGAAATGGTCTTTGAAAAGTATTTCTTGGTGTTGAGGTATCCAAAAAACTGTAAAGTAGAGTTGTGAGTGAAAAAGATAAGCACTTCAAGTTGCAAAATGGGTTTCAGGAGGGACATTAAGAAAGTAACTTACTCTGAAATGGTCTTTGAAAGGTATTTCTTGGTGTTGAGGTAACCAAAAAGCTGTAAAGTATAGTTGTGGGTGAAAAAGATAAGTACTTCAAGTTGGAAAATGGGTTTTAGGAGGGATATTAAGAAAGTAACTTGCTCTGAAATGGACTTTGAAAAGTATTTCTTGGTGTTGAGGTATCCAAAAGCTGTAAAGTATAGTTTTGGGTGAAAAAGATAAGTACTTCAAGTTGCAAAATGGGTTTAGGAGGAACATTAAGAGAGTAACTTGCTCTGAAATGGTCTTTGAAAAGTATTTCTTGGTGTTGGGACACTCAAAAAGCTGTAAAGTATAGTTTGTGGGTGAAAAAGATAAGTTCTTCAATTTGCAAAATGGGTTTAGGAGGGACATTAAGAAAGTAACTTACTCTGAAATGGTCTTTGAAAGGTATTTCTTGGTGTTGAGGTAACCAAAAAGCTGTAAAGTATAGTTGTGGGTGAAAAAGATAAGTACTTCAAGTTGGAAAATGGGTTTAGGAGAGATATTAAGAAAGTAACTTGCTCTGAAATGGACTTTGAAAAGATTTCTTGGTGTTGAGGTATCCAAAAAGCTGTAAAGTATAGTTTTGGGTGAAAAAGATAAGTACTTCAAGTTGCAAAATGGGTTTAGGAGGAACATTAAGAGAGTAACTTGCTCTGAAATGGTCTTTGAAAAGTATTTCTTGGTGTTGGGACACTCAAAAAGCTGTAAAGTATAGTTGTGGGTGAAAAAGATAAGTACTTCAATTTGCAAAATGGGTTTAGGAGGGACATTAAGAAAGTAACTTGCTCTGAAATGGTCGTTGAAAGGTATTTCTTGGTGTTGAGGTATCCAAAAAGCTGTAAAGTATAGTTGTGAGTGAAAAAGATAAGTACTTCAAGTTGGAAAATGGGTTTAGGAGGGACATTAAGAAAGTAACTTGCTTGTCTTAGTCGATTACGTCATTCTATGCCCATAAATGAATTCCCGTCTTGACCTTCTGATAGGGTTCTACCGATTATGTAATAAATTTCTCAGAAATCCATTTGTCCTAGTTGATTACGTCATTCTATGCCCATAAATGGATTCCCGTCAGGACCTCCTGATAGGGTTCTACCGATTATGTAATCAATTTCTCAGAAATCCAATTGTCTTAGTCGATTACGTCATTCTATGCCCATAAATGAATTCCCGTCATGACCTTCTGATAGGGTTCTACCGATTATGTAATCAATTTCTCAGAAATCCATTTGTCCTAGTTGACTACGTCATTCTATGCCCATAAATGGATTCCCGTCATGACCTTCTGATAGGGTTCTACCGATTATATAATCAATTTCTCATAAATCCATTTGTCCTAGTTGATTACGTCATTCTATGCCCATAAACGGATTCCCGTCACGAGCTCCTTATAGGGTTCTACCGATTATGTAATCAATTTCTCGGGAATTCTCTCCCTTCGATTACGCAATCAATATATCTCTTCCCCACCTTCCCCTTAGAAACAACAAATTAATTCCCCTTTCTTGAATCAATAATTCCCCTTAGAAACAAAAATTAATTCCCCTTTCGTGACATTTCAATCAATCTTGACATCACCTGTCAAACATTATTAAACTTCGCCTGGAAACAATTTGATTAATGATTGAAAGTACCTGTCAGA
The DNA here is from genome assembly GCA_027921565.1 of Artemia sinica. Lineage (NCBI taxonomy): Eukaryota > Metazoa > Arthropoda > Branchiopoda > Anostraca > Artemiidae > Artemia > Artemia sinica. The sequence goes on along the minus strand of CM051257.1, from coordinate 1,978,239 downwards.
CATTATTAAACTTTGCCCGGAACAATTTGATTAATGACTGACTTTAGATCATTGACCCCATTAACCACGTGTTCTCCCTAATGACCCTATGACCATATTAGGAGTCCCGTCAGCATTAAACTAAATTGTAGATGGCAGCAGGGGTGAGGGATGGGGCTATAAGATATTGTTTCTATTTCTGGATACCTTGACATTCGCGTCGAGCATACAACAACAAATACTATTTCCTAGATCATAACATTTGCCTCGAGCAACAACAAAACAAATACTATTTCTGGATCATAACATTTGCCTCGAGCTTACAACAACAAATACTATTTCTGGATCATAACATTCTTCCCTAGCATACAACAACAAATACTCTTTCCTAGATCATAACATTCTCCCCTAGCAATCAACAACAAATACTCTTTCCTAGATCATAACATCCTCCCCTAGCGGGCACTTGGCCAAAACATCAACAAGATCTTGAAGGAAGTGTCGTTGACCCTGTCCTCATTAGACTCAATAATCCATCAAAGTGAGAAAGTTCCTGTTTTTTTTTTCCATTCTCACTGACAAGAACCATAAAACAGACATAAATTACTGTTAACATCCATGAAAAACATCAAATAAATTGACCAACACACATAACCATCCAAGAAACATCCATAAATGTGAGAAAATTTCCTGTTTTTTCAAGTGAGAAAAATACTGTTTTTCCATTCTCACTGACAAAAACCATAAAACAAACATAAATTACTGTTGACATCCATGAAAAACATCAAATAAATTGACCAAGACACATAACCGTCCAAGAAAACATCCATCAATGTGAGAAATTCCTGTTTTTTCATTCTCAGTGAGAAAACCATAAACCACGTGGTCCTGTCGCGAGTAGCACCTCCCTCTCTACTCTTGGGTACAATTTTTGGTTTTACAAAAATTGATCTCGGTTGATGAAAATGATCACCGTATGGTAATTATCCTGGCCTAGGCTGATATTTTACTGATTTGAATATCCTGAGAGTCCTGACCAATCGAGAAGAAACAGCTTTTGGCCCATTTTTTGGTCCCCAGTTTTGAACAAATCAATCTCGTATTAATTATTTATTCATTCCGTATTGATTATTTAGCTCTATTTATTTTGAGTTTATCTGTGTTTTTCCGCGTTCTCGGATTTTTCTAATTCGTCCAATTTGGTTTTTGAACTATTTTTACTTTCTGCGATGTTTGCTTTTGTCTTTATATTTTATCCAGTTCGTTTCGTTCGCATTTTCGCTCAGAAAATGTGGCCATGTTTCTCTGAAACTTTCTCTTATACCGCTGAAGACTTGAAACAGTTGCCCCCCTCCCATAAAAAAAATATTCGTCTTGTTTCGTCCAGTATTTTCGTTGGCCTTATAAAATCCCATTCTCAATCTTAGTCTGTTTATTTTTTATTCTTTGTTATGGCATGCCAATATGATTTACGAAACTATCTTCTATAATACAAGTTTCAGGCTTATTGGAATTAAATAGTTTTTCGGCATATTTTCAGAGATCCTGTGCTCTAACCTAAAATCGTTGTTGTTGATTAGGGTTCGCTTGGTCAAGGGACTCATGGATTTAAGACTAAAAGCGATAAGAGGCAAAGACTTGGGGCTAATTTTTGGCTTCCGAATATCTTCTCCCTAAGAAGACTTGGAAGCTCCCTTGGCCCAAGGATTGAACCATGAAAGTTTCAAGCCAATTGGATAGCTAATGCCAAACATGCAGCAGTGCCAATTCACAAAAAATTCTGGGGGACATACTTTTCAAACTCTAGGATGAGGTCACTTTCTTGTTTATATGATTATTTTCATCAATAAAAAGGTTTTTGCCAATGAAAATACCAAAAAAGGAATTTCCAAAATCTAGCAGAGATATTGCCACTCAGTCCCTTCCCCCTAATTCGCACCCCTGAAAACATATCTACCACCACTTTTCTTCTAAAATCAATGATCAATGGGCATCTTTTATAATTTAGTCCATTGCCCCTACGAATACGTGTAAACTGTCCCCCCCCCCCCCCCCCCCGAGGCATATTTATTGGACATTTTGGTAACGCTGAGCAAAATGGCTATCCCAAAAGTTATTATTGGATGCCATGAGGAATTACAGGAGTCTCGGGGGACAAGCAAGATAGTGGCAGGATGGCTGGTTGTCAATCCAAATGTTATTGATGCATAAGAAAAAGGCCACTGAGAGCTTTCAGTTTTCAGCTGACTCGGCTCTCCTCCAATTTTGTACGCCCTTTCTTCAAACGTAAAGTAGCCAGGAAAAAAATTTGAATGGGAGACCCATCGCTCTTTACTAAGTTAGCGCTACTAAGTGATCTATTGTGATTATGGTCTATTAAGCTCCTTCTGTGAGAAATTACATTGAAGACATTAAAGTCTAGCCACTATTATCAAAATGAGTTTGCATCCCCTGTCTTAATAGGATTTACTCTTCAAGGCAAATTTACCTTCTTCCACATTATCATTTTCCAGACTTATTAATTGGCATAGAAAAATCGCCCACTTTCTTGTCAATAGTGTGTATGAAGTTGACACTAATCTTTTCTAACGATTATTCCCCATACACCATAATAGGGAGACAAAAATCATTGTTTTCTTATTTTCCTTTGCAGCTAATCATCCAGAATCCGCAAATCGATTGCAGTGATCGGATTCACTTTAATCGAGTTCTGTTATACCTTGACTTATATTGTACAAATTTTAATGAAATTTGGGCAATACGCGCACTGATCGGTGCATGAATTCGGATATTGAAATCGTTAGTTTTTTAAATGTGATTTCGCCTCGTTAAAAAAATTCTTATGATAATAATGTGTGAGATTAGATTTGAAATGTTACTCAAATTGCGAATATATCGAAAGAGTATCGAATCTACAAGTAGCAGCATCGATACCGAACCCGTATCGGTAACCTACAAGAACGAAACTAGTGTTAGTATTGACAAGAATCCCCAACGTCATCTAGCGTTTGCCGTTTTTGACATTTTCAAGCTTTGCAATGGTATTTCTATTTGAAATTGAGATCACTTATTATTTACTGATTTGGCCGATTACACTAATTACACTAACTTTGCCTTAGTTTTACACTGAAAAATACCAAGAAACGCCAAATGCTAGATGGCATTGGTTATTCTTTTTGTCGGCACTAGTACCAGTTTCCACTCTTGTAACTTACTCACACTCTTTGGTTTTATCGACAATTGAAAAAATTTGAATAATATTTTCTTTATTTAAAGAGTTTCACAAAAATTTTGCTTTAAACCCCGATCCCTAGAAATCAAAGAGGTTTTTTAGTAGTAGAGTAAATAAATCAGATGATTTTTTGTACACATAACATTGGTGCAAAATTTTAAGGAGCAAAACAGAGAAAGTCTAAAATAAATTCTTGCCGTAGTAGATCTCCCTTTGCCCAAGAACACGAAACTAAAAAATTCCGTGTAGTCTCTAAATTTGTCAATATTAAGATTTGGTCAATTTTCAGGAATTCACCTCCTATACCATATGCCAGGAGTTTTATGACCTCGCATAGTGTTCTATATTGTTCACTATATTAATTGCTTTTGATTTTATACCAGTCTCCCCATATCCCCCCCCCCCCCCCCCATTAAGATTTGGATGTGAGTCTAAAAGAGTCCTTGGCATTCTTAACAAACTACAAATTTGGCTTCCTTGCACAGGAACTATGTTTAGAGTTAACCTGAGGGGAAAGAAATCGGAGACCAATGTACTTTTTCTGTGTTTTCTTGGGAAGGTAAATGGAAATGGGAAGGAAAGAACAGGATACACCCTTTCAGGCATTGGCACCGGCAGGGGGGCTATGCCCCGTGTGAATTCGGGACTGTAAAGTAATTATAAGGGAAACCAAAGGAAAGAGAGCAGAATAGGAAAAAAAAACATGGAAAAAATGTGTGTTGCCCCATTGTTTGGCTGCCTGCCAATAGATTTTGACCCTCAATAAAGAAAAATATAAGTTCTAATTTGTGACTGAGTGACCCCTAACCAGTTTTCCACAAACATTTTTCTATGTGATGTGGTTGGAGCAAAAAAAAAAAAAAAAAAAAAAAAAAAATCAAGTTCTTCATAGTAATGAATGGTAAGTAAATCATGATCCTTGTCAATAACGAAATTATAAGAGCCTAATTATTGATAACATTCAATCAAAGGATCAGCTTTTTATGGTGATTAAATAAAAAAAAAAATTCAACTGAAAGTAAGGAGTGACATTAAAACTTAAAACAAACAGAAATTATTCCGTTTAAAGGGGCTGTCCCCTCCTCAACGCATCGCTCTTTACGCTAAAGTTGACTCTGTCTCACAACTTTATTTTTTAAAACAATAAAAACTTTAGAGTAAAGAGCGAGGAATTGAGGAGGTGACAGCCCCTTTCATGTACGGAATAATTTCTGTTCGTTTTAAGTTTTAATGTCGTCTCCTTACTTTCAGTTAAAAAAAACTGGTTTTTTTTTTATTTAATTTCTGAACGTTTTTGAATTAATGCAGCTTTGATTTTGGCTCACCGTACATGAATAATTAAAACGAAGTTTGCATATTAATTTTACTTTTTTTGGCTAAATGGCTTTCTCGAAATTTTGTTCTGACGTAACTTACGAATTAACTTACGTAACGAACTTCTATATTCATATGTTTTTATTACGTATATTAGGGAGTTCGCCCCCTAGTCGAATACCTCGCCCTTTACGCTAAAGTTCGAATTTTGTTCGAATCACTAACCCCTGAATCACAAAGGCCGGTTAATTAGAATAGATAGCTCTTTTGAAAGTACTAAAAAAAACTTTAGCGTAAAGAGCGAGGTATTGACTTTGGGGCAAACCCCCTTATATACGTAATATTTTCTGTTCGTTTTAAGTTTTAATGTTGCTCCTTACTTTCAGTTGAAAAAAAACTTGTTCTTTTTATTTAATTTCTGATCTTTTTTTTTTTAAATAATGCTGGGAAATCCGGCGCCCCTTCATAGAAATGTCCCTTCCCTCAAGGAAACACCCTCCATAGAAAGATCCTCTCCTGTAATCCCCTGCTTTGAACCCCCCCCCCCCCCTCTCCACCAGAAAAAAATCCCTCCTGAAAACGTCTGTATACATCCCAATAACGAATACTATATGTCAACAATGGGCAAAGTTCAGAACTTGCAGCCCTTCCCCCAGGAATTGTGGGGGATTACGTCATCTTCAAAGACATATTTATTAGATTTTCGACTAAGCTGAACGAAATGGCTATCTCAAAATTTTGATTGGGTGACTACGGGAAAAAATGAGCGTGGGAGGAGGCCAAGTGGCCCTACAATTTTTTTGGTCACTTAAAAAGGGCACTAAAACTTTTAATTTCCGTTCGAATGAGCCCTCTCATGATATTCTAGGACTATTGGATCGATACAATCACCCCTGGGGAAAAAACAAAAAACAAACAAATAAACACGCGTCCGGGATCTTTCTTCTGGCAGAAAAAATGCAAAGTTCGACATTTTTGCAGATAGGAGCTTGAAACTTCTCTTGTAGGGTTCTTTGATATGCTGAATCTGATGGTGGGATTTTCATTAAAGTTCTATGACTTTTAGGGGTTGTTTCTTCCTTTTTTCGAAAATAAGGGAAATTTTCTCAGGCGCGTAACGTTTGATGGGTAAGATTAAACTTGATGGGACTTAAATGTTTGAAATCAGCATAAAAATTTAATTCTTTCGATGTATCTATTCGTATCAAAATTTCGTTTCTTTGAGTTTTATTGAGCCGGGTTGCTCCTTACTTACAGTTCGTTACCACGAACTGTTCGATCCTAAATATCTATTTGTTTTAGTTGTTAATGCAGTTATTAGAATACAAGAAAGTTCGTATAATTATAGAAAACAAAAGGAAAGCAGATTAATAAGGGGAAATCTCGGTAAGAATATGCCGTCAACTTTTGCTTGCATTGGAAGAGTACCCATGAGCTGATGTATGAAGCCAATAAAATCAGAAGTGTTTTCCCTGAACGCAATACTGGGAATTTCTGTATTTTCCCCCTGAACGGATACGTTTTTTTGTGTGTTTTATTATTAATTTTTTTTTCCAGGAGTGATTATATTTATATAGCTGTCACTTCGAAAAAGATTTAATTTTGTACAGTTATGAAGTATAAAGGTGTCAAATATGCTGGCTTTTTAGTATTCAAAATAAATTAAAATATTGAGTTATTAAAGAAAGCTAGATTTGATTTTCTAAAATATTAGTTTTAAAAAGTTTTACTTTAAAAAAGGAGAAAGGACTTTACAAGATAATGCGTGATTTTTACATAAACACTGAGTAAAAAGACATTAAATATTTTGGTGTTTGATAACCAAGTTCAAAACTGTCGATATCATAGGCAGCGCGATAGCGCTGCCGAGTTTAAGAACGATGTGGGCAGAATGTGTTTTTTTTTTTTTTATTTTTTTTTTTTTTTTCATACCTGGGCACTTCATATCGAAGAGTTGTCGTAGTCAATCTTCGAAAAGGCTTCATTCGATTGGAAATCGGAATGCGGCTAGTGCCCTTTTTAATAAGACGAAAGTGATTGGATGGGCAAACTAGCCCCCCCCCCCCCACGATACATTCCCCAAAACACATCAAAAATGAAAATTTTGAGATACCATTTTGTTCACCGAGTTTGTTTTTGACAGATAGAAAATACTTTTTGAGGAGGATACTCCCCCACAACCCTCGGGCATAGGGTTTTAAGTTATGACCTGAAACATATAAGATAAATGTTAGAAACAATTGGAGTTTATTATTTTTTTTCTTTAAAGCAGGGCACTTCACATAGAAGGGGTCGTCGTAGAGACTTCAAAAGGGGTTCATTCGATTGGAAATCGAGAGTTCTAGTGCCCTTTTTGACAGTCGAAAGTGATTGGAGGGCAACTAGCCCCCCCCCCTCGTGCCAATCTTTCCCCCAAAACATCCAATCGAAATTTTGAGAAGGTAGAGGATGTGTTAAGCGCAGTTAATTTTCAGATAGAAAATATGTTTTCGAGAAGGACACTCCCCCAAACACCTCAGGTCCTCAGGTTTTATAGAGTATGAGCAAGCGTTTGCCTGGGAGGAGCTTTATATAGGTTTTTCCTTAGTATGCGTTGTCGTAGACAAATTCAAAACAGGCTCATTCAGATTTGGAATTCAAAGGGCTAGTGCCCTTTTTATAGTTGAAAGTGGAGTTGCAGGACAACTATCCCCCCCCCCCCACGGATCATTTCCCCAAACACATACAATCAAAATTTTTAAGAGATAGGCATTTTGTCAGCGAGACTGATTTTCAAATAGAAAATATCTCCTTGAGGGGGACATTCCCCACAACAAAATGAATGAAGTTGGGGCAAAATTAATGGTTTTTAAGTTATTGGTTTGAAAATTAATATTAGGAAGACCAAGTCATGCCCTGGGGCTGATATAAGGTTTTTATAGAAGACGTTGATCAGTAGAAACTTCAAAACCTTGGCTCAATCGATTGGAAAGTCAAGGGGTTAGTGCCCTTTTTTAAAGTCGAAAGTGATTGGAGGGCAACAAGCCCCCCTCCCCAGCGCCCATTTCCCAGTTAAACACAAGTCCAAGAATCGAAATTTCTGAGATAGCCATTGTGTTAAGCGTAGTTGATTTTCAGATAGAAAATATTTTTCGAGGAGGACACTCCCCCACAACCCGCAGGGCAAAGGTTGCTTAAGTTATGCCCTGGGGGCATATTAAGGTTTTTTAGAAGGCGTTGTCGTAGAAACTTCAAAACAGGCTCATTCGATTTGGAATTCAAAGGGCTTTCTAGTGCCCTTTTTAAAGAGTTGAGGTGGTTAGGGCAGTGATTGGAGGGACAATTAGCCCCCCACGCCCATCATTTCCCCAAAGACATCCAATCAGAATTTTGGATAGTCATTTTGTTCAGCCAGTAGTTGATTGTTCCAGATAAAAAATAAGTTTTTTTAGGAGGAAACTCACCCACAACCCTCGTGGGCAAGGGTGTTAAAAGGGATGGCTCTGGGGGCATATAATTGTTTTTATAAGAGGAGCGTTGTCGTAGAAACTTTGGCCTAAGGGGCTCATTTGATTTAGGAAAGTAGTCAAAGGGCTAGTGCTTTTTTTCAGTAAATTAAAAGTGATTGGAGGTCAAATAGTATTTGATTTTCCCCCCCCCACGTTTTAAGTCATTCACTTAAAACAAACTGCTTTGAAATGCGTGAACTTTTGAAACATGAGCCATTTTATTTAGCGTAGTTTGTAATTTCAATATAGAAAACTGTCGATTTAGAAGGATAGCTCCGCCTACAAAGCCCTCAGGGCAAGGTGTTTTAAGTTATGTTTTTTTTTTTCTTCATATACCTGGGCACTTTATCGAAGGATTGTCGTAGAAACTTCAAAAGGCTCATTCGATTGGAAATTCGGAGCGGCTAGTGCCCTTTTTTAATAGTCGAAAGTGATTGGAGGGCAACTAGCCCCCCCCCCCCCTCACGTCCAACATTCCCCAAAACACATCAAATCAAAATTTTGAGATAGCCATTTTGTTCACCGTAGTTGATTTCCAGATAGAAAATATCTTTTTGAGGAGGATACTCCCCCACAACCCTCGGGGCAAGGGTTTTAAGTTATGACCTGAGGACATATAAGATCAATGTTGACACAATGTACAGTTTATTATTTTTTTTTTTCTTTAAAGCAGGGCACTTCACATAGAAGGGGTCGTCGTAGAGACTTCAAAAGGGGTTCATTCGATTGGAAATCGAGAGTTCTAGTGCCCTTTTTGACAGTCGAAAGTGATTGGAGGGCAACTAGCCCCCCCCCCCCTCGTGCCAATCTTTCCCCCAAACACATCCAATCGAAATTTTGAGAAAGCCATTTTGTTAAGCGCAGTTAATTTTCAGATAGAAAATATGTTTTCGAGGAGGACACTCCCCCACAACCCTCAGGGCAAAGGTTTTAAGTTATGCCTTGGGGGCATATAAGGTTTTTATAGAAGGCGTTGTCGTAGAAACTTCAAAACAGGCTCATTCAATTTGGAATTCAAAGGGCTAGTGCCCTTTTTATAGTTGAAAGTGATTGGAGGACAACTAGCCCCCCCCCACGCCCATCATTCCCCCAGACACATACAATCAAAATTTCGAGATAGGCATTTTGTCAGCGTAGCTGATTTTCAAATAGAAAATATCTTTTTGAGGGGGACACTTCCCCACAACCCTTGGGGCAAAGGTTTTAAGTTATGCCCTGGGGCTATATAAGGTTTTTTTATAGAAGACGTTGTCGTAGAAACTTCAAAACAGGCTCAATCGATTGGAAAATCAAAGGGTTAGTGCCCTTTTTAATAGTCGAAAGTGATTGGAGGGCAACTAGCCCCCCTCCCTCAGCGCCCATCATTCCCCCAAACACATCCAATCGAAATTTTGAGATAGCCATTGTGTTAAGCGTAGTTGATTTTCAGATAGAAAATATGTTTTCGAGGAGGACACTCCCCCACAACCCGCAGGGCAAAGGTTTTAAGTTATGCCCTGGGGGCATATAAGGTTTTTTAGAAGGCGTTGTCGTAGAAACTTCAAAACAGGCTCATTCGATTTGGAATTCAAAGGGCTAGTGCCCTTTTTAAATAGTTGGAAGTGATTGGAGGGCAATTAGCCCCCCACGCCCATCATTTCCCCAAAGACATCCAATCAGAATTTTGGGATAGTCATTTTGTTCAGCGCAGGCTAGTTGATTTCCAGATAAAAAATATGTTTTTTAGGAGGACACTCACCCACAACCCTCAGGGCAAGGGTTTTTAAGTTATGCTCTGGGGGCATATAAGGTTTTTATAAGAAGGCGTTGTCGTAGAAACTTCATAAGGGGCTCATTTGATTGGAAATTCAAAGGGCTAGTGCCCTTTTTAGTAGTCGAAAGTGATTGGAGGTCAACTAGCCCCCCCCCCCCCCACGTTCATCATTCACCCAAACACATCCAATCAAACTTTTGAGATAGCCATTTTGTTTAGCGTAGGCTAGTTAATTTCCATATAGAAAATATGTTTTTGAGAAGGATACTCCGCCACAGCCCTCAGGGCAAGGGTTTTAAGTTATGCCCTGGGGGCATATAAGGTTTTTATTGAAGGCATTGTCGTAGAAACTTCAAAACAGGCTCATTCGATTGGAAATTTAAAGGGCTAGTGCCCTTTTTAATAGTCGAAAGTGACTGGAGGGCAACTATCCCCCCCCCCTCCCACGCCCATCTTTCCCCAAAACACATCCAATCAAAATTGTGAGATAGCCATTTTGTTCAACGTATTTGATTTCCAGATACAAATAGGTTTAAGGAGGACACTCCCCCGTAACTCTCAGGGCAAGGGTTTTAAGTTATGCCCTGGGGCATATAAGGCTGTTATAGAAGGCGTTGTCGTAGAAACTTCAAATTGGCTGATTCGATGGGAAATTCAAAGGGCTAGTGCCCTTTTTAATAGTCGAAAGTGATTGGAGGGCAACTATCCCCCCCCGCGCCCACCATTCCCCCAAACACATCCAATCAAGATTTTGAGATAGGCATTTTGTCATCGTGGCTAATTTTTGGATAGAAAATATCTTTTTGAGGGGGACACTCCCCCACAACCCTCGGGGCAAGGGTTTTAAGTTACGCCCTGGGGCCATATAAGGTTTTTATAGAAGACGTTGTCGTAGAAACTTCAAAACAGGTTCAATCGTTTGAAAATTTAAAGGGCTAGTGCCCTTTATAATAGTCGAAAGTGATTGGAGGGCAACAAGCCCCCCCCCCCCCCCCGCCCATCATTCCCCCAAACACATCCAATCGAAATTTTGAGAAGGCCATTTTGTTAAGCGTAGTTGATTTTCAGATAGAAAATATGTTTTCGAGGAGGACACACTCCCCCACAACCCTCAGGGCAAAGGTTTTAAGTTATACCCTGGGGGCATATAAGGTTTTTATAGAAGGCGTTGTCGTAGAAAACTTCAAAAGAGGCTCATTCGATTTGGAATTCAATGGGCTAGTGCCCTTTTTAATAGTTGAAAGTGATTGGAGAACAACTAGGCCCCCACGCCCATCATTCCCCCAAACACATACAATCAAAATTTCGAGATAGGCATTTTGTCAGCATAGCTGATTTTCAGATAGAAAATATCTTTTTGAGTGGGACACTCCCCCACAACCCTCGGGGCAAGAGTTTTAAGTTATGCCCTGGGGCCATATAAGGTTTTTATAGAAGACGTTGTCGTAGAAACTTCAAAACAGGCTCAAATCGATTGGAAATTCAAAGGGTTAGTGCCCTTTTTAATAGTCGAAAGTGATTGGAGGGCAACCAGCCCCCCACCCCAGCGCCCATCATTCCCCCAAACACATTCAATCGAAATTTTTAGATAGCCATTTTGTTAAGCGTAGTTGATTTTCTGATAGAAAATATGTTTTCGAGGAGGACACTCCCCCACAACCCTCAGGGCAAAGGTTTAAGTTATGCCCTGGGGGCATATAAGGTTTTATAGAAGGCGTTGTCGTAGAAACTTCAAAAGCAGGCTCATTCGATTTGGAATTCAAAGGGCTAGTGCGCTTTTTAATAGTTGAAAGTGATTGGAGGGCAACTAGCCCCCCACGCCCATCATTGCCCCAAACACATCCAATCAGAATTTTGAGATAGTCATTTTGTTCAGCGTAGGCTAGTTAATTTCCAGATAGAAAATATGTTTTTGAGAAGGACACTCTCCCACAACCCTCAGGGCGAGGGTTTTAAGTTATGCCCTGGGGGCATATAAGGCTTTTATAGAAGGCGTTGTCGTAGAAACTTCAAAAAAGGCTAATTCGATTGGAAATTCAAAGGGCTAGTGCCCTTTTTAATTGTAAAAAGTGATTGGAGGGAAACTAGCCCCCCCCCCACGCCCATCATTCCCCTAAATATATCCAATCAAAATTTTGAGATAGCCATTCTGTTCAGCGTAGTTGATTTACAGATACAAAATATGTTTTTGAGGAGGATACTCCGCCACAGCCCTCAGGGCAAGGGTTTTAAGATATGCCCTGGGGGGCATATAAGGTCTTATAGAAGGTTAGTCGTAGAAACTTCAGAAAAGATTTCATTCGATTTTAAATTCAAAGGGCTAGTGCCCTTTTTAATAGGCGAAAGTGATTAGTAATATGTTTGTTGTTGTTGTTGTTTAGACCAGGGCACTTCGTATCAAAGGAGTTGTCGTGGGAACTTGAAAAGGGGCTCATTCGATTGAAAATAGAAAGGGCTGATGCCCTTTTAATAGTCGAAAAGGGTTGGAGGGAAAGTAATCCCCCCTTCCACTCCCACCCTCCCATTTGCCCATTATGTTTAAAAACTAAATGTTGCCTTAAGATTAAATCAAAATGTACTGTGATAATGCTAATTCCCAATAAGGCATCTCAGCAGTATCCCAAGAACGACTGAGGTTATTATGTTCAAACTTTCGAGGCTACTTCTGGTCTTAAAATTTCACCACATCAAAATAGTGCAAGTGTATCCAAGCTATCAAAGACAGTAAACAGATTTTTTTTTCGAATGGTATCAAGTTCTCCATTTCAGGTCAACTAGAGGAGGTATGAAACTAAGTTAAACAGTACTATTTGTGTCCAGATTTTTAAAAGGGTGTATGCTGTTAAAAATTTCTGAAATTTTTTCTAGTATACAAATAGTAGGCCAAACTATAAAGTCTTAAAAAACGAAAAGATTTAAAGTGTTATTTTCTTTTTTCCTGAAAAGGCTATGTCAATATAAAACGAACTGAAATTAATCAAAAAAACTTTTTCCACAAAATAAGTTTTTCAAAGAAAAGTAAAGAACTCCATCACACAAAAAATGAGCAAAAATAAAATCAAATAATCTACCAAGCTCGAAACTACCACAAATCAGCATCGATAAATAAATGAAACCCAAAACGAACAGAAATTACAATAAAATAATCGATTCAAACTCAAAACGGGCAGAAATTAACATAAGTTGGGCGTAAAACCCCTATGCCTTTCCAAGGCCAGAACAAAATTTACACTTTACTGAAAAAATACAAATGAATGTGCATTGTCAGTTTAATATACATATACTGATATTTAGTAATCAAAATGTTAAAATTATTTGATTTATTCAAGTTAAAAAAGTAAAAACATTTATATTTTTTTCAGTAAATTGCAAATTTTGTTCTAGCCTTGGGAAGGCATAGGGGTTTTGCGCCCAACTTATGTTAATTTCTGCTCGTTTTGAGTTTGAATCGGTTATTTATTGTAATTAAAAAAAAAAACAAGTTTTTTTTAACTGAAAGTAAGGAGCGACATTAAAACTTAAAACGAACAGAAATTATTCTGTATATGAAAGGGGCTGTCCCCTCCTCAACGTCTCGCTCTTTACGCTAAAGTTTTTTATTGTTTAAAAAAAATAGAGTTGCGAGAAAGTCAAACTTTTGCGTAAAGAGCGAGGCGTTGAGGAGGGGACAGCCCCTTTCATATACAGAATAATTTCTGTCCGTTTTAAGTTTTAATGTCGCTCTTTACTTTCAGTTAAAAAAACTTGTTTTTTTTTATTTAATTTTTGAACGTTTTTGAATATATGCAGGTTTTGATCTTGACTCACCGTAACTGAATAATTAAACAAAATTTTCATATTAATTTACTTTTATTTGGTTAAATGGCTTTCTCGAAACTTGTTTCATTTTATTTACGAAAGTTTTTATTAGTAATAAATATACGTAACTTACGAATTAACTTGCCAATTCATAACTTTTTAATTTGATTTTTTTTAATTATTTAATACTAATTTTTTTTTTTAAATAATGATGGGAAATCTGGTGCCCCCTTCATAGCAATATCCCTTCCCGCATGGAAACTTCGTTCATGAAAAGATCCTCCCATATAAACCCCGACCCACCCCCACCCCCCACTACCAGAAAAAATTCCCCCTGAAAACGTCTGTATACTTCCCAATAACCGATACTATATGTTAACATTGGGTAAAGTTCATAACTTTCAGCCCTCCCCCTGGGGGCTTCGAGGGATTAAGTCATCCTAAAAGACATAGTTATAACATTTTCGACCATGCTGAACAAAATGGCTATCTTAAAATTTTGATTGGGTGACTTTGGGAAAAAATGAGCGTGGGAGGGGGCCTAGTTGCCCTCCATTTTTTTGGTCACTTAAAAAGGGCAGTAGAACTTTTAATTTCCGTTCCAATGAGCCCTCCCACAATATTCTAGGACCACTGGGTCGATACGATCACCCCTGGGGAAAAGAAAAAAAAAATAAAATAAACACGCATCCGTGATCTTTCTTCTGGCAAAAAAATGGAAAATTCCACATTTTTGTAGATAGGAGCTTGAAACCCCTACAGTAGGGTTCTCTGATACGCTGAATATGATGGTGTGATTTTCATTAAGGTTCTATAACTTTTAGGGGGTCTTTCCCCTTTTTTTTTTCGAAAATCAGCCAAATTTTCTCAGGCGCATAACTTTTGATAGGTAAGATTAAACTTGATGAAACTTATATATTTGAAATCAGAATTAAAATCTGATTCTTTTGATGTGTCTATTGGTATCAAAATTCAGTTTTTTAGAGTTTCGGTTACCATTGAGCCGGGTCGCTCCTTACTTACAGTTCGTTACCACGAACTGTTTGATTTCTGTTCGTTTTGGGTTTCATTTATTTATCGATGCTGATTTGTGGTAGTTTCGAGCTTGGTAGATTATTTGATTTTATTTTTGCTCATTTTTTGTTTAATGGAGTTCTTTACTTTTCTTTGAAAAACTGATTTTGTGGAAAAAGTTTTTTTGATTAATTGGGAAAAAATATCGGTCCAACGCTTCGGCATTGCTCAACAGAACTGAATGCTGGGAGTTTATATCTTAGTTTGTGCAAGAAGGCTATTGTTTTGTATATTTTTTGTAATTATTTACTTTTTTCATTTTTATATACTTTTAATTTAATTGACATACTTTGTTCATTGCCTTTAGAAAAATTTGTCTCTAAGCTTCATTAAATAAAAACAAAAAAAATCAACTAAAAGTAAGGAACAAGATTAAGTCTTGAAACGAAAAGAAATAATTGCGTATATGAAGGGTGTTGCCCCCCCTAAACACCTCGCTCTTCACGGCACAGTTTTTCGGCACTTAAAAATAGTTACTTGTTGGTCTAATTAAACGACCCTTGTGTTTCAGGAGTTTTTTTTTTTAAAGAATTTGGACATAATTTAAACTTTAGGGTAAAGAGCGAGGTGTTGAGGAGGGGGACCCCCCCTCGTATACATAATAATTTCCGTTCGTTTTAATGTTGCTCCTTACTTTCAGTTAAAAAAACTTTTTTTTTTTAATTTTTAATCGCTTTTTAAATAACGCCAGGATACCTGGCTCCACCTCCACAGAAAAATCCCCCTCCCCATAGAAATATCCTCTGGAAAATTCAATCCTAGCAAAAATTTATCCCCGACAATTACCCTGAACATCTCCACACACATAATTGAACCAGTAAAGAGAAAGCAAGACATATAAAGAAATTTCGTATATGAATTCTGGCAAAGTCACCCAGAAGAAAATTCGTCCTCCCCTCTCCACCAAAAAAAGTGTGCATACTTCCTAATAACAAATGAAACAATGGGCAAATTTTATAACTTAAAAACCTTTCCCTAGGGGTGTAGGGGGTCATTTTATCTCCAAAGATATAGTTATTGGGCCTTTCAACTATGTTGAACAAAAAAGCTATCTCAAAATTTCGATCGGACGATTTTGGGAAAAAGTGGCGTGCGAGGGGGACCTAGTTGCCCTCAAATTTTTTCGGTAACTTAAAAAGGACCCTATAAATTTTTCCTTTCCATTAGAACGATCCCTCTCCCGATGTTCTAGGCCCACTGGGTCGAAACGATCACCCCTGGGGAAAAAATACAAAACAAAAAACAAATAAACTCGCATCCTTGATTTTTCTTTGGAATCAGCATAATAAGCCAATTCTTTTGATATATCTATTGGCATCAAAATTCTGTTTTTTAGAGTTTTGGTTACTATTTAGCCGGGTCGCTCCTTACTTACAGTTCGTTACCACGAACTGTTTGATTACCCATCTAAATCCAAACAGAGATCATTGAAATATTGGTCTTTTTTTCTGCGTTACTAAAAATAACAGTTCAAAATAGGGATAAAATCCTTTTTAATAGACAGTGTATAATAAATTTCACAAAAAATACCAGATATTTCGGTCACATATACAGTGACCGTCATCAGTAGTATACACTGTCTATTAAAAAGGATTTTACCCCCATTTGAAAATCTGTTATTTTATCGTCATGGAAAGGCAGTGTAGTCTCCGATATTATCTGCGTCGCCAAAAGTATTGTATTCATAAGAATTTAGAGTTTCATGAATTGTAATTAAACGAATAGAAAGGATTTTTTAGCTAAAGTAAGGAGCAAGTTTAAAACTTAAAAAAATATATAAATTACTATTTATATAGGGGGACTGCCCCCTTCTCAAAATCTTGCTCATTAAAAAAAGTTTTTTAGTGTTTTGAATTTTTTTTTTCCAATTACAAATTTTCTTTAAAAATTTGGGAAAAGCTAAACTTCATAGTAAAGAGTGAGGAGTGAAAGAGGAGACATCCCCCTTCATACAAAGAATAATCTTTTCAAATAGGTTTCAAATCTGTTCCTTGCTTTCAGTTGAAACGCTCATTTTATTTAATTTCTGATTATTTTCCAAATCATACCCAGGCCTAACCAAGGTATAATTTGAGGCACCGGTCCCTAAAATCCCTGGTTAAGTACTTTTAAAATGTGTAAATCAATAATTGTACGTTGATTTGTACCGTCCTACGTTTAAATTTACAATTTCAATTTTGGATAAAATTTGAATATACTTAAAAATTTGCGATGAATAGTAATTTTGTTTAAAAGACCTTGTTAATATTACTACTAAAGAATTTCGGTTGGATGAAAAGGAGTATTACTGTTTGTATGGATGGAAATTCTGAGACTTTAGATCTTCTACATAACTGAAGCCATCAAAACCTCAACAATAGGATTTTCTTATCGATAAATACATTACATATTTATTTTTTTTAATACATTGAAGTACTTCATATATATAGAAAAAGAAAAATATTGCCCATTTAAAATTGCTGAAAACTAAGTTCCTTGCAGTATTTGCCACCCCAAAGAAACTTGAGGATGAGGATGACCTGCCTTATTTTTCCACCTCTGTGCTGGTAGATATAGGAATGTAACATATAGCTGTATAGAGAAACATTTTAATTAATTCCTAATCTCCCCCTACCTCATTCAACATTTATCTGAAGCCTCCTAAAGAGCAAGCAGTTTGTCCATTAAAATGTAGTTTTGCAGGAATCTACCCCTACCTAAACAATGATTCACCTCCACCTCCTCATTATAGCTGATTCACAATTACAGAGCACCAAGCGTAGCCTAATTTCATTACAAATAAAGCGAATCAACTTGGTTGAATTCAGTACTGCCGCCGTGTGGCAGTACTTCTTTTGCAACTGGGAAGCCTAAAATACAGTTGTTGATACTTTTAAATCAATTATCTTCTCAGGATTTTAATTGATTGCAAATTATTCCTCTTCGGGGTAAAATCGTAGTTTGGTGGCTTATTTTGGCGTCTGCCCCCCCCCCCCCCCTACTGGAAATTTTCTGCCGGCGCCCTTGCTTTCCGGCATTAGAAAAGGTTAACAGTGAACCAAGACTAGAAGGAAACAATTTAAATGAAAAAACTAGGGAAAGAGTAAGGAAATTATCCTAGAAAAGTTTGGTATCCCATACTAAATATTTTTACTCGCTCTCTCCTATATACCACCAAAGTTTGTCCAAAGTGATGGATCCTATTCTTCTCCCGTAAGTCAACTTATTTTTGAAGCACTGTGGTAATTGTTTTCACAGCAAACACACCAATGACTCCTAACCTCGAATAGAAAAAGAGTTGCTCCATAATAGAAAATAGAATAGAATAGAAAAAAGAGTTGCTCCATAACACTGTGAGCGAATTGATCTGTGTTCACCTTTGGTGCCAAACTAATTGGCATTGAAATAGACTGACATTAGTGGATTATATAGAATATTTTGGATATATATTATGGAATCTTTGGAGCATTATTTCAACTAAATTTTTCATTAAGGTTCTTACCTTACATTAAATAAAAAGAAACACGTTTTTTTTTTAAACTGAAAGTAAGGAACGACATTAAAACTTAAAACGAACAGAAATTATTCCGTATATGAAAGGGACTGTTCCCTCCTCAACGCCTCGCTCTTTACGCTAGAGTTTTTTATTGTTTAAAAAAATAGAGTTGTGAAAAAGTCAAACTTTAGCGTAAAGAGCGAGGTGTTGAGGAGGGGACAAAACCTTTTGAGAAGGGGACAGCCCCTTTCATATACGGAATGATTTCTGTTGGTTTTGAGTTTTAATGTCGTTCCTTACTTTCAGTTAAAAAAAAAGTTGTTATTTTTATTGAATTTTTGAACGTCTTTGAATTAATGCAGGGTTTGATTTTGGCTCACCGTACATGAATAATTCAAACAAAATTTGCATATTAATTTTACTTTTATTTGGTTAAATGGCTTTCTCGAAACTTGTTTAATTTTATTTACGAACGTTTTTTATTAGTAATAAATATACTTAACTTACGAATTAACTCACGTAACGAACTTCTATATTCATATATTTTTAATACGTATATTAGGGGGTTCGCCCCCTAGTCAATACCTCGCTCTTTAAGCTAAAGTTCGAATTTTGTTCCAATTCTTTAAAAATGACCCCTTAATCACAAAGGCCGTTATTTAGAATAAATAGCTCTTATGAAAGTACTAAAAAATCTTTGGCTTAAAGAGTGAGGCATTGACTAGGGGGTGAACCCAATTATATACGTAATATTTTCTTTTCGTTTTAAGTTTTGATGTTACTCCTTACTTTCAGTTGAAAAACTTGTTTTTTTTTATGTTTAATTTCTGATACTTTTTTAAATAATGCTGGGAAATCCGGCGCCGCCTTCATAGCAATGTCCCTTCTCCCATGAAAACTTCCTTCATGGAAGATCCTCCCACATAACCCCCGATCCACCCCCCCCCCCCACTACCAGACAAAAACTCCATGAAAACGTTTGTATATTTTCCAATAATCAATATTATATGTTAACAATGGGTAAAGTTCATAACTTTCAGCCCTCCTCCCAGGGACTTCAGGGGATAAAGTCATCCTAAAGGATATAGTTATCATATTTTTGACCATGCTGAACAGAATGGCTATCTCAAAATTTTGATCGGGTGACTTCGGGAAAAAAATGGGCCTAGTTGCCCTCCTTTTTTTGGTCACCTAAAAAGGGCACTAGAACTTTTAATTTCCGTTGGAATGAGCCCTCCCACGATATTCTAGGACCACTGGGTCGATACGATCACCCCTGGGAAAAAAAAAAAAATAATAAACAAGCATCCGCGATCTTTCATCTGGCAAAAAATGCAAAATTCCACATTTTTGTAGATATGAGCTTGGAACACAGGGTTCTCTGATACACTGAATATGATGGTGTGATTTTCATTAAGGTTCTATAACTTTTAGGAGGTCTTTCCCTCTTTTTTTGAAAATCAGTCAAATTTTCTCAGGCGCGTAACTTTTGATGGGTAGGACTAAACTTGATGAAACTTCTATATTTAAAATCAGCATTAAAATCTAATTCTTTTGATGTATCTATTGGTATCCAAAATTCGTTTTCTAGAGTTTCGGTTACCATTGAGCCGGGTTGCTCCTTACTTACAGTTCGTTACCACGAACTGTTTGATAAAGATAAGTTGCTTTTACTTTTGTCCTCTCCTTAATAGGAAATGCCTGCATTTAGAGTTTGATGCCTGCATTTCATTGGCCAGTAAAGATACTAAAAGTGTTCAAGGATAGCAAAGGAAAGCCATCATATTTAGTATTTTGCTTTGGCAGAGGACAAAATTTGCCGCTAAGGACCAATTTGGCCATAGAAATATTTGGACTGATCGTGGGCAAATTTGGCAAGGCCTTACGGTGAAAGTGTCACTAGAAAAATTCATACTCTAGTCGAGTGTGTTCAAAAATAATTTGTTTTTTTGTGTGTGTGTTTTTTTTTATAGATATGTTTAGTAACTTGCAGTATTGCAGTATTAGTATGATTGTTGTGATTTTATTTATTTATTTATTTTTAGTTTTTGTTTTTATTTATAGCCTCTTAGTTATTTTTTATTTATTTCATTTTGTGTGTGTTGCGGTGCAGGTTTGATACATAGTCTCCTTAAGTTATATGAATTTTTCTAGCTTAGGCTCTGGGGATTTTTACTCCCTTGATGGGCGTTTACTTCAATTACAAAGAAACCCCTTAGATGTTTTGAGTATTATTAATAATTCTATAGGTCAAATTAAAGAAATTCCCTAAATACTTCCCAATCAATTACTAGTAAGTATGTTTCTGATTTAAAGTGGGCTACTAGACGAGATGATCATTTTTCGGTCCTTCAACTCAATACTCAGGGTCTATGCTCATCGATTGATCAGTTGAGGCAGGTAGTTTTTGATGGGCGACCCAATGTTATCGGATTATGTGAGAGTTTTCTTAATTCTAGCAATGAAATGCTTTTAGATATACCCGGTTACAAAATGGAGTGACTAAATCGCAGAAGGATGGCAAAGGGTGGACAAGTAATGTGTTTTTCCCTATACTGTTCGAAGCGATCTGTCAAGGAATAACGAAGGGGTTTTTGAATCCCAGTTTATTGAAATCAGATTACAAAATAAGGTTTTGATAATTGGTGATATTTATAGATCACCCACTGGATCCATCCCTTCTTTTCTTCAGGTCCTTGATGAGGTCTTGGATTTAATAGGCAGACGTCCATGTGAACTTGTAATAATGGGAGACTTTAAATTAAATCTAATTGACATGGCTTCCTCTACTAAGGTGGATTTTTTCTCAGATATGCTCACTGCTGGGTGTTCTACCAACAACCTGTATTCCGACACGTGTAACTGATACGCCAGCGTCTTTAATTGATTACATTTTTTCGTCTCTTAATTTGGTTCGGAATTCTGTTGTAGTGAGTGATATTTCAGACCATTTTTCTGTATTTTCTAGTTTGATCCTTGAAAAAACATTGAATAGGGACACTCCAGCATCTGCTTCAGCTTCTTTTAAGGTTTGGTATGAATGAATTGATCCGCCTTAGATCCTATTTAGCTGAGAAGACATGGAATATTTTTGGTAAGGATAATGATTTTTGTTCAAAGTTTGATTCCTTTTATGAGTCAGTGAAGGAGTCTATTTTTGACGTATGTACTCTGTCCCCCTCTAATTAAAGGTCAAAAGATATATTCCTCTTAACCCATGGATGACCCCTGGTCTTCTAAAGAGTTGGAGAAGAAAAAATAATTCAAATTCTACAGGAATGTTTTCAATTTTTTATGCCGGAAGGCTAAATTCCTTTATTATTCCAAAAAGTTCTCGGATTATGGGAAAGATATTCAAAAAACTTGGCAAGTAATCAATTCCGCCCTCAAACGTTCTTCTCCAGCTCCTTTTATCCCTCCAAGTCTTGTAGTTGGTGATGTGGTTGTTGAGGGTATTCCATCTGTTCAAGAAGCATTTACATCATATTTTGGCAATATGGGGAAAACAACTGCTTCTTCAGTCAGGTCTTCACAGTCACAACCAGATTACAAATCTTATCTTGGTCCGCCTTGTCTCAAATCGATGGTGTTATATCCTGTTTCTGATGTTGAAGTAGCCAGGATTGTAAATAGCTTGAAGGGTTCTTCGTCGTCTGGCCCTGACTATATTCCAACTATGGTAGTTAAGTTCATTCTTCCTTAATTATTTCTCCATTGACAAAGCTTATAAATCTTTCTTTTGAAAGTGGTATTTTCCCCAGTTCTCTTAAGCGAGTTAGAGTAATTGTTTTATATAAAGGTGGACCAAGAAGCTATCCAGCCAATTATCGTCCTATATCTTTGCTGTCTGTTTTTAAGCAAAATTTTTGAAAAGACCATGCTTTCCCGTCTACTTGCTTTTCTAAAGACTAAAAGATTGTTTCATGATTTTCAGTTTAGCTTCCGAGCTAAACATTCTACGGAGCATGCGTGTGTAACTCTTTTAAATTTTCTCCACACCGCGCTTGACTCTAGTTTGATTCCTGCAGCTATATTCCTAGATGTCCGTAAGGCTTTTGACTCTTTAGCTCATGAGATTCTACTGTATAAGCTATCACACAATGGTGTAAGAGGACAGGCTCATGCTTGGTTTTATTCCTATTTGTCAGGTAGAACTATCTCCGTAGATTCCCTTTCCCGCTTTTCGTCTGAAGTTGAGTTTGGTGTTCCTCAAGGGTCTGTTATTGGACCGTTTCTGTTTTGATTTATGCTAATAACCTTATAGTTGCGGTTAAGAATCAAAAACCTATATTGCTGTCGCCTATGTCATCCTGAATCTTTCAATGCTAAAAAAATCCATCGTTTTCGCAGGATGTGGACACTCTCGTTGCTTTCGCTGATGACAGTACCATTGGTACTGTAGTAGGAACTGAGTCTGAGATGCTTCCCAAATTAGTTGACCTTTTTGAGAGAGTCGTTCTTTGGTTTGATGCAAATTGCCTTGCCCTAAATGTTGCTAAGTCAAGTTTTTTTAATTTTTTCCCGTATTTCTCTGGCGTGCCCTGAGTTAACTAATATCCAGCTTTCAAAGGGCTTTCTAAGTAGACCTAAGGAACGATATGTCCGATTTCTCGGTATTTTTCTCGATGAAAACCTTTCATTCAAGCATCATATTGGACTAATTAATATGAAGATCTCAAGGAGTGTTGGAATTTTGAGGAAGCTAAAACACATTTTTCCTGGATCAGTTTTTAAAATTCTGTTCCATTGCTTAGTTCAGTCCTACGTCTCTTATTGCCCTACAATATGGGTGTCAACTTTCTCTTCTTTTTTTGAAACCACTTTCTAAGTTATATGATAAGGCAAGAAGGCTTATACAGGAAACAAATTGTTCTATATCTAACCAAACTAGCCCATTATTTGATTTGCAGTCTCTCTACATTCTTTCGTGCGCGTCTTTCACTTTTCATCAAATTCATGGTGATGTTCCCACAGCTACCCCTTCAAGCTACTCCTTCTTTCGTCACTGATAGGTCTTCGCATCATCTTCGCAATTCGAGGAATATTAATATTTTATTTTCTCCATCGGTGAGGTCTGACTTTAATCCATTAACTGCTTGTCATATCGTTTGGAATAGCCTACCTGAGTCAGCTCAAGAATGTCACTCGTTTGGTATTTTCAAAAGAATTTTAAGAAATTTTTTAATGTCTTGATTTTCCATGTTTAAATATTTTTTTTTAATTTTATTATTATTATTTGGGGGGGGGGGATGGGTGACACTAGCCTGGTTTGGAAACGTTTCTTGTGAGGGGTACTGTGTTTGTCTAATATTTTTGTGGCTTGATTTCAAATATATATTTGGAATTTGGTGTAATTTATTGGATTGTCCTACATTTTTTTTTTTGGGGGGGGGGGTCTCATAAAATCGCTTTTTGTTTGGGTCTTTTAATTATTGTTTTTTTTTTCTTCTTTGTTTTGCTTTGTGTGTGTGTGTGAGTGTGTGTGAGTCTTTGAAAGGTTGAAATACATTATATTGAAAATACTTTTTTTTTTCTTTTCTTTTTTTTTTAGTACTTATGCCATTTCTGTTTTTCCCCTGTTTTTCCCTGGCCATAGATTCTTACGGAGATTTCTATATTGAAATGTTTTTGTCGTAAATTTATTGATTGAATAAATTGATTGATTGATTGATCATAGGGTACTCCACGCGGAATAAATTGATTGCTTGGTAGTCCCCCGCTTAGTTTTTGATTTTTGGATTTTTTTTCTTCTTCTTTTTTTATGTGGATCATAGTATTTTATGATTTTCTTTTTCTTATTTATTGTTTTTTTTTCTCTCTTGTGTTGAGTCTCTTAAAGGTGTGAATGTATGATGTTGAAAATGTTTTTGTTTTTTATATATTTGTTTCATTTTTGTTTCTCCCTTGTTTTTTTCCTGGCCATAGAGCCTTACGGGGAGTTTATATTGAAGTGTATTTTGTTGAGTTTATTGATTGAATAAATTGATTGATTGATTGATTAATCAGCACCATCCATTCCTACACAACTATGTCCACAGCCTGTCCTTTAAAATCCACCATACGACAACCCAAAGGCTTCGGCATTTCAAAAATGTCAGCATTTTTTTGTAATTCTCCATGGTAGCATTTGAAAGACAAAACTAGACTCGGAGGAAAAATATAAAATCATAGGAGTGAGTGGAGGGCAAAGGCGGCTTTAGGGAGCAGAGGGGACACTTTCCCCCGGACGTAGGAGCTGTAGGGATGCAAAATTTCAACTAAATAATCTAACGGTTATAATCATTTTGTAATTTTGAAATTCTATTTTTATTAAAATAAAGTAGAGGCGCAGTTAATAAATGAAACTCATTAATAAATTATTAATTAGTTAATAAAATGAAAATAAATTAAAATAGACAATAACTGAATAATAATAATTAAATAAGACTAATTGAAATAATTAATAATAATCAAATAATTCAGACAAAGAACTAAAAAGCAATTAAATTTAAAAAAATAATTAATTAATAAATTGAAAATTAGTTTGTTAATAAATTAAATTTTTTTTAATTTGGCCTGAAAATTTTATTGAATACAGGGGGAGGGTGCTAATCAATATTTTGCCCGGGCGTAAGAGAGGCCAGAACCAACACTGGTAGAGGGTGGAACAGGAGCTTGCACGATCTGTCAACCTTGTTACTACGATGACACTAGCAGGTGCTTATTGAAGGGGTGAAATAGTTTCATTAATAAATATCTCTTACAAGATGTTTCGTTTAGTTATCTAGGAACCTCTAAAAAAAAAGAAACTAAATTAAAAGACATGTGAATTTGAAAAACAACATGTTAAAACCTTCTGACATAACCCCAATTGTTATATGAGCCTATGAGAATACCTGCATCTGAAAAAAAAAAAAAAAACATATATAAGAATTTCTCGAAAAGCTAGGAGCACTTTTTCCTCCCCAAGGTATAGGATTTAACCCAATCCGTATTCATTGATTGGTCGTCTGAAGCATCTCTCTTGTTCACCTGGAACAGTGGCGTATTTTCGCCAAATCCAGGGGGGGGGGGGTCGGAGTGTATTCCTTACCTTTACCTTTAGTACGATAAAGGTAAAGATATACTAAAGAAAACTGACCGTTTCTGTGGATACTTGAATTATACAGGCCTTAGTTTTGACAAGATTTTTGAAGAAACTAAATTTCAGCTGAAGAGGAAAACCGGGGTCCGGGGGGCAGTTTCCCCCCTGTTCCATAGAAAATAACGCCCCTGATCTGAAACACCTCTCTCAGAAAATTTGGGCCTAAAAATGCTTCTTTGAGGCCATAGTTACCTCCTACCCCCCTATAACAATCAGATAGAAATCGATTCCCTATTCAATGGTCTTTCAAAATGTAATAGTCACTGTCGTCATAACTTTAGTCTAAAAACACCTTTTCGAGGCCTTAGACACCACCCATCCCTATAAAGAATCTGCTAGCATCCACTTTAATGGCTGATGTTCGACTATATGACACTCTACAACTGTTATTTTATTGGATAAATGGCCTACAATAATTTTACATTTTTATGGGCTGCATATAGGGCTTTAAAGCTAGGCACGAGTGTTAAGCCGTGTGTCAATATTACCTCTGAGACTGACAGGCAATATAAATAGCCATTCAAGAGTCCTTAGAATTTTACTCGATAACATTTTGGCCGTTTGCGGGCCGAAATTGTTAATTTTGTATATAGTAGTTTTAGGGTTGGCATTCGTTTTGAGTTACCCCTTACATGAGCGGATCCAGGATTTTAAGCAGGTAAGATGGCTCTTTCTGAATGATACTCATTCTAAAATAAGCATATAGTACCTTATTGATACTGAAAATTGTATGTCTCTTTTTATATCTATTATTTAGTTGTCAGTTCCGTAACCTAGCTGCACTTATACTTATACTAGCGACACAATCAATATTAAATAACAAATTATTGCTTTCTGTTTCCACCATTGGCGAAGGGGCCCCTCCCCTTCGCCCCTTGCGAACGTGCCTGGCTTGAAAATTGAAGTTAATGATACTAAATCGTTTAGACTAGGAAAAAATCAGGGTGAAGAGGTGATGTATTAAGTGGATAGCTACACTTACCTGTATAGTATCAGAGGTAACACTCTAATGTTGCCTGTACTTAAGTCATTAGCCTTCAACGCATAATTCTTTTTTCTAATATCGCTTCATATGGAAGAGGTGATCATAATAACTTCGGAGGGGGCTCATTTAATTGGAAATTGAAAGTTACATTGCTATTTTTAAGAACTAAAATTAATTGGAGGGAAACTAGCCCCCTCTCTTGGCCTATTTTGCTATTCCTCTCTAATCTCCACCGAAATCCTATTAAAATTTGTAGGCAACAATTTTGCTGAAATAGTTGAAAGATTTAATAAATATCCCTCCAAGGATGATAAGATCACCATGAGCTCTGGGCCAAGTGCCGTAAATAATAGAAACTGGAAGTTGTGTAACTACATTTTTAAAATGGAAATTGGAAATTGTGTAACTACATTTTTATAATGGAAATTGTGTAACTACATTTTTTAGTGGAAAAGGAAGATTTTTCACTATCTCAGAAACGACTAAGAATGTTAAGCTGAAACTTTCAAGAAACGTCGAGGGAATGTTGAACCTAATCAAAAGACGTTATGTAATTCAGGTTGTCAAGTGGGCGTATCTGCACTATGTCAGGAAGGGCCGAGTGTATTGAGACGCAAGTGCATCCATGTTGTCAAAAGGAGACATCTGCAATATCTCAGGAACGGCTAAATTTACTTAATTGAAACTTTCAGGAAATGCTGATCTAAATGGAAAGGCACTATTTGCATTGTGAGTATCGAAAAGAATGTTTCTATAATTGTTAAAACGAAATAAAATGTATAAAAACGGGTTAAGTTTTCCATTAGACTATGAAACATCGACAGAAAAATCTTTTCTCACAAAAAATAATTCAAATCCGAATAATTTTTCAAATGAAAAGCAGTAGTAAAAACTTTAAAAAAGAGCTGTCGAAGATCCCCTAGAACACCGCTTCTGATGAGTTCACCACTAATTAATAAAGAAAAAATCTTTTAAAATTAGGTAAAATTTAAATCAAATGTATTTTTTTTTTTGCGAACTCGGTAAATTGCTGAATAACATACAGAAAATTTTCATAAGTAGATGCACAGTCCAAATTAGGCCTCGCAAAGGATGTTTTCAAGTATCTCCATGCCTTCAATTTCTAGGACACTTATTTTTCATGGAATTAACCTTTTTTGTACCAGGGAGATAAATCTGTGAGAAAAACAGCTACAGACCAAATAAGAGTTTAGGGAGCTCTTTTCAACTTCACACCTTTAGTTTTATCCTACTTATAAGGCTTGAAAGATTCTAGGAAAATTGGTAGGCCTAATAACTTCAACAAAAATTTATTTTGACCTAAAACCCTGCTTAAATAGAACCACTTTGACAAGGATTGCATTTTCAGAGAAGTGAACTTTTCAGTTAAACTTAAAAAAAGAGAAAGTTCAGAGGATTTTTCAACAACTTTTTCAAAGGGAATCTTCCTTTCAAAAAAAGAACCTTAAGGGATTTCATTCAGATAGTTGTTCTTCAGTTCATTTCCTGCATCGGAAGCGTTTAAAAGGCGAACTGATCCATAAGACGGTATATGAAAATTAGCTTACCTCCGGATCGGGCTAACAGCCTGTATCTCATTATCGGATCCAAATGATCAGGATATCGCTTTCCTCTTCGCGGAATATTCCCCTGGTGATAATTGGTGGTAAAGTTGCGGGATCTGGACAAAGAGTTCCTTCACTTTCTCTCATATTTTTTCTTTGAGATCTCAATTTCTTTTTCTTTTATCTTTTACGTTTTAGCTTTCTTTTTACTGTTCCGTTTTGCTGGCGGGACAGAGTAAGTAACAAACTTTTCTTGGGAGCTATTAGCAATTATATCATGTATAAAAAAACGCTTTAAAATTTCATGATCATCTAAATCTGAAAAACTTTCTTCGGCATATTCGTCATATTCAAGATTTATTGAATCCTCACCCTTTTCTGCAAATATTGTACCTTCCTTTCCGCTACTCCCAGCAAGTAGCGACAAATAGCTCCAAAGATTATTAGCTGACTCCAATCGTCCAAACCAGCAGCAATGTCAATATTTCTTTGGATATCTGGGGCTGATAGAAGAAGAAACATATTTTCTCCTCCACTCCGTTCCTCCCTTGAAGTTAATATAACTGTTAGCATATTGATTAAAGTTACAGTAAACAATGCCATCTCGAAGTCGGTTAGCTCAGTAAAACAATCATGATTTCTTTTCTTCCACTTAAATTGGGATGTTGTCAAATTTTATTTTAGGTCCATACCTAGATGGCAACTGTAAAGAGCCTCCGAGCCCAGTGTTTCCTAGAGCCGTTTAAGAGACTAACTGACACTTGTTGATGAAGCATAATAAGTCTTCTCAGGGAAAAATGTCCATGCGTCTTTCCAAGGTGGTAAATAGCACTGGAGGTGACTCCTTCTTTTTGGCTTTACCTTTCATGTTCAAGAATTGTTAATACTGCACTTAATAAAGAATGTCGTACGGAGGTGTCTTGGTAGGGAAGCCCCCCTGCAGTCAAGTGTTTCATGAGCGGCCTTCTGCTGGAGTATAAAAGGTGCTATTTTACTATGAAGTATCATGGAGTGCTAAACACTTTAATTTGTAGTCATTTCCACCTTCGTGGAAAGTTTATTAGCCTTCTCCTGACAAAGCAATGGGATATTAGTCTGACGCCAAGTAATTATTTCGCTAATAACCTCTAAGATAGTTAAAAAGTAAATTTAACAGGTTATCCCTATGCTACGCAAGGAATTTCCCTGCGGAAAAAAATATTTGCATTATTAATTGGCTCTGAAGATCGGAAAATCACTGTTTAATTTGCATTTTCGGAGTGAAAAAACTAAGTGACTTCTTTTGGACAAAACTAAACAACAGTAATGTCATTTTATATTTATCGTAGGCAGCGTAATCGCGCTGCCTAAGTAAAGAACGATGTCGGCACAATGTATTATTTTTTTTCTTCTTTTTCCATACCAGGGCACTTCGTATCGAAGGAGTTGTCGTAGAAACTTCGAATAGGGCTCAATTGATTGGAAATTGGAGTGGCTTGTGCCTTTTTTCATAGTCGAAAGTGATTGGAAGGCAACTAACACCCCTTCCACACCCCCACCATTTCCCAAAACACATCCAATCAAAATTTTGAGATAGCCATTTTGTTCAGCGTAGTTGATTTCCAGATAGAAAATATGTTTTTGAGGAGGAAACTCCCCCACCACCCTCAGGGCAAGGGTTTTAAGTTATGCCTTGGGAGCATATAAGAACGATGTTGGCACAATGTATTATTTATTATTTTTTTCCTTTAGACCAGAGCACTTCGTATCGAAGAAGCTGTCGTAGAAACTTTGAAAAGGGTTCATTCAGTTAGAAATTGGAGTGGCTAGTGCCCTTTTTAATAGTCAAAAGTGATTGGAAGGCAACTAACACCCCTTCCACACCCACCATTTCCCGAAACACATCCAATCAAAATTTTGAGATAGCTATTTTGTTCAGCGTAGTTGATTTCCAATAGAAATTATGTTTTTGAGGATGAAAAACCCCTCCCCCCACAGCCCTCAGGGCAAGGGTTGTAAGTTATGCCCTGGGGGCATATAAGGTTTTTATAGAACACGCTGTCGTAGAAACTTCAAAAAGGGCTCATTCGATTGGAAATTCAAATGGCTAGTGCCCTTTTTAATAGTCGAAAGGGATTGGAAGGCAACTAACACCTTTTCCACGCCCACCATTTCCCCAAACACATCCAATCAAAATTTTGAGATAGCCATTTTTTCCTCACAGTTTGAAGTTCAGGAAATTATACCTTTGAGAAGGACACTCCTCCCCCCCCCCCCACAGTCTTCAGGGCAAGGATTATAAGTTATGCCCTGGGGACATATAAGGTTTTTATTGAAATCTTTGTCGTAGAAACTTGAAAAGGGGCTCATTCGATTGGAAATTCAAAGGGCTAGTGCCCTTTTTAATAGTCGAAAGTGATTTGATGGCAACTAACCTCCAAAACCCTCTCACACCCACCTTTTCCCCAAACACATCCTATCAAAATTTTTAGATCGCCATTTTATTCAACGTAGTTGAAAGTTTTGGAAATTAGGTTTTTAGGAGGACAACCCCTCCCCCCCACGGCCTTCAGGGCAAGGGTTGTAAGTTATGCACTGGGGGGCATATAAGGTTTTTACAGAAAGCGATGTTGTAGAAACTTCAAAAAGGGTTCATTCAATTGGAATTGAAAGGGCTAGTGCCCTTTTTAATAGTCGAAAATGATTGAAGGGCAACTAACCCCCCTCTCACGCCCACTATTTTTCTAAACACATCCATCAAAATTTTGAGATACTCATTTTTTTTCAACGTAGTTGAAAGTTATGGAAATTAGGTCTTTTAAGGTGTTAACCCCCTCAGAGCCCTCAGTGCAAGGGTTGTAAGTTATGCCTTGGAGGTATATAAGGTGTATATAGAAAGTTTTTGTAGAAATTTCAAAAAGGGCTCTTTGATTGGAAATTTAAATTGCCCTTTTTTAATAGTCGAAAGGGAGTGGAGAGTACTTAACCCCCCTATCACGCCCACCATTTCCCCAAAAACATTTAATAAAAGTTTAAAGATAGCCATTTTATTCAAGGTAGTTGAAAGTTTTGGAAATTATGTATTTAAGGATGACAAAACCCCCAGAGCCCCCAGGGCAAATGTAATAAGCTATGCCCTGGGGGCATATAAGGTTTTTATAGATGGAGTTGTCGTAAAAACTTAAAAAGGGACTCATTCAATTGGAAATTGAGAGGGCTAGTGCCCTTTTTAATAGTCAAAAGGGATTGGAGGGTAACTAACCCCCTTCTCACACCCACCTTTCCCCAAAATCATCCAATCAAAATTTTTGGATAGCCATTTCGTTCAACGTAGTAGAGAGTTCTGGAAATTAGCTCTTTGAGGACGACAACCCCCCCTCCCCATCCATCAGGGCAAGGGTTGTAAGTTATGCCCTGGGGGCATATAAGGTTTTTTTTGAAAGCGTTGTCGTAGAAACTTCAAAAGGGCTTATTTGGTGGAAATTGAAAGGGCTAGTGCCTTTTTTAAGTTGTCATAGAAACTTCAAAAGGATTGAACCTATGCCTTTTTTAAAAGAAGTTTGAGAGTGATCAGGAAGAGACTGACTAACACCCGTCTCACGCCCACCCTTTCCTCGAACCCCACCAATCAAAATTTTGAGATACCCATTTTGCTTTAACATAGATAAAAAATACTGGACATCTCATTTGATTGGAAATTGAAAGGGCTAGTGCCTTTTTTAAGAGTTGGTTAAGTAAGATCAGAGACTGACTAACACCCGTCTCACGCCCACCATTTCCCTCGAACCCACCAAATCAAAATTTTGAGATACCCATTTTGTTTAACATAGATAAAAATACTGGAAATTAGGTCTTAGACGATTACAACCACCCTAACAGCCCTTAGGGTAAGGGTTGTGATTTATTCCCTGGGGGCATATAAGGTGTTTATAGAAAGCTTTGTCGTAGAAACTCAAAAAGGGCTCATTCGATTGGAAATCGAAAGGCCTAGAGCCAATAACTCGCTCTAAGCCAAAAGATTTTTTAGTACTTTTCATAAGAGCTATTTTTAATAGTAATTTAATTCTTAATTTTAAAGGCTTGACATTTTTATAGTAAGCCAAGAGATCGATGTGGGTTTAATGTATTCCTTTTGCTTACGAGCCAAGGTATTGAACTAGGGGGCGAACCCTAATAAACAAATTAAAAATATATGAAATATCGCTTCGTTGTTGTTTAGACCAGGGGCGACTCCGTGTCGAAGGAGTTGTCGTAGGAACTTCGAAAAGGGCTCATTCGATTGAAAATAGAAAGGGCTGATGCCCTTTTTAATAGTTGAAAAGTGATTGGAGGGCAACTAATCCCCTCCCATGGCCACCCTCCCATTTTGCCCATCATGTTTGAAAACTAAATGTTGCCTTAAGATTAAACCAAAATGCACTGTGTTAATGCTAATTCCCAATAAGGCATCTCAGCAGTATCCCAAGAACGACTGAGGGTATTATGTTCAAACGTTCGGGGCTACTTCTGCTCTTAAAATTCAACCAAATCAAAATAGTGTAAGTGTATCCAAGCTATCAAAGAAAGTAAACAGATTTTTTTGCGAATGGTATCAAGTTTTCCATTTCAGGTCAACTAGAGGAGGTATGAAACTAAATTAAACACTTCTATTTGTGTCCAGATTTTTAAAAGGGTGTATGTTGTTAAAAATTGCTGAAAATTTTTCTCCAGCATACAAATATCAGGCCAAACTATAAAGTCTTAAAAAACGAAAAAATTTCAAGTATTATTTTCTTTTTACACGAAAAGACTATGTCAATATAAACGAACAGAAATTAATTAAAAAACTTTTGCCACAAAATAAGTTTTCAAAGAAAAGTAAAGAACTCCATTAAACAAAAAATGAGCAAAAATAAAATCAAATAATCTACCAAGCCTGAAACTACCACAAATCAGCATCGATAAATAAATGAAACCCAAAACGAACAGAAATTACAATAAATAACCGAGTCAAGCTCAAAACGAGCAAAAATTAAGCATAAGTTGGGCTCAAAACCCCTATGCCTTCCCAAGGCCAGAATATAATTTGCACTTTACTGAAAAAAATACAAATGAATGTGCATTGTCAGTTTAATATACATATACTGATTATTTGAAAAAAATTACGTTTTCGAAAGAGTTAAAGAGGCTGAGTGACAAGTTTGAACCTTAAAACGTACAGGGATTAGGAGGTACAGTTGGGGGGCTGCCACCCCCCAAACCCCCCGCTCTTGCAGCCTCTTTTGTTAAGATTTTTTAAGTCCTGTAGCCTGCAATCAGTTGGTCGTACCAAGTTCATCACATAATAGCTTGTTATCGGTTAGGGAAAAATCTCTTGTAAAAAATCCAGAAAACAGGCTCAGTAGTGTTTCTAATCAAAGAGATGCAATAGGATGTTCTTACAGTAAAAAATTCAAGCAGACGGCGGCAGCCCCCCAACTGTACCTCCTAATCCCTATACGTTTTAAGGTTCGAACTTGTGACTCAGCCTCTTTAACTCTTTCGAAAACGTAGTTTTTGTCAAATAATTTCTGCATGTTTTGTACAGTTTTATTACTTATTATTGCTTGACTAACTGTTAGCTGATCGTGTCAGAGTTAAAGTTGGGGGGCTGCCGCCCCCAAACCCCCCACTTTTGAAGATTCTTGTGTTAAGGCTTTTAATTCCTGAATACTCAAATCAAATGCACAGTAAGATTTTCTTTTTTCAACTTTTCTTCGAGCATGCGGGTATACGGTATGTTATTAAAGCAGTGGAGACTTACCTGTAAGCTGAAGGCCGGCTGTGATATTCTTCTGGAGACGCCTGTTTAGCCGAAGGATTTGATAGATTGGATTTAAAAAAAAAAACAGATTTTCTTTTTTAAACTTTAAATTTAAGAGATACTACTTTAAATTCAATAAATAATAAAATTACTCTGACGGAGAATCAAACCCGGGTCTTCCGGTTGACAGACAGGAATAATGACCACTGTACTATCAGAGACTCTTGTTAAATATTTTTAGTCTCTGCAATCTATTTTCGACGCAAGCAAATACAAAGTAGGATTTTCGTTTTTCGACAAAAAAAACTTCTGGGAGAGAGCTGGAATTTTTGGAAGCTTGCAGTCGGTCTTGTCAGGTTAAGAGGACTATTTTGATCTAATTTAATAATGAAATACTATGCTTTCAGGAATTTCAAAAATTAACATGGGCTCTTATAGGAAAACGAGGTTTTTTCTAAATGTAAATTCGGGGGACAATTTTTTTGGTCTGAAAATATCAAAAGGCCCTAACAGGTCGTATTCCGGTTTGAATGAGTCCCCATTCACCCGGATCCGCTGCCAACTGTGGCCTGTAGGCGTGGTTGATAAAAAAAATAACTTGATGAACATTAAGTGGCTATATTTGTTTTTTTGGAAAACAGGGAAGGAGTGATCGGATTGAGCTGAAATTCGGACAACGTTATAGGGGGGCTGTGGTGGGAGGGTCGAAACTTCCGGCCCACTTTCCCCCATGAAGATGAAGTCGGAGGGGGTGAAATTTTGCATGTTTCTTAGTTTGAGCTTAGGCTTAAAAATGCGATCACCCACCATCTCTCTGCGACCGCTAGGACCGGAAATCGCTTAACATTGTGGTGGGTCGCCTCTTTAAAGTTTTTTCAGTTTTTTCAGTTTTTTTTAAACGGCATATCTGCGATATTTCAGGAACGGCAACAGTTGCTTTTTAATGGTCATAGTAGACTTCGACTTCAGCAGCTCTATAAACTCAACCGTATCTGTCAAAAAAACCATATCAACAATATTCCAGGAATGACTAAGGTTATTAAGTTTAAACCTTCAGGCCATGTTGAGGGGAATGTTGAAATAAATCAAAAGACACTCTTCTCACCAAGTTGTCAAAAAGGACGTATTTACAGTGTTGCAAGAAGGGCTAAGTACATTAAGTTGAAACTTTCATAGAATGTTGAGGGGGAAGTTTCAAAAGACGCTATATAAATCTAGGCGGTCAAAAACGGGTTCTCTGCAACGCAGAAGGAACGCTAAGGCTATTAAGCTAAAAATTCTAGGAAATGCTGAGGAGGAAGTTGAACTAAAAAGACACTATTAGTATCTAAGAGTGTCGAAAGGCTGCCTCTGCAATATCTCACTAACGGCTCAGATCATCTGAAAAGGGACTGAAAGTTTCAGTCCCTGACGTTTCGGAGGGTGGGTGTTGTCAAAAAGTGCGTATCTACAATATCTCTGGAAAGGCTAAGGGTATTAAGCAAAATTAAATCAACAGACTTTCAGTAAATTCAGGTTTCAAAATAGCATATATGGAATGTCTCAAGAACGGCTTAGGGTATGTTGATTTCTTCAAAAAGTTGAGGACATACAAAACGAAATCAAAAGACACTCCTGCATCCGGGTATCAAAAGTGTATCTGTTTATATCTTAGGAACGGCTAACTGCATTAAGCTAAAACTTTCAGGGAATGCTTTGGAGATGTTGAACTAAACTCAAAGAAACTATGATCCAAGTTGTCAAAATGGAGTGTCAGTAGATATGTCAGGAGCAGCTAAGGTTTTAAGTTGAAACATCTAAGAACTGTCGGAGGGGATGTCGAACTCAATCAGAAGACACTATTTTCATGCAAGTTTTGAAATAAGCGTATCTCCAATATCTCAGGTACGGCAAAGGCTTAAAATTAACGGCTTAAGGGGCCAGTAGTATCCCCTCAATTACTTTAAACGCAGCCCTCTGACGTCACGGCATCCACATCCCTTTTCCCATAGGATTTCTACAACATGCCCTCTGACGTCACTGCCTCCCTTGCAAAATTCCCAGGACAGCCATTTCGAAATTCCCATGACATGCCCTCCTTTTTTCCCATGACATGTCCTCCCTTTTTCCCATGACATGCCCTGGCAAGATTCCCACCCCTGGTAAGATTCTCATCCTTGGCAATAGTCCCGGGATGTTTAAATTACTTGGAATATGGTTGGGATAATAGGGAATCCTAAATGAAGCTCCTAGCCCCTCGCACGTGTTTTTTAGCTGGCAAAATTCCTGCCCAGGCAAGATTTGGCATGTCCAGGCAAGATTTGCCATGTCCAGGCAAGATTTGGCGTGCCCAAATAAGATTCCAAGCGCATGCCATATTTTTAGGTATTTCAATTACCTGGAAAATGGTCGGGATAATAAGAAGTTCATTTAACATGGGGAGCTCTTAACCCCTCGCACCTGTACAACGCAGTCACCTGTTCTTTTAAAGGGAACACAATTGGAAAGACTCCATGACACACCCCTGTGGACTCCAATGACGTCATACGACTTACCCCATTTCAAACGGACAGGTCTAATATGCTTGAAGCAATTTTATGTAACCCTGCGTCAGGAGCCCATGGGTGAATCCCCACTTGTAACGCTATGACAGCTCACACCTTACGTAATTGTTGTGCATCACTGTCACGTAATACTTTTTTTTTCGCCTGAAACCCCCAAAGCGTTTTTTTTCATTAACTTAATGGCGGCACACACTTTATGTAAGGTCACCGCATCTTACGCATGGACGGCACATCCATCACTGCCAGATAATACCATTTTGACATTTTTCACCCAAAAGCCTCAAGACATTTTCTTTTTTCGGCATTTCATTTTTTCGCTTGAAACACCTTTCATAATTTTTCTGTTCTTTTTCTTTTTTCTATAGTTCTTTGACCCCGCCAGGACTCGAAAGATCATTCCTCTCCAATGGCTTTGTGCCTTAAGTGGTAGGACTAAACTGCTATTCACAGTATTTTGTATCTGGAACCATATTCTAAAATTAACCTATTGCATGACAGCTAAGATTCCCCATTTCTGGCAAACACTAGAATGACGTATTATTCTCCCAATTTGATACACTTCAGGAGACATTTACTCTCAAGATATTAATAAAGGGAAATTTATGTCTTAATTGTGCTAAAGAATACATCTTAAAAACACAGACATTGTTTATAAAAGTTTTATTATTTCAAACAATTTGACAACCAATAAAACATGGAAAAAGAAAGTAAAAAAAACACGATAAAAATAAAAGGTGTAAAAAGTTCTATCGTTAATATACGCAAAAAACGTGTATTATAGAAAATCGGGGGTCCTAGCATACAACCCAGGGGGGGTGGTAAGAGGGAGGGGGAGTGACATTAGAGATAGATTTAAAGCGTTTTAGAGCTTTAAAGGAATCCCCTTTTTTCATTGAGATAAATTTATGGATATTTCACAATATCTCAACAATAGGTTCCACCCTCCAACTAGCATTCATTTTCAGAGGGTGCCTTGATAATAGTTGCAATTTTCAGGTATTATTGTGCCTTAGAAAAGGATAAAATATAAACAGTAACATGCGTAATTTAAGGAAAGATGAGGGGAGAGCACTCCAGGGGAGAAGGAGAGTCTGTGGGGGGAGGGGGCCTGTTTTTTCCCTCACTAGCTCAGAATTGCCTTTTTTATCTAGTCATTTATGTGTATAATTTTTTTTCGTTCCGCAAAGCGGTAATTTTCGAGTGTTTCGTTTTTAAATGTTTTCTTTTTTGTTAGCCCAGAGAGGCCCTTTTATGGATATTTCACAATATCCCAACAATAGGCTTCACCCTCAACCTAGCATTCATTTTCAGAGGGCGCCTTGATCATAGATGCAATTTGTAGGCATTATTGTGGCTTCTAAAAAGAAAAATATAAACAATAACATGCGTAATTTAAGGAAGGATGAAAGGAGAGGACTCCATTGGAGGGGGAGCGTCTGTGGGAGGGGGATGTTTTTTTCCGTCGCCAGTTCAGAACTGCCTTTTTATCTAGTCATTTATGTTAATTTATGTATTTTTTTTTTGTTGCGCAAAGTGGTAATTTTCCAGTGTTTTAATTTTTAAATGTTTTCTAATTTTTTTGGCCCGCAGAGGCTCCCCCTCCACTAGGGTACCGGCCCACTCGCGGGCTTCCTCCGAGGGAGGGTTCAGTCCACCGAGCGGTTTGTCCCAGTCCTTACGCAACCCAGGGCGCATCTTTCAGCACAAATATCAAAACACGCAAAGGAGGAGAAATTCTTGTTCCCACCTATCCCGCGCACTGTGGGGGAGTTTTTTCAGTGTTACTTTTTGGGGGGCAAAATCAGTGTCTACTCTTGCTCATTTTGGGGTTATCATAGAATTTCAAAATCCGGACTTCAGCTAGGCGATAAAGGAGCGTTCTAAAATTGGTCTTTTTTGGCTCAAGACCCCCCTGGATTTATGTGACCAGGTTAAAAACGTTGTATCTCACAAGTAGATAATGGGGTGATGCAAGCATACATCTAATGGGAGAGGTTGGAAAATCATTCTTACGAGAAAGGGTAGATGCAAGCCGTAAAAGTATAAAAAGTTATACCCAGAGCGAAATGGCGCTGCCACACTGTTTTCAAATCACTCATCATTAATGGGACAAGCCCGCACCCCGTTGCCATCAAGTATTCATCTTCTCACTCCAAAAATTAGCTTCTGGAATAACATTAAACAATATATTTTTTAAAACAAAGAAAAATTAGCTCTGGAATAACCCAGGGGTGGCTCGAAGGAGGGGTGAGGGGGGGATACACCCCCCTGCATCTTGCTAAGTTGTATCAGTCGTTTATTTTGGCCTCATCCAGGTCCCGGGCGCTCATCTCAGTCAGTGACAGTCCGAGTCGTTTTTCTTCCTCCTGGAAAGACTTCCACTCAAAGACAAGGTCGTTTAAGTTAAACCAGGTTTCATAACCCCGTTAGGTCTCTGGTAAAATGACTCCCAAAGGGACTGGACTGGCAGTAACTCGCTTTGTTTCAAAACCTGTTCTTACTCGCATATAATTTGTGTCAGTCTCAGATAGGTCGTTCAGATTTAGCCTGTCAACATTATTGTAGGCTAGTTGTTAAAGTGAAGTCTGACTGGATAACTTGAATAAACCGAAAGTGAGAGACAAGGTTACGTGCATGGACTGTGGGTCAAACTTTGACTATGAGTGGAAAAGAAGGCGTGAAATTTCTAAACACAATGGAAAAGCAATCAGAATTCAAATGACAGGAGCCCCGCGAAACCCCTTTGAAGCAAGTGTATCTAGGACAGTGAAAAAAGCTCGATTACAAAACGAGTCTGAGGTTGAGGTGGATACAGCGCTTGAAAAGGACAAGAAAGATTGGCCATGTACCCAGAATTTGTTTCCCAGGGCAGTGGTGGTTCTGAAGACGCTGGAATAGCTCATTCAAGTAGGGGGGTAAGTTTTTGGCTACGACTCTAGTGAAACATAGTTACAAACTCGGCTTGTCTGTGAAACTTTCCGTGGAGATGTCCCCATAACATGATTTTCTCTTGGCAAACGCCCCCATGGCGAAACGTCCCCAAACATAAATTTAGTACTTCGCCTTGGTCTTAAGGTGCATTGTCATTAAATAGCAGCCGAATTTGTTTTTAAAGTGAAAAGAAGAAAATGTAAATTTAAAAAGTGTTATCATTATAACTTTCTTCGATGTTTTTTTTTTTGTTTTCGCGTATATATTATGGTGGTTTCTTGTGTTAAAGAAAGCTATAATGATAGAAATCTTTCTTTAGGTTTTGTTATTGTTATTAAATTTAATAGTTTGTTTAATAGTTGGGGGGGGGGGGCATGACGGGTCACTATTTGGAAAAGTTTTATGAGTTGGTAAGAGATAGCCACCGTAAGAAGAGTTTCCTGTGGGGGGACGACACCCTTTTCTACGGTTAAGGCAAGCTTTTTGTAATGGAAAAGTTTTAGGTAGTGTATGGTGACTTATTGTGTGTCCAGTTCGGCTGCTAATTGATATTTAAAAAAGTGTAGGTGACGCATAAAAGTTAAGAATTAGATTTGTTACTTAAAGTAAATTTGTTGTCACTGAGAAGAGAGGAGGTGGGATTTAAAAAAAAATAAAAAAAAATATGCGTATTGTCGAAGTAAAAACAAGACCAAAGATTTCAATGGGATCCCAAAAAATGGAATATTTATTGGACTTCTTGGTCCAGACAATCGGGTTTGTAGATTTCCGGTCTTCGCCAGACCCGTAAGCATGTTAGCATTTATCCCTAATCAACCGCTTGAAAATGTAAAAAAAATGATACCGAAGTGGGGTTTTCGACGGATTACGACCAAACGGCTATTCCGCTGAGAAGACCAACTTCAGATATAGATTCAGCAGCTATGTTTACGCCTAAATATCATCTCCAGCCGACAATCGAATTTAGAAAAATCTTTTACTTTTACTGAATTCCCGATTTTAGCAATTCCGTGCGAACTACTTGTCCGCAAGAAAATAAAGTTCAAAAACAGATTCAGCGGGTTTCATTACCCCTATATCGAAACTCTAATTAAGATCATAAAAATATTTTTATCAATTTTGGCCGGATTCCGGGCAAACTAATTGTCCGGCAAAAATATAAAGTGACGGATGAGCAAGTATGGATTCAGTATGCAATTTTACTCTACTTCTAATTTATAATCGACTTCATAACAAACTTTTCTAGTACGCTAAATATCCGGTTAAAAAACGAAATGCAGTATGTCTCCTTACCCCTTATACTTCGGATTTTGTTTTCGTTTTACCAAATTTCCGGTTTTGGCAGGATTCTGAGCGAACTACTTGTCCGGCCCAAAAAAAACTTCAGATACAGATTTGGCATGTATCTTTACCCCTGTACCGAATCTGTAATCGACTTGCAGACACATTTTTATTTCTTCCAGATTTCCAGTTTCGGACGCATTCCGGGCTAAATACTTGTCCGGGAAGAAAATAACGGTCGAAAACGAATTCAGTATGTGACCTTAACCCTACATCGAACCTCTAATCAACTGCAGATACAACTTATACTGTTAATCATTTTTCCGGTTTTGGCTGTATTCCGGACGAACTATTTGTCCCCATAACATAATTTTCTCTTGGCAAACGCCCCCATGGCGAAACGTCCCCAAACATAAATTTAGTACTTCGCCTTGGTCTTAAGGTGCATTGTCGTTAAATAGCAGCCGAATTTGTTTTTAAAGTGAAAAGAAGAAAAGGTAAATTTAAAAAGTGTTATCATTATAACTTTCTTCGATGTTTTTTTTTTTTTGTTTTTTGCGTATATATTATGGTGGTTTCTTCTGTTAAAGAAAGCTATAATGATAGAAATCTTTCTTTGGGTTTTGCTATTGTTATTAAATTTAATATTTTGTTTAATAGTTTGGGGGGGGGCATGATGGGTCACTATTTGGAAAAAGTTTTATGAGTTGGTAAGAGATAGCCACCGTAAGAAGAGTTTTTTCTGTGGGGGAACGACACCCTACGTTCCCCCACACGGTTCTACGGTTAAGGCAAGCCTTTTGTAATGGAAAAGTTTTAGGTAGCTTATGGTGACTTATTGTGTGTCCAGTTCGGCTGCTAATTGATATTTAAAAAAGTTTAGGCGACGCATAAAAGTTAAGAATTAGATTTGTAGCTTAAAGTAAATTTGTTGTCACTGAGAAGAGAGGAGGTGGGATTTAAAAAAAAAAAATAAAAAAAAAATAGGCGTATTGTCGAAGTAAAAACAAGACCAAAGATTTCGATGGGATCCCAAAAATGGAATATTTATTGGACTTCTTGGTCCAGACAATCGGGTTTGTAGATTTCCGGTCTTCGCCAGACCCGTAAGCATGTTAGCATTTATCCCTAATCAACCGCTTGAAAATGTAAAAAAATGATACCGAAGTGGGGTTTTCGACGGATTACGACCAAACGGCTATTCCACTGAGAAGACCAACTTCAGATATGGATTCAGCAGCTATGTTTACGCCTAAATATCATCTCCAGTCGACAATCGAATCTAGAAAAATCTTTTACTTTTACTGAATTCCCGATTTTAGCAATTCCGTGCGAACTACTTGTCCGGCAGGAAAATAAAGTTTAAAAACAGATTCAGCGTGTTTCATTACCCCTATATCAAAACTCTAATTAAGATCAGAAAAATATTTTTACCAATTTTGGCCGGATTCCGGGCAAACTAATTGTCCGGCAAAAATAAAAAGTGACGGATGAGCAAGTATGGATTCAGTATGCAATTTTACTCTACTTCGAATTTATAATCGACTTTATAACAAACTTTTATTTCTAGTACGCTAAATTTCCGGTTAAAAATGAATGCAGTATGTCTCCTTACCCTTTATACTTCGGATTTTGTTTTCGTTTTACCAAATTTCCGGTTTTGGCAGGATTCTGAGCGAACTACTTGTCCGGCCCAAAAAAAACTTCAGATACAGATTTGGCATGTGTCTTTACCCCTGTACCGAATTAATATCGACTTGCAGACACATTTTTATTTCTTCCAGATTTCCAGTTTCGGACGCATTCCGGGCTAAATACTTGTCCGGGAAGAAAATAACGGTCGAAAACGAATTCAGTATGTGTCCTTACCCCTACATCGAACCTCTAATCAACTGCAGATACAACTTTTACTGTTAATCATTTTTCCGGTTTTGGCTGGATTCCGGGCAAACTATTTGTCCAGCGAGAAAATTAGTTTCAGATATGGATTCAGCATGTCTCCTTACACCTCTAAATCGACTATGTTATTTACTTTTGAAATATCTTTAAATAACCCCCACCCCTAGATATAGAGCTACAGAGCCCATCTACAAAACTGACCTGTACTTTGACCCAAAGAATCCTCACACCAAGTTTGACCAAAACATCTATAGGCCTACCCCTTCGAGAGTTATCATGCTTACAGACGGACAAATTGTACAAAGTCATAGATTTCCCGTCACTTACGTTTGGGATCCCAAAATTTTAAGATTTTGCATCGAATATTTAGGAACAGTCTTATAGGCACGAAAAAGCGGATGTGGGACCAGTTGCGTAGGATATTACCGTTTCCCTCAAATATACAGTCTTGTCCTGGGCTGGCCTCGTACATTAGTGATCCTAGGTCGTTTAAAGCAAAGGTTGCAGTAGTGGCAGTGCTTTCTGTATTTACTGCGGAAAACTTGAAAACCCGGTATTTCTGATTAACTGTCTCCTCGTACAAAAGGTTTCGTACAAAAGGATCCCAAAAAGTGGAATATTTATTAGACTTCTTTGTCCAGACAATCGGGTCTTGTAGATTTCCAATAATCGCCAGACTCCGTAAACATGTTAACATTTATCCCTAATAACCGCCTGAAAATTTACTTCTGCATCGCAATCCAAATAAAAGCTCTATACGACTTCAGAATTAAATTTAGCTTTTATCAAACTTCCGGATTGCAGGATTCCATACGAATTCCTTGTCCAGTGAAAAAAAAAAAGTTTAGCTAATACGGATTCAGTATTTATTTTTACTCCGAACTCGAATCTCTAATCGACTTCAAAGAAACTTTTACCTATAGCCAATTTCCGGTTTTGGCCGGATTCCGGGTGAACTGCTTATCCGTCAAAGAAATAAAGTTCAAAAATGAATTCAGCATTTCTCCTTATCCCTATATCGAATCTCTAATCGACTTTAGAAATAAACTTTAATTCTACCAAATTCCCGGTTTTGGCATTTACGAACTTGACCTGTACTTTGACCCAAAGGATTCTCACACCAATTTTGAACAAAATATCTCAATCCCTTGCTAGGCATCCGTCACTAACGTTTTAGGATCAGAAAAAGCGGAAGCCGAACCTGGCTCGAAAAGAGTCAAACAAGGAGAATGCGAAAATCAGTGTAGTTCCGTTAGGGTGGATAAGAATGACCTAAGAAGTTCGAGATCTCGGAGTTTGACGTAAGTAAGATAAGGCGGATCTGATGCTTTGATAAAACCAATCAGACAGATAAAAAAATCAATCAACTAAATATCGCAGAAAAGCCTGATCAAGGAGTTATGTCACAAACATGAAAACAAACGAGAGATCAACTGATATAGCCCACAAATAAGCCAATAAAATATAGCACAAAAAGAAGAAAGGACACACTACTACAAAATTTCGTGGTCTTAAATTAATCCGCTTTGAAAGAATATTATTGTATTTTAGCCGTGGACGTTTTTTTGGGATCCCAAAACGTAAGTGACGGATACCAATTTGTCCGTCTGTCCGTCTGTTAGCACTATAACTCTCGAAGGGGTTGAGATATTTTGTTCAAACTTGGTGCCTTTTGGTCAAAGTAAAGGTCAAGTTCGTAGATGGGCTCCTTAGCTCTATATTTGGGTGTGAGGGAGGGGTTTCCAAGTTAAGGGGCGAACAAATATTTTTTATATGCCAATGAGATAGTCACTTTAGGGGTAAGTAGAAATGCTGAATAAAAAGCTGAAATTTATTTTGACGCCGGACAATTGGTTCGCCCAGAATCCGGCCAAAACCGGAGATTTGGAGGATGTTCCTGAAGCTGATTAGAGGGTCGACATAGGGGTAAGGAGACATTCTAAATCCGTTTTTTGGCTTCATTTTCTTACCGGACAAGCAGTTCGCCCGGAATCCGGTTTCGAAGAAGGTAAAAGTTGTTCCTGAAGCTGATTAGAGGGTCGATATAGGGGTAAGGAGAGATTCTGAATCCGTTTTTCAGCTTCATTTCTTACCGGGCAAGTAGTTCACCCAGAATCCGGCCAAAACCGGTTTTGGGGCGGTCTCCGGCGAAATTGTGTTTACTGACAATTTTGTTTCAGGAAATGCATGTTGCAATTACCAAGGAAACACTTGGCGTTAGAACACCGACCTTGACAGAACACCTAGCGACAGAAACGAGAGATAAATTCGAAACCGGAGAAGACTTCATGCCATCGGTCAACAGAAATGATGAGAAGGAGTCAGATATAGGGCAAGAGGTCTCCGATCAAAGACACACAACATGAAACTCTTTTCATGTGTCGCCAAGCTGG
The DNA here is from genome assembly GCA_027921565.1 of Artemia sinica. Taxonomy (NCBI): domain Eukaryota; kingdom Metazoa; phylum Arthropoda; class Branchiopoda; order Anostraca; family Artemiidae; genus Artemia; species Artemia sinica. The sequence goes on along the minus strand of CM051257.1, from coordinate 1,933,645 downwards.
AGTATATTATATCAGTAGTTGCTGGTTCCAATGACATAGTTAAGACCCTCCGGGAAAATTCTGCGTTGAATGCAAGAGATATCTTGGTGGAAATACAATCTACATCATCTTCTGTGTTTGAGCTGTGCAAGGAACTAACAGTCGATTGCACTGAAGAACTTCTTAACATTTCGGCAACTAGTGGAGTCGTTGTCGAAAATCACAGTGACGACTCCGAAAGTGTATTTCACAAGGATCCTGGAATAAGGAAGCCAATCTCTAGCGAAAACCAAAGGAAATACCTGATTTCATGTGGTCCTAATCAACCAAAGCTGAGTGTGTTTCCAGCTGATCCGTCGATATCAAAAAAGAAACAGTGTCGTTTTCACCCCGGCTGGTATGAAGATTACCAGTTCTTAGAGTACAGTATCGAGAAAGATGCTGCCTTCTGCTTCGTTTGCTCGCTTTTCCCTATTGGTCCGGGGCGAGACCCGTCCGAAAACGCTTGGGTGGAAGACGGTATGCGGCAATGGCACAAAATGAAGAGCCAAGGAAAAGCAAAGAAAGGAAAACTGGCTAGTCACTTCTCTTCCGGGTCACACAAAGCAGCTTTTGTCGGATTATTGTCACTTCGTCAGCAGTAATGGTTACGTTGATTTCCTACTTGATAAAAGAACTCTAGCTAAGCTTTTGCAGCAAGCAAAAGATGAAGAGACAAACAGAAAAATTGTGACAATTCTTTCGGACTTTGCAAGAAACCCTAGCGAAACAAGGCATTGTATTTAGAAGAACGGGAGATCAAGACGGCAACTTTGTTCAATTTGTTCAACTTCTAGCGAGATATGTGCCTGCTCTTGAAGCTTGGTTAAATGATTCTCGGTATAGACCATACAAAGTTACCTATCTACACAAATTGTCCCAGAACGAGTTTATTGAATTGCTTTCAGCAGAAGTCAGGGAGAAGATCCTTGACGAAGTCCTAGATTCAGAATTTTATTCTGTAATGGCGGATACGACACCCGATACTTCACATTCTGATAAGCTTGCAGTCGTAATCCGCACCATCAGCTCGGAAGGGATGCCTAGAGAGAGACTATTAGATGTAAGCGAGGCAAATGACAAAACTGGCCGCTGTTAAAGAAAAACTCTCTTCGATTGAAAACAGCCTTAATCTCCGAAACTTATCACAGACCCAGTGGACCGCAAGGGCTGAAACCATACAAGCAGTGGTTACTTCGTTTGAAGCAATTGTCCCAGCCATTGACGAAATAAAACAGATGAAGAACGCCGATACGAAGACGAAAGCACAAGCCAGCGGCCTCCTGAAAAGGATTCCCAACTTCGATTTTATCGCCTGCCTCATGTTCATGAAAAATATCATGTACAAGGCCAGGATTGCAAACAGAAAAGCTTGAAGAAGAGGAGATGAACATCATCGACGCAATTGAGATGCTAGACGCTACGAAGAAACTTTTCGAAGTAATATCTTGTGAGGAAATGAACAGTTTAATTGACAGTGCAGCACAGTTTGCCAAAAGGATGGAAGTGGACCCAGAGGCTGATTTCATCAGACACCATCGTCGGAGACTTGGACCATCTCGTTATGACAGCCGAGCTCAAAGTCAAGCCGATATCTCAATGCATCAGTTCTATAGTCAACATTTCAGAATCTTGCTTGACAAGTTGACTACAATGATGGGAGATAATCTCAGAGCTTGCATTGCCAATTTTCTGCCATTTTGCACCTTACTCCAGCCTCCTTTGAACAAAAGTGTCTCAGTTGCAGATATTGAGCAAGCAACAAAGTTTTTCCCAAACCAGGAAAGAGCTCAAGATGCTACTGCTCTTCAAGTAGAGCTTGAAGTTTTGTTCCAGTTTTGCCAAGGCGCTGCTTGCTTCAGAGAAGTCCTTGGTGAAGGACATCACCGGAACCGTCAGCTTAAGCAAGCCAGTCGTCTCTGCAAATTGGCAGCAACTGCACCTGTTGCAGTGGCAGCTGCCGAAAGAACATTCAGCAAACCAAGTTTGTGAAGAATTGGCTGAGAACTGCCATTCTTGATTCTCGACTGGATTCCCTCATGTTGTTGGCGAGTGAGAAAGAACTCACCGGTGGTGTAGACTTAAACAAGATTGTTCAGCGTTGGTCCATTTTGAAGAAGAGGCGAATTCAGATTTAAGCTTTTCTTAGTTGTGTATTTGCGCATGTAGTGTTCCGTTTTTGTCCTTCTTTGTTCCCGTAGATAAGTATAAATGATAAAACACTATTTTCTATGAAATTTGTAGGTAATGACGAGTCGTAGAATATGATCTACAAGTCGTTTAAATGAGGGTTCTCACCCCCCCCCCCCCCCCCCCCCCCTGGCCTGAGTGCTTCGAGCCACCCTGGTCAACCCCCCCTTTCTTCGCTAGTGTTTGATACTCTAAGCATGTCACCTCACAATGCCAGACTATTACTGCCCCTGTGACACACCACTGACATCGCCCCATATCCCCCAAAACACTTTTCAAACTTTTCTTGTTAAAAGTTTTACTTCAACTCATTCATTCGGATTTTCGCAAGCAATTCACGCCTCAGTATCACGCTGTAACTACTTTCTAGCACCCCTATGACACCCCTCTACCATCATCCCCACCTTCACAAAACACTTTTCAGACATTTCTTGTTTAAATGTTTTACTTCAAGTCATTCATTTGGGTTTTCGCAAGCAACCCACGCCACAGTACCACAATATAACTACTCTCGGGCTTTACTTTTTTTGGTAATGATTTTACAGGTTGATCACGATTTCTACACTTTACCCTTGATTTCTAAGGTGGTCTTGATTTCTAGGGTTACCCTTGGTTTCTTTAGCTTGCTCTTGATTTTTTTATGAAATTGTCAGGGTTTCATTGTTTTGCTAATGATTTCATGGAAGTTGACCACAATTTCTACATTTTGATCACAATTTCTATGGTATGGTCTTGATTTCTATGACTTGGTCCGGAGTTTTAGGGTAGACTCTGCCATGTAGATAAGTACCTTGGGATTTTTCATGGAATACACTGCCTTTCTGGGCTTTAATATTTCGTAGCGATAAGACACAATCGTTTCTTACTTGATGCTTTGTAAGAACGTCAGGGAATATGATTTTTTGCCTAGAACACCAAGCATTCTTGGGTTTAACGTTTCTTGACAATAAGCAATAATCACGTTTTGCTACCCCTACATCACCAGTCATCATCAATGTAAGCGTCTTCTAACATTTGAAAACACACACACACACACGCAAATAAAAACATACAGACGAACACAAAACACACAGAAAACAAAACACACACACACACACACACACAAATACAAAACCACACACACACACAAAACACACACACACAAAACACACACACACAACAAAAAACACACACACACAAAAACACACACACACAAAAACAAACACACACAAAAACACACACACACAAACACACACACACGCAAAACACACACACACACAAACACAAAAAACACACACAAAAACACACACACCAAAAACACACACACACACACACAAAAACACACACACACAAACACAAAACACACACACAAAAAACACACAAACACACAAAAAAACACACACCCACAAACACAAACACAAAAAAAAACACCCACACAAAAACACACAAAAAACACACAAAAACGCACACACACACAAAAACACAAACACACACAAAACACACACACACACACAAAACACACACACACACAAACACACACACAAAAAACACACACACACACAAACACAAACATACACACACACACACACGTAAAAACACGCACACAAACGCACCCACAAACACACACACACAAAAAAAACACGCACACACACACACACACAAACGCAAAAACCCACACACAAAAGAAAAACACACAAAAAATCACACACACACACAAAAACACACACAAACACAAAACAGACACACACATAAAAACTCACACACACACACACACACACAAAAACACACACAAAAAAAAAACACACACACAAACACATACACACACACATATAAAAAAAAACACACACACACACACAAACCCACACACATACAAACACACACACATACAAAAAAAACACACACACAAAAGCACACACACAAAACACAGGCACACACAATCAAAGTTCACTTTGGATTTTTTTTTCCTTGAAATGTAAGACTTGGAATTTTTTTTAGTGTTGTCTCGTGGTTCACCATGTCAGTGCTACATTCAGCTGATGTTTCAAAGTTCATTTAAGGATTTTTCGTTGAAATGTAAGACTTGGAATATTTTTATATTGGTTTACCTTGTCACTGTTACATTCAGTTGATGTTTCAAAGTTCAGTTTGGAAATTTTCCTTGAAATGTAAGACTTGGAATACTTTTGTAGTGGTTTACCTTGTCACTGCTACATTCTGTTAATGTTTCATAGTTCACTTCGGGATTTTTTTTTGTTGAAATGTAACGCTTGGAATATTTTGGTAGTAGTGTGTCTTGCACTATTACATTCTGTAGATGTTACACAGTTCATTTAGAATTTTTTCGTTGAAATGTAAGACTTGGAATATTTTTGTAGTGTTATGTCATGTTTTACCTTGTCACTGTTACACACTAATGACGCTTCATAGTTTATTTTGGAACTTTTTTCGTTGAAATATAAGACTTGGAATATTTTTGTAGTGGATTACCTTGCCACTATTACACTCTAATGACGCTTCATAGTTCATTTTGGAATTTTTCTTTCGTTGAAATGTGAGACTTGGAATATTTTTGTAGTGTTATGTTATGTTTTACCTTGTCACTGTTACACTCTAACGACGCTTCATAGTTCATTTTGGAATTTTTTTTTCGTTGAAATATAAGACTTGGAATATTTTTGTAGTGGGTTACCTTGTCACTATTACATTCTGTCGATGTTTCAAAGTTCAATTCGGGATTTTTTCGTTGAAATGTAACACTTGGAATATTTTTGCAGTGGTTTACCTAGTCACTGTTACATTATGTTAACGTTTTATACTTCATTTATACTTATTGGGAATCAGCATTAACACAGTGCATTTTGATTTAATCTTAAGGCAACATGTAGTTTTAAACATAAAAGCAAATGCGAGGGTGAAGGTGGGAGGGGGATTAATTTCCCTCCAATCACTTTCGACTATTAAAAACGGCATCAGCCCTTTCTATTTTTCAATCGAATGAACCCTTTTCGAAGTTCCTACGACATATCCTTCGATACAAAGGGCCCTGGTCTAAACAACAGCAAAAAAACAACAAAAATAAAACATTCTACCCACATAGATCTTTACTATAAAAATGTCAAGCCTTCCAATCACTTTTGACTATTAAAAAGGGCACTAGGCCTTTTGATTTCCAATCGAATGAGCCCTTTTTGAGTTTCTACAACAACCCTTTCTATAAATACCTTATATGCCCCCAGGGCATAAATTACAACCCTTACCTTAAGGGCTGTGAGGGTGGTTGTCATCCTCTAAGACCTAATTTCCAGAACTTTCAACTAAGTTAAACAAAATGGCTATCTCAAAATTTTGATTGGATGTGTCTGGGAAAAAGGTGGGCGTGAGAGGGGCGTTAGTCGCTCTCCAATCACTTTCAACTATTAAAAAAGGCACTAGCCCTTTCAATTTCCAATCAAATGAGCCCTTTTGAAGTTTCTACGACAACGCTTTCAATAAAAACTTATATGCCCCCAGGACATAACTTACAACCCTTACCCTGAGGGCTGGGTGGGGGGGGTGTCATACTCAAAGACCTAATTTCCAGAACTTTCTGCAACGTTGAACAAAACGGCTATCTGAAAATTTTTGATTGGACGTGTTTGGGGGAATGGTGGGCGTGAGAGGGGGGTTAGTTACCCTCCTATCACTTTCAACTATTAAAAAGAGCACTAGCCCTCTCAATTTCCCAATTGAATGAGCCCCTTTTGAAGTTTTTACTAAAAAATCTATCTATAAAAACCTTATATGCCCCCCCAGGCATAACTTACAACCTTTGCCCTGGGGGCTCTGGGGGGTTTGTCATCCTTAAATACATTTCCAGAACTTTCAACTACGTTGAACAAAATGGCTATCTCTAAACTTTGATTGAATGTGTTTGGGGAAATGGAGGCTCTGGGGGTTTGTCATCCTTAAATACATTTCCAGAACTTTCAACTACGTTGAACAAAATGGCTATCTCTAAACTTTGATTGAATGTGTTTGGGGAAATGGAGGGCGTTAGAGGGGGTTAATTACTCTACACTCCCTTTCGACTATTAAAAAGGGCAATTTCAATTTCCGATCAAATGAGCCCTTTTTGAAATTTCTGCAACAACTTTCTATATAAACCTTATATGCCCCCCAGGGCATAACTTACAACCCTTCCACTGAGGGCTCTGATGGGGTTATCATCTTAAATGACCAAATTTCAGAACTTTTGACTAAGTTGAACAAAATGGATATCTCAAAAAATTTTGATTGGATGTGTTTTGGGAAAGGGTGGGCGTGAGAGAGAGGGGTTAGTTACCCTTCAATTACTTTCGACTATTAAAAGGGTACTAGCCCTTTCAATTTCCAATTTAATGGGTCCTTTTTGAAGTTTCTACAATATCGCTTTATTATAAAAACCCTACATGCCCCCAGGGAATAACTTACGACCCTTGCCCTGAGGGCTGTAAGGGTGGAGGGGTTGTCATCCTTAAGGACCTAATTTCCAAAACTTTAAACTAAGTTCAACAAAATGGCTATGTAAAAATTTGATTGGTTGTGTTTGGGGAAAACGTGGGCGTGAGAGGGGGTTAATTGCCCTCAAATCACTTACGAGACTATTGAAAAGGGCGCTAGCCCTTTGAATTTTCAATCGAATGAGCCCTTTTTCAAGTTTCTACGACACGGATCTCAGTAAAAAAATCTTATGTGCCTCCAGGGCATAACTTATAACCCTTGCCCTGAAGACTGTGGGGGGAGTGTTCTAATCGAAGGTATAATTTACCGAACTTTAAACTGCGTGGAATAAAATGGCTATTTAAAAAATTTTGATTGGATGTTTTTGGGGCAATGGTGGGCGTGGAAGGGTGTTAGTTGCCTTCCAATCATTTTCGACTATTAAAAAGGGCACTGCCCATTTCAATTTCCAATCGAATGAGCCCTTTTTGAAGTTTCTACGGCAACATGTTCTATAAAAACCTTATATGCCCCGAGGGCGTAACTTACAACCCTTGCCCTGATAGCTGTGGGGGGGGGGGGGAGGGCTGTCATCCTTAAAGACCTAATTTCCAGAACTTTCAACTACGTTGAACAATATGGCTATCTTAAAATTTTGATTGGATGTGTTTCGGGGAAAAGGTGGGCGCCAGAGGGAGGTTAGTTGCCCTCAACCCACTTTTGACTATTAAAAAGTGCACTAGCCCTTGAATTTCCAATCGAATGCGCCTTTTTTGAAGTTTCTATGACAGTTATTTCTATAAAAACCTTATATGTCCCCAAGGACATAACTTACAAGCCTTGCCCTGAGGGCTGCGGGGAATGTCCTCATCAAAAACATAATTTCTATCTGGCATCAACTACGCTGAACAAAATGGCTATCTCAAAATTTTGATTGGATGTGTTTGGAGAAAAGGTGGGCATGAGAGGGGGCTTAGTTGCCCTCAAAAGACTTTCGACTATTGAAAAGGGCACTAGACCTTTGAATTTCCAATCGAATGAGCCCTTTTTCAAGTTTCTACGACAAAAAATTTTATTAAAAACTTATATGCCCCCAGGGCATAACTTATAACCCTTGCCTTGAAGACTGTGGGGAGAGTGTCCTGCTCAAAGGTATAATTTCCTGAACTTTAAACTGCGTGAACAAAAAGGCTATCTCAAATTTTGATTGGATGAGTTTGGGGAAATGGTGGGCGTGGAAGGGGTGTTAGTTGCCTTCCAATCACTTTCGACTATTAAATAGGGGACTAGCCATTTTAATTCCCAATCGAATGAACCCTTTTTGAAGTTTCTACGACAACGCGTTCTATAAAACCTTATATGCCCCCAGGGCATAACTTACAACCCTTTCCCTGAGGGCTATGGGGGGGGGGGGAAGGATGTCATCCCCAAAGACCTAATTTCCAGAAATTAAAACTACGCTGAATATAATGGCTATCTCAAAATTTTGATTGGATGTGTTTGGGCAAAAGGTGGGCGTGAGAGGGGGGCTAGTTGCCCTCCAATCACTTTCAACTATTATAAAGGGCACTAGTCCTTTGAATTTCTAATCGAATGAGCCTTTTTTGAAGTTTCTACGACAAACGCCTTCCATAAGAACCTTATATACCCCCAGGGCATAACTTACAACGCTTGCCCTGAAGGCTGTGGGGGAGTGTCCTCCTCAAAAACATAAATTTCTATCTGGAAATCAACTACGCTGAACAAAATGGCTATCTAAAAATTTTTGATTGGATGTGTTTCGGGAAATGGTGGGCGTGGAAAGGGTATTAGTCGCCTTCCTATCATTTTCGACTATTAAAAAGGGCACATACCACTCCAATTTCCAATTGAATGATCCCTTTTCGAAGTTTCTACGACAACTTCTTCGATACGAAGTGCCCTGCTCTAAAGGAAGAAAATAATAAATAATACATTGTGCCAACATCATTCTTATATGCCCCCAGGGCATAACAAAACCCTTGCCCTGAGGGTTGTGGGAGAGTTTCCTCCTCAAAAATATATTTTCTATTTGGAAATCAACTACGCTGAACAAAATGACTATCTCAAAATTTTGATTGGATGTGGCTGGGGGATTGATGGGCGTGGGGGGGGGGGGGGGGGGGGTAGTTGCCCTCCAATCACTTTCGGCTATTAAAAAGGGCACTAGCCACTTTAATTTCCAGGCGAATGAGCGCTTTTCCAAGTTCCTACGACAACTCCTTCGATACGAGGTGCCCTGGTATGAAAAAAAAAAAAAATAATACATTGTGCCAACATCGTTCTTAACTTAGGCAGCGCGATTGCGCTGCCTATGAAGAACCGTGTGGTTTTAGGAAGAGTAGTGGACAGTACTTCCACTTTTCAATTTTTCCATTTTGATATCAATTTTCCCTAAATTTCCTTGTTTTTAGGTCTGGTTTCTCCCTAGAAAAAAGGGATTTTATTCCACATTTTTTGCAGATAGGGGCTTGAAACCTCTACAGTGGAGTTTTCTGACACGCTGAATTTTGATGATGCAATTTTCAGATTCTATGGCTTTTAGTGGGTGATTTCCCCTTCTTTCGAAAATCAGGCAAACTTTCTCAGGCTAGTAGCCGTTAATGGGAAGACTAAATTTAATAAAACTTATATATTTGAAATTAGCATAATAAGCATATTCTTTTGATATAACTATAGATATCAAAATTCCGTTTTTAGAGTTTCGGTTACTATTGATCCGGTCACTCCTTACTTACAGTTCTTTACCACGAACTAGTTCATAATAAAAAAAAAAACTGTCCAAGTATTCCTTTTATTAACCAGTAAAAAAAAACTTGTCAATTAAAAACGAAAAAGAAATGAAATAATAAAAACTTAAAGAGCACTGAAAAGTAAAGAGCTACTTAAACCAAATACGAACAGAAATAAAGTCACATAATTCTTTAAGCTAAAAACGAATAAAAATTACTATCAATAAATAAATGAAAGCTTAAACAAACAGAAATTACATTGAATAATCAAGTCAAACTCAAAACAAACACCCCTACGAGGTAACACCCACTAAGCCTTCTAAGGAACAGATTACCTTTCTGATTTACTGAGAACAAACTATATTTTGGTTTCATATATGGAAGATTAAGACTCACTTCCCTCACTACTGAAGCACATAGATTATCTTCACCTTTATTAAGTTCACCTTTTCGTACTATTTTCGGTACATTTTTCCAACTACATTTTTCCAGTCTACCCTTTCTTGACCAATAATTTCAATAAATATCTCTTCGTCTACATCCAATCGAGACAAAAAAACACCCCTAACCATTCATCTTCCCATGTCAGGGTGGCAAATGCTTCCAGATACTTTTCTTTTGGCATTTTGATCGAAGAGAAAACAAGAAAAAAATCCTTCCCAAATTTCAAAAAATTATATATCTGCATGTTCATTCAAATATACCTTCTAAGGAACAGATTGTCATTTCTGATTTACTGAGAACAAATTATATTTAAGAAGTTTCCTCTAATATAGCGCTATTAAATCCAAAATTACTGAGACTTTCAGTAATACATTCCATTACATATTAAAGTGTTTAATCTACATTCATTAGTTCTTTTCAATAATCTTGGCTATTACGTTGATTTTTTTTGTCCTGTTTTTGTTGAAATTATGACGAATAAATATATACTTTCAGTAAAGTGCAAACGACTCCCTAATCTTTAGAAAGCTCAGAGTTTCAGCCCCTACTCCTGTTGGCTGTAATCTCTGTTCATTTTAAGTTTGACTTGATTATTCACTGTAATTTCTGTTCATTTTAAGTTTGACTTAATTATTCAGTGTAATTTCTGTTTATTTTAAGTTTGATTTGTCTATTCACTGTAATTTCTGTTCATTTTAAGTTTGACTTGATTATTCACTGTAATTTCTGTTCATTTTAAGTTTGACTTGATCATTCACTGTAATTTCTGTTCCTTTTAAGTTTGACTTGATTATTCACTGTAATTTCTGTTCATTTTAAGTTTGACTTGATTATTAATTTCTGTTCAATTTCTGTTCATTTTAAGTTTGACTTGATTATTCACTGTAATTTCTATTCTTTAAGGTTCGTTTCTTTATTGATAGTGATTTACGTCTGTTTTATGATTAAATTATCATTTGTTTCATTGTTGCTAAAGACGTTTAAACGTTTTTGACGGAAAAGTTTTTTTTTTAAATTGATCTCAGATAAAAAAAAATCACAATTCTTTCTTGCAACTAAGTTTACCATTTACGCAGAAACCTAAATACTTAACCTGACGATAATGTTGATTCAGTCCTATTGGGTGACACTTGGTATCTGTACCAAAGTATCGATGTGCTTACGTATTGTATCGAAGTATCGATACTTCAAGAAAAAAAACGATACCGATACCAATATTAAGTGGCGTGTCAACAAAGAACTTCAACAGGCAGAAAAAGATTTTAAGAAAAAACTGACGTCATAAATACGCTTAAATTTTCCAAGACTGGGTTAATCACCTTTGTATAAAGCAATCTTCATGAAGCCATAAATTGCTGCATTATTAGTGGCCCTGATACGGAACAGGTCAAAGTTAACTGAAAGATAAAAAAATGACTATATTTTTTGCAAAGTAAGTTTGTTTTCACTCTGCTTAGTTAAAAAATTCCCTTTTCTCACTCTGTCAATGAAGTTAGGGTGATATCCTTATTCAGTTTTAGGTAGTATGTTTGTTTTTACTGAATTGAGCTTTTCACACAGTGGCACATACACTCCTAAGGATGCGCGTAGTCCTTACATAACTGTTTAATAAAAACATTGATTTCAAGGCTTCGTTTGTTAATTTATTGACTCGAGGCCTGATAATATTATGTACAGTGATGTATAAATGTGCATAAGTAATTGTGGAGGAAGATTGGTGGGTGTGATGGGTGCCCGGTTAAGACCGTAAAGAGTGCGTTGTATGCCCAAATTTTTCAAAGCTTCGCGCAAATATAGTAAGAGATTTGGGAGGAGGTATAAATTATTCTCTAATCTCCATTGAATCCCAGGGGCATTTTGGACTACACCTCTAATATTGGGGATTTGCCCTATAGACATTATAATTCTTATAATTCTTCTTACTCTAGGCATTATAAAACTACTTAAAACGCCTTTTGTAAATAGAATAATTGTACTTGGTATTTTATACTTAATGTTCCTTTTGTAATGTTGTATGCATCATAGATGTAAAAACGATATGTCCACTCTGGGGGGGCGGGAGGAATTATATAATTAATCCTCTTGAAATGTACTCATAAATATGACGTCAATCATAGGATTTTTGTTGTCAATCATTTGTTTTCTTGTGTAATTTTGCCTGCGTCATAGACACTGAAAATGATGTAACCACTACTGGGGTAAATATGACGTATTTATGCTTTTCGAATGTATTGAAAAATATTTTCAAAAACTTCTATTGAAATTCAGGAGCTACACACCCTCTCCCCTCCCCTTTCAGGATGGTGCTGGGCGTCCCCAACAAAACAGCTAAAATATTCGACTTGTATGCGGTGAATTCATTTTGTGTGTTATTTGAAATATCTTCCGATTATCAATATTATACTGATCGATAGTCCTACGAATAAAAAACACGGCGAAGAGAAGAAAAGCTAAAACTATTAAGAGGAAACTATACATTTATTATAAGATAGCATTTACTGTAACCCTTGTCAAAAAATTAAATTCGAAAGTTACGTTGAAATTTTTTTTTTCATGAATTCAGTACTTCGATAAAACAGGAAAATTTTAAAATTATAAAAGTGCAAGTTTCACTTTATACTCTTAGCATTGCCGTTGGCAGTGACTCTTTCGGCTGGTCTTTGGTAGGGCTTTCCACCAAACTTGTCCCATTCACGTTGGAATTCTATTTCCAAAATCTCTGCTCCTCGTTTCCGAGTAAGTCCGGTCTCATCTAAGCTTAGTTCACACATTTGCATGTCATCCTGACCTAGAAGAAGAAGATTAAATTTGGCTTTGAACGTTAGGTTTACCTCTGCAACTTCGTTTAATTGCTAAAAAGTTTTTGAGCATGAGGAGGGAGGATAAATATTGCCTAATGTGTTGATAGACAACCACGAAAGCACCTGAAAGGGCACCAGCACCTGACAACTACAAAAATAAAATGTCAACATAGAAAGCTATTAAAAGATACTTGGTAAAAACGAAATGAATTAATGAACGAGAATCTGAATCACATCCTGGGAGCCACTTTGCCAAGCCCCTGACGCTATTACTACTACTAACAACTCACTGCAGCGCCAAGCCACTTATGGCCAACACAGCTACGCATGCTCCTCCTCTATCCCAATCTATTCGAAGCCTTCCTCTTTACGCGCTCCCAAGAAGTTCCCAATTCCCTTAAATCGTTCCTTACGACATTCTCCCACCCCATTCGGGGATGAAACCCTTTTTTTTTTCCTAGGGCCAACTGCCCTAGGCAGTTGGCCGACAAGGACAATCTTTGGTAGTCTGTCATCTTTCATCCAAAAAAAACGTGCCCTAGCCATCTCATCCTTTCTCTCATTTGAGATACTGTCAGTCAGTCGGGTACCAAAAAAAAAAATCTGGAGACAGTGTCTCTGAAGAACATGAAGCAAATCTTCCTCCGTTTTTCAAAGCGCCCAGGCTTAAGAACCATGCTAAACCACTGTCATCATTGTAGCTTCCAATATTCTAATCTTGGTTCGCAAACTTACCTCCCTATTTTTCCAAACTTTTCAACCGTGAAACAGTTGTAACAGCTGGAACAAGGCCTGGGCCTGGGCTATTCTGCTTTTAATATCTTCACTGCACCCACCACCTTTACTAGTAATACTACCTAGGTATGTGATGCTATCCACTTGATTGATTCTTTCGTTACCCAACATCACCTTTTTACCTTCAATTGTTCCTAAGCTTAGCGACTTAGACTTCCTGACATTAATTTTCAAACCAATTCTAGCACACTGAACTCTAAAAAATTCATTCATTTTGATCACACTTTCATCTAGGATGCTTAAATCATCAGCATAATCTAAGTCTAAGAGAGTTTTACTTTTCCATTTGATTCCGTGTTCTCCCGCTGTCTTTGTTGTGCTCCTTAGGACAAAGTCCATCAAAATGAAGGCTGTGCCCAGGATTCGTTTTCGGAGAGGGTTTTACTAAAAAAAAAAAAAAAAATTCGGGAGGAGGGTTTACACAAAAATAAACTAAAAAAATGCATACAAAATTTGTTTATATCCATTTTTGTTACGTTTTTACGATTCAGACAAACATTTCGGGGGGACGGGGGCCTTGATCAAAATATCCATATAAATGGGGATAGAACGCAACCCTGCTTAACTCCTGATTTAATAAGATACCCGCTACTAACCTCATTTCCTACCTTAACCGCAGAAGTGTTATTTTCAGTGCTATGCGTAGCACTAATCACTTATTATATTTTTTCTGGTATACCATACAAAGATAGGATCTTCGCTAACGTTCTTTTATCAGCTGAATCAAACGCTTGCTCATAAACTATAAAACTAATGACTAAAGGCGTTTGATGACACAGGCATTCTTAATTATTAATCAAAGAGTGAAAATTTGGCCGGCACATCCTCTACCAGGGCTTCCACTTCTAGGGAGATTACCCTATTTTAGGGGGAAATCACTTCCTTTAGGGACATTTATTTTGAATCTAGGGATTTAGGCAAATCTAGGGTAAAGTAAGGATTTTTAGAGATATTCAGGGAAAGCTTGTTATTTCAAATGAAAGGCTGAAACATTCTCAAAGATTGCGCATGCTCAATTTTTTTTTTAAAAGCTTATGTTACAGCCCGCCTTAAGACTGTGGAAACAAATTTGATCCTTAATCTATAAACAATAGGGATCGCAAGATTATGTCTGCACAAATTCAGAGCTTACACCAACATCAGTATGTTGCATGTGACATCTGTCTCAAAGCTGATGTTGATACAGGCAAGATACAGGGAGGTGAGCTTAGGCAGTCACGAGCACAAGATTTTTCATATCTTCCAAAAGATGCCAGAGTTTCATTTAATATAGTGCTAATTCAAAATGAAGTGTCACTAAGTCAAAGGAGATTATGATTTTGATTTCTATCCTCCAAAAGATGCCAGAGTTTCATTTAATATAGTGCTAATTCAAAATGAAGTGTCACTAAGTCAAAGGAGATTATGATTTTGATTTCTATCCTCCAAAAGATGCCAGAGTTTCATTTAATATGGTGGTAATTCAAAATTTAACTATCATTAGTTCAAGTAAGATTGAAATCATAGTCACACTTGACTTGATGTGTGATTCAATTTTAAATTACCACGATATTAAATGAAACTCTGGCATGTCTTAGAAGATAGAAAAAATCTTGTGTCGCTTACTGACATTAGGTCGACAGGCGAAAGGTTAGCTACAATAATTTCTCAATGCTGAAATTTGCTTTCAGTGTTATAAATTCCCTTGTATAATTGTACAGTCTAGTTAGTGTACATCTGACCTCTTTAGGAGTAAAATAGACATAGAAAAAAGCAATTGTGCTACTTAAAAAAATGAATATTTTAATTTAATTTTGTGACATACCACTTTTAAAACAGGTCATAAGACTTTTTAAATTTAATTGGGGAGTCAGAAAAACGATTTAAAACAATGAGAATAGAGTTTTGGACTTGATAACTGGTAGGCGCTGACGTAGGCGCTGACGAAATTGGCATTCTCTATTGCTTACCTCAGAAACCAAAGCAGGAAAAATCATTTGACATACCGAAATGCCGATCTGGGCTCAAGCTCCAATCTGATCACAGAAGCAAGTACACAAAGAATTTACAGAAGTTGTAGGATTCTTTCTAGCAAATACGGTCCTGAAAGACGACAGGGTTTTGAAGATGATGATGATCCTGAAGTTCACCTCCTGGCAACTCCACCAAAAGAAAGCAGGGTTCAGGCAGAGACCAGGAATTCCCAAAAGAAAACATACGAGTAAAATTTTGTTGACAAGTAGCTTCAGCTACCAATGTTTAAAAATTGGTGAGAGATAAGAGTGTCATATAGTTCATAGAAAAAGACGCATGTACCATACTGTAAGTTCTATTTGAAGTATGTATATTGCGAGAAATCAGAGTTGACAAAGTATGCTATGACCAAGAAGCGTATAAAAGCAAGCAATGAAATCAAGACCAAGTCTGCAGTGGCATCACTGAAAAACTTCTGACTGTAGGCAGTGATTCCAAAGAAAACTTCAAAGCGGATCTGCATGTTTTTGGCAGAACATAATCTGCCATTACGTCTTGCAAACAGCTAGATCTCTATCCTGAGAAAATTATTTCCAAAATACCAGGCCCTGGCAAGGGTCACCTTGGGTAAACGGAAAGGTACAAACATTTTATGACATAATTTTTCTTTAGTGCAACACAACCAGTTAGTCGAGTTGCTTAAAACCCCTTTTTTCTCATGTGATAATTGACGAAAACACTGATCGCACGGTTGATAAGGAAATAGCTATCATTGTAGTATTTTTAGCGAGAAAGATCTAAATCTTTATGTTGACGTATTGGACATGGTTAAGTGTAGTGATGGATTGGCCGAGGGTCTGACTAACTGAATCAGACAAGTCATTGAAAAAAAGCTCGGTTCCCTGGCAAAATACTGTTGAATTTTTGCAGATACAAATAACCTCATGCTTGGATCCAACAGATCTGCTTCAACACTAATTAATGCCATGGTGCCACACTTCTTGAACATGAAATTTGAATGTTTATCTTATTCACCTATGTTCATCCTATACATACTTGTCACTTCCAAAGACGGTAGAAGACTTGACGCAAAATATCTATGCCCACTTTTCCAGAAGTGCTTCCAGTAGGGAATATGAATTTTCTCTACACTTATTATTGTTCGCTTGCTTGTTTGCCATCAATTGAAATACAGGTCACATGTATATGATTTAGGGTATATATTCAGCCATGAGGGGGGATGGCAAAGGAATAAGTATACCAAATTTCAGGAGTCCCTTTCAAAACAAAGTACACCGAAAACTCTTGCATCAGGACCGACATAGCCTTTTCAACGAATTCAACAAAATTTTTCAATCTGAGCTTCTTCACTTCCTAAAGGTAATTGTCAGCAAGCTTGTAAGTGATGTTGTATCTAACTTAATAGAATTGAACTATATTCGCAGCGTTGGTTCGTTCACCGAACTGGATCCTTACCTTTCAAGTGAGTACCTGCCTTTAAGCCAGACATATATGAGAATAGCTGCAAGCGATTCAATGTTAGAACTCGAAAATGCTCAAGAGCGAAGTGACAATATTGATCTCTTTTACCTGTCTCGTCGAAAAGTTAATATATGATCCTAATCAAGCAGATGCAAGACCGCTTCAAGTTCGGAGACGAAATTTATGACATTTTGGCTTTGGTTGAACCAAAGAATGCAAGAAATTTTAAGCCAAAATCTCTATTTGTGAGATTTCCTGTTCTAACAGAAAAGTGTTACCTCCAGAAGATGGACGTAGAATGGAGGTTACGGCAATGACTGATGTCACTGAGCTTCATTTGAGAGATGCCCAAGTTGAAAACCAGTTGAGAAGTAACTGGATGAAGACAGTTGGTCTGAAGACTCGCAGTGGGGAAATCAAGTACCAGAGTTGCGGAAGGGCATATCGCTGATCTTCTCGTTACCTTTTAGCAATGTTCTAGGTGAGTGTTGTTCAGTCTTCCGAAAATTAATCAAAAAAAGACATCCGAAATAGTCTCGAGAATGTTACGCTCGTCTCACTTATTCGAGTGAATTACTGGTTGAAAAAACGAAGATAAGATTTCATCAACTGCCAGCATACCGAAAGCTCTGGCTGGCATCAAGACGAAGGCAAAAGCTTCGTGTGATGAAGCGCTAGAGATGACACTTAATTGATTTTTTTTTTATGTATTCTCGTTAGTGTAAAAGATGTTATGTATATCGTTATCTGACGTAAAAAAATAATAAGACCGCTTCAAGTTCGGAGACAAAATTTATGACATTTTGGCTTTGGTTGAACCAAAGAATGCAAGAAATTTTAAGCCAAAATCTCTATTTGTGAGATTTCCTGTTCTAACAGAAAAGTGTTACCTCCAGAAGACGGACGTAGAATGGAGGTTACGGCAATGACTGATGTCACTGAGCTTCATTTGAGAGATGCCCAAGTTGAAAACCAGTTGAGAAGTACTGGATGAAGATAGTTGGTCTGAAGACTCGCAGTGGTGAAATCAAGTACCCAGAGTTGCGGAAGGGCATATCGCTGATCTTCTCGTTACCTTTTAGCAATGTTCTAGGTGAGTGTTTGTTCAGTCTCCCGAAATTAATCAAAAAAAGACATCCGAAATAGTCTCGAGAATGTTACGCTAGTCTCACTTATTCGAGTGAATTACTGGTTGAAAAACGAAGATAAGATTTCATCAACTGCCAGCATACCGAAAGCTCTGGCTGGCATCAAGACGAAGGCAAAAGCTTCGTGTGATGAAGCGCTAGAGATGACAATTAATTGATTTTTTTTTTTATGTATTCTCGTTAGTGTAAAAGATGTTATGTATATCGTTATCTGACGTAAAAATATAATAATTAGATGCTGCGCTGTTCTTTTCATATAAGTTCTATGGAAATATAGGGCAAAATATCCCCTTTTTCTAGGGAGAAATCAGACCTAAAACAAGGAATTTTAGGAAAAATTTATATGAAAATAGGGAAAATTGAAATCGAAAAGTGGAAGCACTGTCCTCTGCTCTTCCTAAAACCACACTGTTCTTCTCTTAAAAGATTATCTACAGCATCTCTAAGCCAAATATTACCACAAAAATCGTTATTCAACCGCCAACGGGATTACCGTGACAGCTAATAAAGAAATTATTATACACATCGGTTTAATCAAGCAGTTAGTCGTAACAAACAGTAAGTAAGGACCGAAGCGACTCAATAGTACCCGAAACTCTAAAAAACGGAATTTTTGTATCAATTGATACAAAAAAGAATCGGCTATTAAGCTGATTTCAAATATATAAGATTCGTTAAATTTAGTTTTACTCACCAAAGGCTACGAACCTGAAAAAATGTGCCTGATTTAAAAAAAAGGGAGAGACACCCCTTAAAAGCCAAGGAATCTTAATGAAAAATCACACCATCAGATTCAGCGTGTCAGAGACCTCTACTACAGAGGTTTTCAAGCTCCCATCCTCAAAATATGGAATTAAGCATTTTTTGCCAAAATCAAGATCGCGGATGCGTGTCTATTTTTTTTTTTTTTTTTTTTAAGGGTTAATCGTATAATAATAATAATAATAATTTATTTTTGACCCACTAACAATTATAAAAAAAAGTGGAGTAACAAAAGAAAATAAAAAGTAAAGCCATACAAAAAACAAAACACATGCAAAACAATATCATTATAAAAACTACAAATACAAATCAAAACAATCGCACAAGAGGATGAAAAGGACCCAACCGCTTGCAGGCCTCATCTTTTAACTTGGAGTCCAACTTGTTATATGACGTCAATATATCAGTTGCATTAAATATTCGAATAATCTTACGGTTTCTATACCAACGAGGCAAATACAAAAGATATTTACAATAACGGAAATAGAAAACTCTAATATCCTGCATATCATTATTATTAAAAAATGGGCGCAAACCTGATAGAAAAGAATGGAATGGTCACAATACGTAGAATATAGTTTAGCCAATGCCTTACGAGAATGTCGGCCACGATTTGGAACAATTTTAGCATAACCTGCTTTAAGCTTATCTTAATATCTGCAAGTGCACTAGCACGGATAGCTGAAATAGAAGAGCAGATACTAATCCCGAGCCAACGCAACGCAGGAGCCAGCTTAACTGAAAAAGAACTACAACACAAATCACTACTTGGGTTTTTAGCATTGAAAACTAAATATTCACATTTTTCAGCATTTAGCACGAGGTCCCCTAAGCACGAGGTCCTTATCGAACCAATGGTCCTAAAGAACCGGGAGAGGACAAATTCGAACGGAAATTAAAGTTCTTGTGCCATTTTTAAGTGACCTTTTCGCTAAAGTCGTTTGTTCAAAATTTTGAGATGGCCATATTGTTCAGAATAGTAGAGAGGTCCATTAACTGTGCTTTCTGAGATAAAATGACTCCCCTGCGGCCCCAGGAGAAAGGTATTTAAGGTATGACATTGCCCATTGCTTACGTATAGTATTTTTATTGGGAAGTATGCATACTTTTTAGGGTAGGTGGGGGGTTAAATTTTCTGCTTTGGGGATTTTTTACGGAGGAGGAGAGTTTCAAGGAAAAGTTTACGCTGCGGAAATTTTTCCAGAATTTCTATATGAAAATTCTTTTTATTTGGCTTACTTATTTGTTTTATTTGTTTTAATTCCTCATTGCCGACTCAATTTTGCATGTGGAGATGTTAGTTGTAATTGTCCATGGTAAATTTAAACCGGATTGAAATGTCTAGTGGATCTTTCCTTGGAGGAGGAGCCGGATTTCCTTGCATTTTTTTAAAAAACGATCAGAAAAAAAAATCAACTGAAAGTAAAGAGCAACATTAAAGCTTAAAGCAAACAAAAATTATTAGGTATATGAGGTTTGTTTTCCCCTCCTCGATATTTTGCTCTTTACGCTAAGTTTGACTTTTTGTCCCAATTCTTTAAGAACGACTCCTGAAACACAAGGGTCGCTTAATTAGAACAATAAGAAGCTTTTTTTAAAATTACTAAAAAATATACCATGAAGAACGAGGTACTGAGGAGCCCCCCTCCCCCTTATATGCGCAATAATTCTGTTTTTTTTTAAGCTTTAATGTTGCTCCTTGCTTTCAGTCGGAAAAAAGTTGTTGTTTTTTATTGAATTTTTACAAAAACTTTTTGGTAGTTTTAAGGGTTAATTAAATCTAGATTTTAAAAAAGTATCTTATACACAAGCAAATTGGCGTCAAACTGATTAATACTTGAGATTAATGAACAATGCCAAATATTAGAGAAGGTTACCGTTGCCCTTAGTGTCTCTCCTGCAAAGCGCAACAGTATACAGATACAATTTGTCCTTGAATTAAATAGTAATTAAATATTACCTTAAAGTTACCTTTAAGGTACCTTAAAGTTAAAGATATCTTAAGGTACCTTTAAAGTTAAAGTTACCAAAATAACCCCAAAAGTATTAAGCTTATAAATATTTCTTATGTGGAAAAGAACTGGGTTCATTATTATAGTCCTTTTTACTAGTCTTACTATATTTTCTTTATTTAGTAAAATTTGCCCTTAACAAACAATAAAAAAAGTATTTATATACAAATCGTAATGTGGCATGACACCGAACTAGGATAACCTGACTGGAAACAAAACAAAAAATGCATAAATTTGAAGTTTGAAGCCAAGTTTATACGTTGAACATTTTTCAAACGCCATGGCTACCATTAACAGGGCCAATCAGTGTTTGTTGACCTAAACCAGCAAACTTATAAAAAATAGGTAAGGAAACAAACAGAAATTTTTACAGTTGGTCCTTGATCATAGAGCCGGCCATGGGATTTGAAAATATTTAACATGTTTAATCAAACAGTTCTTGGTAACGAACTTTAAGTAGACAGCCACTCGGCTAATACTAATAAAAACTCTAAAAACGGATTTTGACATCAATAGATACATAAGAAATTGGCTTTTTATGCTGATTCCAAATATACAAGATTAATTACGTTTAGTGTCACCCATCAAAAGCTTCGAGCCTGGTAAAATTTGCCTGTGTTTCAAAAAAGGGGGAACATCCTGGAAAAGTCAAGAAATCTTAATAAAAATCACACCATCAGATTCAGCAGAGAATCCTAACAGCAGAGGTTTCAAGCTTCGATCTACAAAATTGTGGAATTTTGTTTTTTTTTTTTTTGCCAAAGAAAGATTACGTATACGTGTTTATTTATTCTTTTTTTCCCCAGGGGTGATCGTATTGAACCAATGGGTTAATTCAAACAGAAATTGTAAGTTCTATTGCCCTTTTTAGGGACCAAAAAGATTGGAGGACAGCTAGCCCCCCTCCCACGCCCATTTTCCCCGAGGGGAGAATTTTCTCCTGGGGGATTCTCCACGGCAAGAATTTTTCCGTGAGTAGGAAGTTTCTGGAGGATGAACTTTTCACAGTGAAATTTTACATTCGGGGAATTTGCCAGATTTCCTATACAAATTTCTTTTTATTTGTCTTACTTTCTCTTTATCGCCTCAATTTTGCATGTGGCGATGTTAAGGATAATTGTCAGGGGGGGGAAATTCAATGGTCCGGAGGATCTTCCCCTGAGAGGGGATTTTCAACGGGAGAAATTCTCCATGGGATAACTTTCCGTAGGAGAAATTCTCCATGGAGGAATTCTCTACGGAACAACTTTCCACTGGGAGGGGGAATTTCCGAGACAAACGTTCCACCGTGGGAGTATTTCCGGCGTGATTTGAAAAACAATCAAATTAAAGTCTTTTTCTAATGAAAGTGTGCTAGGGAGAAATTTTCAGGCGGAATCGTCCGCAAGAAATTTTACGGGTGTAATTTTCAGCGAGAATGGAATTGTCCAGGTGGAATTTCCTGGCGATGCGGGAAGGGGTATTTTACATGGGAGGAACTTTCCATGGCGATATTTTTCATGAGGGAGAGAATTTTCATGGAGGGGAGCCTGATTTCCTGCCATTGTTTAAAAAACGATCAGAAATTAAATAAACAAACAAGCTTTTTCAACTGGAAGTAAGTAGCAAAACAAAGACTTAAAACGAACAAAAACTATAACGTATATGAGGGGGGGGGCTTCCCTCCTCAATACTTGCTCTTTATACTAAGTTTAACTTTTTGTCCTAATTCTTCAAAAACGACTCCTGAAACACAAGGGTTGTTTAATTAGAGCAATAAGAAACTTTTTTAAAAGTACTATAAAAAAAATTAACATGAAGATGCTGAGGAGAGGGCAAACCCCTTATATACGTACTAATTTCAGTTTGATTTAGGTTTTAATTTTTCTCGTTACTTTCAGTTGAAAAAACTTGTTTTTCTTTAATTAATTTACTGTAAGTCCCAAATCACATGCATGTTTGTGTGCGTGTGTAATTTTCTACTTAATGAAAGCAAACAGTCACAATTCTTTTTTTCAGTAGGGTAGTGCAACTTTTTGAAGAGCTTCATACAAGTCAGTATCCAAGGGGGAATTATGAGGCTTGAACCCCCCCCCCCTGAAAAAACACTTCTCCGATTCGAAAAAAAAAACATTACAAAATGCATATAAACACATTTTTGATGTTTTTTTTATTATTTGTGCACCCCCCCCAAAAAAAAAATTCAAAATACCCCCTTGGCTTCATGCCGAACAAAATGTAACAAACGGTGTACAATAGGAACTTAGAAATCCCCAAGTTAGTGATTTTTTTTTACTACGGATCACAAATCATAGGGCTTAATTACAAAAAGAGCTATTATATAGAGAGCTATTACAGAGATAATTCTTTGAAAAATAATAGTACCTCTTGTGCTTTCCATTGCATATTAAAATAATAGTAACATAATATGCTTTCCATGGAGCGTTATGCCCATTTTGCTTCTAAGAATAACAGTGCCTAATGTGCTTCCCATACTAAAGTTTTTGTCCCATGAAGCATAAAAATTAAAATCTCCCTGTCCGGTACATTGCATTAGGCTGAAACCTTTAAAAAAAACTGAATTTAGGCCTTAAATAAAAAAAAAATTATTAATATTTGTTTCAGTTGAAGCAATCGTACATGTTTATTTACAAATTAATAAAGGTTTTTTTAACAGAAAAAATGCAGGGACTATAAAAAAAAGCAGTTACTCGAAGCAGTTACTTTAACCATTGCCAAACCCAGGATTTTGTTCGAGGGGGGGGGGTGCTTACAAAAAGATTTAATTTTTTTTTTTTGGGGGGGGAGGGGCTACAAAATAAACTTTAAAAAATGCATCAAAAATTTCGCAATATTCATTTTTGTTACGTTTTTACGAGTCGGACAAACATTTCGGGGAGGTTCAAACCCCCTAATCCTCCCCCCTTCAATACGACCTTGAATTTAAACCTTGCCAAATAGGAATCAGGTTAAAGCAACAGCCTCGCTTCCTCTTATAGAATAAATGCTACCCAAAATAATATGAAACTAGCAACGCCAAAAGAAATGTTCACACAGCCATGTTAAAAACTGAAGGTACTATCAGCCTAGGTAGTGCCAATAGAAACATAAGTACACTGATATGAAAACTACCTTTAATCAGCAATACTGGGGTCTTATCTGGATAGATTTCCATTTGTCTAGCAATCCAAGGACCCCCGTCAAAGTGAGCAAACCACCATCCTTTGGACTGATGCTTATATCCTCGAAGGGAATTCGAAAGTAACGCTGTTCATCCTTTTTAGATGAAGATGTGGCTTTCGGCGGTACAACAGACATAGAGGCTGAAGAAAAAAACGTATTTATTCACAGTCCGGTTTGAGATGGGACTCACTTAATTTCATTGCACTGCTTTTCAGATGTTTATCCTGGCTTGACCTTGTGTAATTTTTTAAAGTATAGTCATAGCTCAGTTTCACTGAGGATTCACATCAGTTGGAAGGGGCGGAGGGGTAAATTACATGACCAAAACTTACGCGTTTCGAATGAATAAATGAGTAAATAACCAGCGTTTATCGGATGATTTTAGGTAATATACTCGTGATTCCGGCAGGAGGGGTGGCTATGGATAAAAAAAGCTTTAGATACAATTTAGTTATGATTTCATCCCTCGTAAAACGCACAATGATGTTGCACCAAGAAAGGATACACCTCCTCAACACCACCTCCTTTTTCTCCTCAACTGTTTAAGCTTTCAAACTTTTTCGTAATTTAAAAAAAAAAATTCTCAGGTGGAAGACACCTGCCACTGGAAAATGTATACTCGGTGGTTTTTTTTATTATTATTATTTTGATAGTTATGAAATATAAACTAAGTGATTTTTTTAGGCACCCCTCATTCCATGTTTTAAAATTTCTGTTTTTCATTCTTCTTTTTAAATAAATTTGTCAATTTTGTTAATTGTTGGCGCTCTCGTCACATCCCCCCCCCCCAGGATTTTGCTCTAGATCCGCCCCTGAAAAAGGCCAAGGTTTTAAGTGAGGTCAACAAATCCTTTAAATGAGAAATTTTTTTGCGGGGAAAAGTGCTGAAATAGTATTACGTTTTCTCAAAAGTCTTACCGCCAGAGAAAAGTAATACCCGTGGCAAGTGGCAACCCTGACAAGAAGTTAATGAGAGTACTATAAGACAATAAAAGATACAATGTACAAAATAAATCACGAGTGCTTGGTTTGTGCAAGACATGCACTGTGGCTTACAGACCGAACTGAGACACGCATTCACGACCATTTTTTTTCTGTTTTTTGTAGTAGTAAAAACTATAGTCTTTACTTTTCATAACATCAAGCAGGATATCCTTTGTGACCTGCGCAGTTCATAAATCTGATCGCTGCAGATGAGCATACGAGACCCTTGACCATATATACGTCCACAAGCACGAGCCCCAGCATCAGAGCTAATAATTGGAGTTAAAATTCAACCATGCTTTTGTCATAAAGTAATCTCCAAAACTCAGGCGAAAAAACACGGATCTTCAGACCTATTCTTAAACTCCTGAAAAGCCTCAAATTCCCTCATATTGTTCATAATACCAGCAAATTTAGTTCATAACACCAGCAAAAAACCTTTTACTAAGAGTTAAGTTCATAATATCAGAAAAACCCCAAGGGCCTAATAGGTGCGTTTTTTGGTTTGAATATAAAGATGAGAATAAAGAAGAAGAACGCAAAATTTATAAAAGATAAATTAGAGAGTCTGCTAAGAGCAAAATTAAAATAGCTTACCTTTTCCTCGAGCGTGTAAGTCCACTATAAGAATATAGTGAAACATTTCTATATAGAAACATTATAGAAACATATAGAAACATTTTTGCAACTAAGCATGTGTATAAGGTCTTCATTTCAGGGGAGCCGATAAATCGAGCTTTGGGGACATAAGAGAGTTATCTCATCGAAATTTATATTAAATCCTATTTATAAATCACGAAAAAAATATCAGTATTTTTTTAGGGGGGGGGCAGGTAGGGTCCAAATCTTCTTCCCTGACAGAGGCACAAAGCCTCTTACAAACGTGCATGATGTAAAAGTACTATCTTTTTTGGGATGCAACCTGCTTAAGTCATTCGAGGTGGTAACGAAGGTGGTAACAAGTCATTGAAGGTGGTAACAAAGGTGGTAACAAGTCATTGGAGGTAGTAACAAGTCATTGGAAGTGGTAACAAAGGTGGGACAAGCCATTGGAAGTGGTAACGAGTCATTGGAGGTGGTAAAGAAGGTGGTAACAAGTTATTGGAAGTGGTAACAAAGGTCGTAAAAAAGTTTATTGGAGGTGGTAAAAAGTTATTGGAAGTGTTAAAAAAGGTGGTAACAAGTCATTGGAGGGGGTAACGAAGGTGGTAACCAGTCATTAGAGATGGTAATTTGGAACGAAGAACTAACAATCCTATGGTCCTTTTCTGCGATTATTTTTTCAGTTACCTGTCATTAGTGTGTTTGTATTTTAAAGACAGTTTCCTCACTGTCTGATTTTTCAACTTATCTCGTAGGCCAACAGTTATTAAAAACAAAAGCATAGAATTATATAAGTTAGTTGTACATTTGAGCCACATCATCCAGGTTTAGTAAAACCCCTGAAACTTGCTTTTGGCCCCGTCGAGGTGCTCGCAGATTTTGTAATCCAGATACATCAATCCTAATTTTTTTTCAACTTCTTCTTGACACCAAAGCACGCTAGATATGTCTACACAAAGATTACTGGAAACAGTAGGGAAATTCAATAGTATCAATAATTAAAAAAAAATCTGGTTATAATAAATTCCATGTTCAATGAAAAAGTTTATCCCCTTCCACCTCTTTACTGGGCCTGCCTAAACTACTGATAACAGTCTTATTCCAGCATGTACCTATACCTAACACTTATACCTTGCGATGAGGTAGTGGATAAAGCTGCACTGCTTCTGATCGAAGGTAGGCAGGTTCAATCCCAGGTGTCGCAAGGGACTTCTTTGAAGCTATTTTCTTGTAATTCAATAATTTTTTACGGAAAGCAGGTAATCCTCGTCTGGGGTGGGAGGACGTCATAAAGAAAGATTTAAAGGAAATGGGAACTTCGTGGGAGGGTTCAAAAAGGGAGGCTTTGAATAGATTAGGATAAAGGGGAGCGTGCGTGGCTGCGCGTTGGCCTCAGGCGGCTTGGTGCTGCGGTTAGTTTGTGTAGTAGGAATAGTAGTAATGTGTGCTTTATTACATAAAATCCCTATGTTTAGAATCCTCAAGCATTTTTTCCAACTAAAAAAAAAAAAAATGCTAATAATTTGTGGATAACGGTAGAACATTTATCTAGAATTTTATTACTTATAATTTTAGAAAAAAAAATCAGTAGATTTTTATCTCAAGAGCCCTAAGTTAATAAGCTTTGCTTTAATGCTATAACTGAGGCATAATATGACTTACCCGCCTTATCAGCAGCCTCTAGAATCGATTTCGGTGCCCTTTGCTTTTCCTCTTTTACATCTTTCTTGGAATTTTTCCTTTCCATGCATGATACACTTTGAGCCGACGATGGAACTCCTCTTTACAGGCCTATAATGGATTTAATATTTTAGCGATCCTTACATAATTTGTGATTCAATATCGTAAAAATAGTGAAACACGAAGGATTTAATGAATCTTCACGATTTCACCACAGAGGTTGGCTAGGGAAATTTTCCTGCCAAGCTTGAAGGTCATTTGTTCAAACCTTGTCTTTACAGCAAGGCACACATAATATAGAGGGAAAGCTTTTCGCACCAAACTATCTCCCTCCTTTCTTGCCCTGGAATTTCCAGGTTGGCCATATGCTAATTGCTTTAAAATACAATTTATTATTATTATATTATATTTTTTTGAAACTTTAACAAACTGGTTCCCTCTTCCCAATGTAAGTTCCTCTAAATGTGTGATTCTAAATTTAAGTTCCTCTAATGTGTAAAACTGTACAGTGAGATAAAATTGCCATTTCTAGCTGATTCCGGAATGGTTTGCTATTATCTCGGTTAGTCTTAATAGTAAAATATTATTTTGGAAAAAAAATTATGGGAATTTCAAAAATTAGTCTGAAACTCCTAGAAAATGGCGTTGGATAGAAACAAAAAGCACACGATTGGAATCGCCTTAGCCGAGAACCCATAAAGGAAACTTACAGCCTCCTGTCTGGAACATCAAGAAAAATCACTTTTTTGGTAGCAGTGATATGTCCTCTTTTTTTTTTTTGTCCACTGCTAGCGCGGCACTGGGACATCATAGACAGCTGGTTAGGCTCTTCTGAAAGCAAATTGCTATATCTAGCGCCTTAGGTAATTAGCTAAACATAAATTTTAAATAAAACACAACTTTTTACAAAAATTATCTCTACGTATACAAGATGATCTGATATTGGGTACGATTTTATATTTGAGAAACTCTGCTGCCTGATTGTCTTGTATCCGTCCTTTATTATATTATGTATTTATAAGTTACTTTACAATAATTTAAATAGGACGGAGGAATAAGTGAAATAAAATGAAAAGGAAGATTTACATTAACATATCTATTTCTATTTAATTTAGTCTCGTACTTAATTTTTATTTAATTATCTATTTTTTAATTTAATTTTTATTTAATTTTATTTAGTTATTTAATTTAATATGTTTTCCCTGTAAATAAAAGGAGGTACTATTCACGTTTTTTCTCCTTAAAGATTCTTCGTGGTTCTCTTTTTATAATAAATAGATTTAATTTAACCTGATCCCTCCTTTTAACGCCTGGGTGTCAGATGGCACAATGTTGAAGTGCTAGAAAACAAAGGAGGTATATATCAAAGGATGGGAAGCAGACATCTAAGCTAATAATCGATCCTTAATCAGAATTTTTGTGATTTCGGTATTATTACCTAAATGACGTCGTATGTTAGTATGACGTCTTATGTCGTATGACGTCGTAAATAAACTTAAAATGCTTTATTTAGAGAGTCATCGTTACCACGAACTGATAATTCAATAGATTTGGCTATATACAACAGCAAAAAATTCGGAAATAGTCACTTGCTTCCTTCTATACCTGCTTTATTAATACTAAAAATAATAGTTTAATCATTAATAATACACAGGAAAAAGTCTTCATCTTTTTTCTTAGCTGGATATAGTGAAGGGTAAACTCAAGGAAATAAGGAAATAGAGTCACCCAAATATGACATCCTACAAACATATGGCAACATATGACATCAATCATAATCAAACACATGACATCCTACCAAACCTAATATCATCTTGTATATGAAGATGTAGTTTTTTGTAAAAATATGGATTTATTTTAAAGATTTTGTTTTGTTAATCACAAAAGGCACACTCAAAACATCAATTTAATTTAAAATAAGCCTTTAAACAGCTCTATGATGCTCCGGTGCCCTGCTAGCAATGTAAAAAAAAAAAAAAAAAAAAGAGGACACATCAGTGGTACCCATGCAAAAAGTAATTTTCCTTGCTGTTCAAGCGGGAACTGTAAGTTTCCTGTATAGTGTTTTTTTGGCCATGGCGATTCCAATGGTGGGCTTTTTGTTCCATCAGACGCCATTTTTTTCAAGGTTTTCAGGCTATTATTTGAAATTCCCTTAAATTTGTTTTCAAATTACTATTTCAGAGGCAACGCTGTAGCGTTGCCTATAGTAAAGGCCATACGGCTCCAATGTTTTATTATTTATTTTTTTATTTTTTTTTTCCCAGAGGCACTTCATATGGAAGAGGTCGTCGTAGAAACTTCAAAGGGGGCTCATTCGATTGGAAATCGAGAGTTCTAGTGCCCTTTTTAATAGTCGAAAATGATTGGAGGGCAACTAGCCCCCCCCCCACGCCCATCATTCCCCCAAACACATCCAATCAAAATTTTGAGATAGCCATTTTGTTCAGCGTAGTTGATTTCCAGATAGAAAATATATTTTTGAGGAGGATACTCCCCCACAACCCTCAGGGCAAGGGTTTTAAGTTATGCCCTGGGGGCATATAAGGTTTTTATAGAAGGCGTTGTCGTAAAAACTTCAAAACAGGCTCATTCGATTGGAAATTAAAGAGCTAGTGCCCTTTTTAATAGTCGAAAGTGATTGGAGTGCAACTAGCCCCCCTCCCCCCCCCCCCACGCCCATCATTTCCCCAAACACATCCAATCAAAATTTTCAGATAGCCATTTTGTTCAGCGTAGTTGATTTCCAGATAGAAAATATATTTTTTGAGGAGGACACTCCCCCACAACCCTCAGGGCAAGGGTTTTTAAGTTAAGCCCTGGGGGCATATAAGGTTTTTATAGAAGGCGTTGTCGTAGAAACTTCAAAACAGGCTCATTCGATTGGAAATCAAAGGGCTAGTGCTTTTTTAATAGTCGAAAATGATCGGAGGGCAACTAGCCCCCCCCCCCCCCGCGCCCACCATTCCCCCAAACACATCCAATCAAAATTTTGAGATAGCCATTTTGTTCAGCGTAGTTGATTTCCAGATAGAAAATATATTTTTGAGAAGGATACTCCCCCACAACCCTCAGGGCAAGGGTTTTAAGTTATGCCCTGGGGGGCATATAAGGTTTTTATAGAAGCGTTGTCGTAGAAACTTCAAAACATGCTCATTCGATTGGAAATTAAAGGGCTAGTGCCCTTTTTAATAGTCAAAAAAGTGATTAGAGTTTAACTAGCCCCCTTCCCCCCCCACGCCAATCATTTCCCCAAACACATCCAATCAAAATTTTCAGATAGTCATTTTGTTCAGCGTAGTTGATTTCCAGATAGAAAATATATTTTTGAGGAGGACACTCCCCCCACAACCCTCAGGGCAAGGGTTTTAAGTAATGCCCTGGGGGCATATAAGGTTTGTTTTTTATAGAAGGCGTTGTCATAGAAACTTCAAAAAAGGCTCATTCGATTGGAAATTGAAAGGGATATTGCCCTTTTTAATAGTCGAAAGCGATTGGTGGGCAACTAGCCCCCCCCCCCCCTACACCCATCATTCCCTCAAACACACATCCAATCAAAATTTTGAGATAGCCATTTTGTTCAGCGTAGATGATTTTCAGATAGAAAACATGTTTTTGAGGAGGACAATCCCCCACAACTCTCAGGGCATGGGTTTTAAGTTATGCCCTGGGGCATATAAGGTTTTTATAGAAGGCGTTGTCATAGAAAACTTCAAAAAAGGCTCATTCGATTGGAAATTCAAAGGGATAGTGCCCTTTTTAATAGTCAAAAGTGATTGGAGGGCAACTAGCCCCCCCCCCCCACGCCCATCATTCCCCCAAACACATCCAATCAAAATATTGAGATAGCCATTTTTGTTCAGCATAGTTGATTTCAAGATTGAAATATATTTTTGTGGAGGACACTCCCCCACAACCCTCAGGGCAAGGGTTTTAAGTTATGCCCTGGGGGCATATAAGGTTTTTTATAGAAGGCGTTGTCGTAGAAACTTCAAAACAGACTCATTCGATTGGAAATTAAAGGGCTAGTGCCCTTTTTAATAGTCGAAAGTGATTGGAGGGCAACTAGCTCCCCCCCCCCCACGCCCATCATTTCCCCAAACGCATCCAATCAAACTTTGAGATAGCCATTCTGTTCAGTGTAGTTGATTTCCAGATAGAAAATATGTTTTTTGAGGAGGACACTCCCCAACAACCCTCAGGGCAAGAGTTTTAAGTTATGCCCTGGGGGCATAAGGTTTTTATAGAAGGCGTTGTCGTAGAAACTTCAAAACAGGCACATTCAATTGGAAATTCAAAGAGCTAGTGCCCTTTTTAATAGTCGAAAGTGATTGGAGGGCAACAAGCCCCCCCCCCCACGCCCATCATTCCCCAAACACATCCAATCAAAATTTTGAGATAGCCATTTTGTTCAGCGTAGTTGATTTCCAGATAGAAAAAATATGTTTTTGAGGAGGACAATCCCCCATAACCCTCAGGGCAAGGGTTTTAAGTTATGCCCTGGGGGCATATAAGGTTTTTATAGAAGGCGGTGTCGTAGAGACTTCAAAAAAGGCTCATTCGATTGGAAATTCCGAGGGCTAGTGCCCTTTGTAATATTCGAAAGGGATTTGAGGGCAACAAACCCCCCTCTCACGCCCACCTTTTCCCCAAACACATCCAATCAAAATTTTAAGACAGCCATTTTATTAAACGTAGTTTTAAGTTTTGGAAATTAGGTCTTTGAGGATTACAACTCCCCCAAAGCCCTTAGGGCAAGGGTTGTAATTTAAGGATTCTCCGAATCCTTCATATTATTTCTTATGGAAGGGATGCTCGTATAAACTTTAGAGAGGGCTCATTTGATTGAAAATTGAAAGTTCTTGTTCACTTTTTAAGAGTCAAAAGAGATTGAAGGGCAACTAGCCCCTCTCCCTCCTCCACGCCCTAAATGCATCAGATAAAAATTTTGCGATATACGTTTTGTTAAAATAGTTCAAAGTTCTGATAACAAAAAACTCCTGTGTCGACACGGCCCACCAGGGGCCAGGGGTAGGCGTTGTAAGTTATGCCCTGGGGCATAACTTATTAAGGGGGGTTTATAACATATGGGAAGGGTTTTTGTATGGGAAGAACACATAGAAAATCTATCATAATTATTCAATTATAAGGTTAAAATACATACTCTGTGATAGATAGAAAATTGCTTTGGCACACAAATTCCTATTAAGGTCAATTCCAAACAGTCGTGATCCCTTTGTGTCAGCAAGTGAAATGGTCTAAAACCCCTTATTGGAGCTATTTTTTCAATCCATTCATTGTTGTCAATCGTTGTCCACAAGATATGCAAGCTGTCTATAGTTCATATATAAGGTTTTTATCAAAGAGGTAATCGTATAGACTTTGAAAAAAGCCTCATTTGATTTAAATTGAAAGTTCTAGATCCGTTTTTGAAAGTCAAGAATAATGGGACAGTAAGCCCCCCCCCCATGCCATAAAAACTTGAAACTTTTTGCAATCAAAAACGAGCAAAAAGTTAATTAAAAAAAAACTTTCCGAAAAATAAGTTTTTCAAAGAAAAGTAAAGGCCATTTAAACTTAAGCTCAGGAGATACAAATACCTGTTAAAATTCAAACTCAAAACGACCAGAAATTACTATTAAAGAATAAATGAAACCCAAAACGAACAGAAATTAAATAAACAATCATAGCAAAAACATACAACAAGTAATAATAAGTATGCTTAGATTGAATATGAAAATCAAGCTTAAAACGAAAACAAATATATTGCTATTAAAGTATAAATGAAACTTAAAACGAACAGAAATTAAATAAACAATCAAAGCGAACAAAGATACAAATATATATTAATGTAAATGAATAAATAAATCTTAAAACGAGTGAAACTTAAATTGAATATGCAAATCAAGTTTGAATCGAATAAAAAAATAGCTACAAACAAGAGTTTGGGTATCGTCTCACTGCAGAAGCCTAAAACCTACTGCGTCATTGGCGCTTTACTGAAAATGAATTATATTACAAATGTTTTCTTTTGTACTTAATATTGAATATAATATTAAAATTATAGTAAAATTTTGAACTGATGAGCTTTTAGCAATGAATATCATTATGCATCAAATATTCAGTTTAATTTATTAGTTCTTTTCAAGATTGGTCAAGACAAGTATAGTTTCACTACAAGCAAAATTTGGATACTGCCCCCTTCTTTAACTGTAAAAACCTAAAGCCTTCTGCATCATTGGTGCTTCAATGAAAACGAATTACTCGTATATTACAAATTTATTATTTTCCAGTTCTTACAGCATTGGAAATGCAAATAAAAATTACAATGAAAAAAATCTTTAACTGATGGATCTTTCAACAATTAATATCATTATATATCTAATATTCAATTTGATTTTGTTTATACTTTCCAAGACTGTTCAAGACTCATATAGTTTTTGCATTCTATGGCTTCTAGGCATTTCGATTTGAGCGGAAAACTGCACCTCAAACTTTGTGGAACATGCATTTTCTTGCATGAAACACCAAAATATAATAAAATGTCAAGTTTCGGAGTGTTCCACCACTCGCAAGCAAGTGCCATTGGTATTTTTGAATTCACATGGTCAATTTAGGGGGTGGAGAATAGGCTAATTCTCGTAGCAGCCCCATTCCGTCGTGGTATGGTTCACATTTTCAACACCTGGCGTCCGACTATCATATAATCTACCAAGCATACAACTACCCCAAATCAGTATCAATAAATAAATGAAACCCAAAACGAACAAAAATTAAAATAAATATTAGAGTCAAACTCAAAACGAGCATAAATTAACGTGAGTAGGGTTCAAAACCCCTATGCTTTCTAAAAGCCAGAATATAATTTGTGCTTTACTGAAAAAAAAATTCAAATGATTTACTGAAAAAAAATATGCATTTTCAATTTAATATACATATGCTGATATTTATTCCATAAAATCTTAATTATTTTTTAATTTCTTAAAGTTACAAAAGTGAAAATATTTCAAAGAATTGTTTACAGTAAAGCGCCAATGACGCAGTAGGTTTTAGGTTTCTGCAGTGAGGACGATACCCAAACTCTTGTTTGTAGTTATTTTTATTCGATTCAAACTTGATTTGCACATTCAATTTAAGTTTCACTCGTTTTAAGATTTATTTATTCATTTACATTAATATATATTGTATGTTTTTTCGCATTGATTGTTTATTTAATTTCTGTTCGTTTTAAGTTTCATTTATACTTTAATAGCAAAATATTTTTTTTCGTTTTAAGCTTGATTTTCATATTCAATCTAAGCATTACTCGCTTTAAGATCTATTTATTCATTTATATTATTACTTGTTGTATGTTTTTTGCTATGATTGTTTATTTAATTTCTGTTCGTTTTGGGTTTCATTTATTCTTTAATAGTAATTTTTGGTCGTTTTGAGTTTGAATTTTAACAGGTATTTGTATCTCCTGAGCTTAAGTTTAAAAATGGCCTTTACTTTTCTTTGAAAAACTTATTTTTCGGAAAGTTTTTTTAATTAATTATTATAAACCTAATTTAGATAATAGTTACCATTCCTGAATCAGCTGGAAATAGCAATTTTTCTCACTTGCAAGTTTTTTCTTAAAATTTAAAAAAATTTTATTATGTTTTAAAATTTTTTATTACTATGGCCGTCATTAGTCTTTTACTAGCTACCGCTGCGACCATGAAAAATTACAAAATTCAACTGCAAATTTCAGTGGAAAAACAAACAGACATATTCTATAAATATAAAGTCAACTAAAGAATTGAATCCTGAAGATGAATCCATTGCTCCTTGTCAATACCGAAAATTCATTTTTTTGTCAAAAAAATGTCTACATTTTTTTACCGACTGGCTGAGAGTATTGGGGGAGGTGTCCCCCCCCCCATACATGTACACCTTGATTAAAGGTGAAATTATGCCGTTTTATTACCTCGAGGAGATCAATGTCACAGGAATTGTTGATAGTATCTCTTAATTCTGAGTACTTCCAAGAAGAGAGATCATATTTCTTGTTTGCTGCCTGCATTCGTTGGCTCATTATCATCTCCGACCTGGAAAATGAGGATGTAGTTCTTTAGTTGTTAGCGGCATTTCAATTAGATTGCGGTGGTAACTATGTCCTAAATTCTTACAAAATTTCCAACTTTTTGCTTTATAGTTCTATTTATTTAATCAGTTAAATACTCTTATTTTGCATAAATTTTATCTTGAACTAGCTAAACAAAAGAGGAACGGTAAATCAAAAGTGCTATCCCTTCATGATCGAAGCGACAAAATTAATTTTTTATTTGTTCATGATCAAGTGTCAAAATACTTAATTTTGTGCTGATTCAAAGGGAATGTAAATAAAATTGGAACGCCCGAAAGCGACGCATTATATGGAAAATACGGGAAACTGAAGAAACAATAAACGAGGTTGTGGTGGAAATTTATCATCAAATAAAAGTCAATTTATCCCAAGCTTATATAATTGCATCCTAAACTTACATAATTTATCTCATACCAAAACCCTTAACGATATGATCCAATTCAAGAGACTAAAGGCATATGAGCGATGGTTTATAAAAGAGACAACAAAAAGTAACATTAAAAAGAAATAAACTCACAAAAATAATATAATGCACACCAATTAAACATATACTTATCTTTTTAAATTCTTCTTCTACCATCCTGCCGATCCTCTACTCTTCAAAAACCCTGTACGGCATTGCCAAACGGATGTACTTACCCAAATTTGGCAATTTGGGCAATATTATTGCCAAATTTGGCAATTATTCTTCAAAATTCCCACTGTTCCACACCTTCCCTCTTAAAATAACATAGAAAATTTAATCCCGCAAGTCCTTACAATTGCACATAAAATACCCTCAGATATTGTTCCCCGTTATCTCACTTTGGATAGAAATATGGACCACTCCATAACATAAACCTTCCCAAATATTTTCTTCCTTCTCCAAGTGTTATATAACTAACCCTTGCTGAGATAATCCACATCATGTCCTCCCCAGGCCCTACTTAAAAAAAAAATATTTCACCACCCATGCGGGCCTAATCTCGACGTAAAAGCGGAGAGACACCACCACGGTCACACCCTCTACCACAACGCAGACGGTCTCGTGAGTTTCAGGAATATTTAGCAGTAACATTTTCGACAGAATAATACCTTAAACTAGGTATCATTTTCCCAGACCAGACTGCCTTTCTATAACGAACAAGTACCTTTAAAATGGGGATAAATCCATCTATTTTGACAGTGAAAACAGGTAAAAAGTCTTGATATTTCGATCGCGTATACAGCGAACGTCATCAGTAGAAATACTCATACTGGTATGCTTGAAATACTTCAACTGATGGCGATCACTGTATTTGTGATCGAAATATCTAGACTTTTGTACCTATTTTCACTGTCTAAATAAATGGATTTGTCCTTATTTGAACGTTTATTTATTTAGCAGTAACAAAGACCAAACGACCACCCGGCACCAATTTAGATTAAAATCAGGGAGTGGTGGTTAGCTTTTCTTCCATTGTGCAGAAAAAAATCAAAGAAATTTTCCTACCGTTTTAGGGGCTGGAACTCTTCAACTGTGCTACCATTTTCTTGGGCTAGTCTTTGAGCAAGCTCATGGTCACGCCTTTCTTGTTCAATGATTTCTTCATCCTTCTGCCTCTGTTCTGCCAATTGTTCTAAAAGTATTTTATTTTATTTTTTTAATTAGAATACACTTTTATTCAGAAAGATTGCTGTGTTCAACCGGTGACTGAAAATCTCAGCTTGAGCCAAAGTAAAACATTCCGTATAGTCCTCACAGTAACGTGCAAAAAACGTAATATCATAAATTGTTTGCAATCTGTTTTTGGAAATGCAATTAAATTTGGAATTAGTTATACCGAATTTAATGTTTTACAACGCAGCATACACATAGTACACATCTTATGTATTTAAATTATTTATAATTGATTAATATAATTATTCCTTAAATATTGTTCAATTATTTACCTAAATTAATTCCTAGTTCATTTTTGTTTTTCCAGGTAGTACCAAAACAAAAATACAAACTTTATCTAATTTCTTAATATATAAAGCTTTAATTCGCTCAAAGACTTGCAGTTATTATTTTAACATCATAATATTCATTCTCTAGCCAATAACTATTATGACTAATTTAGTCCTGCTTTTTATAGCCCCTCTCGCTTGCAGCCCCTCTTATCTTATAATCTAATATCATAATATTATAGCTTCTTTCGTTCACTTGCGTTTAGATAGCCGTCAATTCTAGGATAACTTTTGTGGTTGATTGTACATAATTAAATTTATTTATTCTTTGTAAGATATCGAATCTTAATATTTTTTTTTTTGTTTTGTTGTGTTATAAATCTAATCCCGAGTCTCGATAAGACAAAAAAAAACATGTTTTCCTCCCTTTACATGAAGGGAGCGTATTATATGTCAAAGTATTGCATGGAAGGACGTGTTTACATCAACAGATCCTCGCTTTGTGAATATTTAGTACATTTAATGGATCCGATTCAGTCATTTGTGAAATTCAGTAATGATAACATACACCCTCCTTTTGGAAAAAGATAACAACCTTTAAATGTAAACATTACGCAAACAGATCCTTTAACAGTTTATTGTGGATATAGGGCTTACGATGTTTTGTATTTAAAAAGTCAAACGCTTTAAACAATTTAAACTCGAAACAATCTTAAACTAAAAAGCAATAGACACTGTTAGTTAGTTCAAGACAAATTTAAGTTTAAAAATTAAACAAGCGTTTTCTGTACAAGTACATACATATTTGTCCGGCACATACACATATTCATACAGCCAGAAAAAAAAAAAACAGACCAAAATAATTTCGGAGACCACACTGCCTTTCCATGACGATAAAATAAAAGTTCAAAATAGGGATAAAGTTCTTTTTAATAGACAGTGTATAATAAATTTCACAAAAAAAATACCAGATATTTCGGTCACACATACAGTGACCGTCATCAGTAGTAAAACTAAACTAAAACAATTTAAAACAAAAGTTTATATACTAAATCAAATACAACTACATATTGTTTAAATCTCTAATTCTTTTCAAAGCAAAGGCGGAAGCTAGCCTATTTGACCTTCATGGATTCGGTTCATTAGCGTTCAATGATATAACATTTGGACAAAGGTCAACTACATTGGGTGAATTGAACTTTACTCTGTCAGATTTTAATAAATTATCATAGATAGAGTTCAGCCCATATTCACCTGTATCCCGATTCAAAGCAATATTTGAAATTTGCTATATATATGAATATATGAATATATATATATATATATATATATATATATATATATATATATATATATATATATATATATATATATATATATATATATATATATATATATATATATATATTATATATATATATATATATATATATATATATATATATATATATATATATATATATATATATATATATATATATATATATATATATATATATATATATATATATATATATATATATATATATATATATATATATATATATATATTGCGCTTCCCTTTAAAAAACTAAAAAAAAGGCGTTACATCTTGTAAATAGCGGCAAAGACTGGGCTTTACGATATTGCACCCATCAAAAAGGAGAAACTAAATGCTAGAGGAAAAATCAATTTAATATCTTTCTAAATTACGCAGTTTAAAGAAACACGGGGAGACTTTTTTTGTAGTTGATGTTTCCTGAAACATTTTGGAGGCATTGAACTTTACTACTTTGAGTTTAAAAGCGGAATGAAAGCCCATTGTTCATGAACATTAGCAAAAAGGAAAGTAATACAATGAAAGAAACAATAGAAAACTCAACCCAAAACACAAAAAAATGACAGAAACAGATAAAACGAAATGACGGAGAAATATACAAAAGTAACAAAACGTTACAATTAAGATCCAATAAAGCGACAAAACACTGACTCTTTTAAGGGATTGCACACACAAAGGATTTTTTCTTAAATATGAAATTATTATGTTTAAATTATTATTATTTACAAGGGATTATTATCATTTATGTTATCATAAATAACGAGATAGTTTATGTAACTGCATATTCTTTAGCATTCATTATTAATGAATATACATTTAAAAAGCTATTAAAATACTTCATGATGGGTAGTCAAAAACAAAAAAAGGGATATAGCTAAAACATGCTTGTATAGTGGGTGTGAGGATACATATTAACATAATTGGTGCATATTAGTGTTACCATAAGTCTGGTTTAAAGTTGCTCCGCCATAAAAGTGAAAATGCACCGAAAGCGCCATTTATTTTGTGAAAATATGCCGAAAGAACAATTTTTCATAAAAAGAAAACTGTGTACTGCGCCGATTTGAAAAATTCAATGCGCAACCACCTAAAAAACGCCCAAATGCGTGCCATCTGACAACTCTGGTTCCTACCTGAAGCTTTTCAGCCAGTTTCTTATCTTCTTCTTCCTGTTTTCTTCTTTGTTCTTCTTCGATCTTTCGACGTGCTTCCATTTCTATTTTCCTAAATTGAGATGGTTTTCAATTAGAATTGAGGACAAAATAAAAAGCGAAAACAATCGAAATAATTTCTTTCTTCTTGTTCAGTTTTGCTGTATATATTCGAAAAGCAATAATATATTTAATTTTTGTAGATATTTTCTTTTGCTGGTGATTTTGTATCGGTTTGTGTTTGACTTAGGATGTTCAACAAGAACTATCATATTTTTAATAAGGTATTTACGTATTTCAAAGTTAGTACCAGAATCCTTTGTTTGTAAATAGTTGAGAAAAATAAATAAATAGTTCTTTTTAATTTTGTAATAAAAAACATTGCCCTGAGAGCTGTGGGGAGCTGTCATCCTCAAAGACCTAACTTTCAGAACTTAAAATTACGTTTAATAAAATGGCTATCTCAAAATTTTGATTGGATGTGTTTGGGGAAAAGATTGGCGTGAGAGGGGGGTTAGTTGCCCTCCAATCACTTTCGACTATTAAAAAGGGCACTAGCCCTTTGAATTTCCAATCGAATGAGCCTTTTGTGAAGTTTCTACGACAACGCCTTCTATAAAATCAGTATATGCCCCCAGGGCATAACTTACAACCCTTGCCCCGAGGGCTGTGGGGGAGTGTCCTCCTCAAAAACTTAGTTTCTATGTGGAAATCAACTACGCTGAACAAAATGGCTATCTCAAAATTTTTGTTGGTGTGTTTGGGGAAATGGTGGGCGTGGAAGTGGTGTTAGTTGCCTTCCAATCACTTTCGACTATTAAAAAGGGCACTAGTCACTCAAATTTCCAATCGAATGAGCCCTTTTTGAAGTTTCTAGGACAACTCCTTCGATACGAACTGCCCTGGTCTAACCTCCCCCCCCCCCAAAAAAATAAATAAATAATACATTGTGCCAACATCGTTCTTTACTTAGGAAGTGCGATTGCGCTGCCTATGATTTCTGATCGTTTTTAAAGAAGCACCAGGAAATCTGGCTTCACCTCCACCTCCACGAAAAAATCCCCATGGAAATATCCTCAGGACAATTCAATCCTGGTGAAAATTTACCCTTAACACCTCCACGCGTAAAATTGCATCAGTAAGAGAAAACAAGGCACATCCAGAAATTCTGTATAGGAATTCTTGCAAATTACCCCAGTATACAATTTCCCCTGAAAGTTTCATCCCCTAGAAAATTCCCTCTCCATGGAAAATTCACTCCGTGCAAAGTCCCTCCAGCAAAAAATTCGTCCTCCCCTGAAAAAATTAGAAAAAAAAAATTGCCACCGACTTAGATTTTAAAAGTGCGGTTCGCCCCCCCCCCCCTACATTCCCACGAATTGACGTCACACGGTAATTAATATGTCATTTGAAATTCAAGGGTATAAGGCTAATTCCTTCCTGAATTAAATGAAAAAAAAAAAGTTTTTTTCAACTGAAAGTAAGGAGCAATATTAAAACTTAAAACGAATTTCAGGACCCTCTAGAGGGAGAAGGAGTGGAGGTAGGTACTTCATTGGATGTAATTATCGTGGTAGCAATCATTGTATTTTGAATCAGTGTTGATTGGGAAATCGATGGTATTACTATCAATATATTTAATTCAGAAGAAACCAGCTACAAGAGTTACCCTCGCCGGGTAAAATTCTACTTAAGCTACTTTTGGCTCTCTTGGAAAGAGATTAGGTAAGGAAAATGAAACTTTCAGGGATGGGGCTGCAGGCTTAAGTATGTCCCGGAAGGTATTTTGAAATACCTACCTCCACTCCTTCTCCCTCTAGAGGGTCCTGACTTTCAGGGATTGATCTACAGGTTAAAGTATGTCCCGGGAAGATATTTTGAAGTTTTTACCTCCACCCTTCTCTCTCTAGGGTCCTGAAATTCGCCGACATGACAGGTCTATACCTAATGAAATTTTGACAAAACAACATTTTACTTTAATTTTCAGTTGCCAGGTTCTTTTTCTCTGGCTTTATTTCTGAAAATGCAATTCCTGTTATTTGAGTAGAATTTTAAGCCATATCAATTTTTTTTTCAAAATTTAGGAAATGTATTTGCATATCTTTAAAATCTTATAAATTGAGATTGACCAACATAGTGAAGCTGAAAACAATTTTTTTGTACTTCATTTAAGCAGAGGATCTATTTTGCAAGGTTTCACTTTTATAACACACACATTTTTAAAGGTCGGGACCCTCTAGAGGGAGAAGGAGTGGAGGTAGGCATTTCAAAATACCTTCCCGGGACATACTTAAGCCTGTAGCCCCATCCCTGAAAGTTTCATTTTCCTAACCTAACCTCTTTCCAAGAGAGCCAAAAGTAGCTAAAGTAGAATTTTACCGCACATAGTGTCTTTCCATCTACATCTCCTCTCTCACCAAGTCAAACTCCAAGACCCACTTGACTCCTCCCAGCATTGCCGGAAAGTTTAAAACTTATCTCCCAAGCCATTCCTGAGACATTGCAAAGGTGTTTAAACTCTGGGAATTTTGGCTTAGTAAACACTCATTAAGAGATATTTACTAAAAGCTATCAGTGAACGTTTGGCTAATTTACATAGTTTAGGGAAATTGGTCCTGAAGCTGTGAAGCGGGGAAGGGGGGCATGTTGACCCTGGGAGCATACTTATTAGATCTTTCAACATTCCTGAACAAAATGACTATCTCAAAACTTGTATTCAATATCATGGGATTTTTGAGAGGGTATAGTAGAAAAGGCAGAAGAGGGAGGCTGGTTGCCCTCAAATTGATTCTGACCCTTGGAAACAGAACTAGAACTCTCCATTTCCAATCTAGTTGGACCCTTTTCAGGTTTCTAAAACCACTGTTCCGTGAGGAGAAGCCTGGGAAAACATGTTTTGGCTTTTTTATTAGCCCTTTGTCATCCCACTTTTAGAGTGAACTAAGGTTTTTCTTCTACTATTCCGTATACATTGGAGAACCCTTAGACTAAGGACTTAGCCATATTTTTTTTTTTTTCGTTTTTAGCCGGTCAGTATATTTTAGCAAAATTTTTAGCCGGTCAGTAAAATACATTTTCTGCCGCTTCTTCGAGTCCTCATTTTTCTGTGAGGGGATCCCAGAGTTTTTCGTACACTAGGCTTCTCTTGACCCAAGGACTTAAGGCTGTAAGTTGTAAACCGATGAAGGATAGAAATTGTTTTATGCCTGCTTTTGCGCCCATTTTCTAATAAAATACTTGATCTGTTTGACCCAGAGAACCATCCCTAAAGGTTTTGAGTCAATCGAACACGCAGCATCCAACAAGCCCCTTTTCCATTATAAAACCCAGCCCTAAGCAATTTGTAATTTTTGTGACCCTTGCTCCAAACCCGTTTTAATAGCCCGTTTTGGGCTATGAAGCCCCAAAACAGGCAAAAGGGGTATCAAGCCCCTTTCCATTATAAAACCCATCCTAAAGCAATTTGAAATTTTTGTGACCCTTGTTCCAGACCGGTTTCATAGCCGTTTTGGTCATGTCATCCCTGGAGGCATATTTATCGGACCCTTCGACTATTTTGCACAAAAAGGCAATATCAAAATTTGCATCGGATGTCTTTGGAGTCTCTGGAGGAGGGAGGTTAGAAAAAAGAGGACAGGAAATGGGCTTGATACCCTTCAGTCACTTTCAACTTAAAAAAAAAGGTATTAGAACTTTCAACT
This sequence comes from Artemia sinica, assembly GCA_027921565.1. NCBI lineage: Eukaryota > Metazoa > Arthropoda > Branchiopoda > Anostraca > Artemiidae > Artemia > Artemia sinica. Next base: position 1,890,236 of record CM051257.1, on the reverse strand, counting down.
TCCAATTAAATGAGCCCCTTTAATTCGGGTGGTTATTGCCCTTCCTTCTATAAAAGTTTCTAAGGCTAATCTTTTCATTATAAGTTACCTGGAAAAAATTAAATAAATAACATATTGAAGTCTTACGCATGGTTGCCACCACAACCAAACAAAAATCACCAACTTTTCACTATGAAAATCACCAGCATTTGACCAAAATCACCAAAAAATTGGTGGTCAATAAAGATAGGCTTAACACCAAAAAGACGTGTTGGGCACCCTGAGGTAAGACGTTATGTTTTTTCAAAGGCCTGCAACTACTTCAAGTAGGAAGGGAATTTATACAAAAAAAAACGGAATTCCAACCAAAAAGTGAAATTGTGATCTAAAATCCTGTTTCTGGACATAAAAAGAGCTTTTTATCTATTTAATGCTATTTTATCTTTCTTTGTCATTACTTTCCAAAAACCTTTTCTTTTTTCTTGGTTTTCATTTCATAGTAATAGTAATTTATTAACACACACAAGGACAATACATTTTACTCACTACCGACCCAAGAACCTGGGGTCAGGTTGTCCTAAGGGTAGGCATATATCAAAATTTCATATTCACAACAGAAATATACAACCTAGGCCTAAAAAAATAAAATAAAAGAAAAATCATTCCCCTTCGCACGCGGTTCCTACCACCAAACACAAAATCACTATACTTGTCCTCCAGGTACATAAAAAAAAAAAAAAAAAAAAAAAAAAAAAAAAAAAAAAAAAAAAAAAAAAAAAAAAAAAAAAAAAATTTAAAAATCATATTTCTCATATAACATTCCTTTTATTTTATTTTTAAATTCCTTCAGATCCCCTATTTCTCTTAACTCTTTATTAACCCCATTCCACAACTTTAATCCCCTATAAATAGGCGAGAATGTCGACCTGGCAGACACCACGAGCGGGGCATGTAAATTTTCCCTTTGGCGAGTTTCATGATCATGAATCGAAGATCTAGCTTTTAGCATTCCTGAAAAGCAAGACGGTAATAATTCATTATTATATTTGAACATAAATTGAAGGCTATAAAAATCTCTAAGGCCTGCAGCAGGTAATACTTTTACATCAATATAGGTAGCTCTAACGGATACAAGATTTGATTTACCAGTCAACACACGGATTCCGTTATTTTGGATCACTCGAACTCGATTAGTAATTGATGGAAACGTACTCAGCCAAATAGATGAGCAATACAATATATGTGGATGTATAATAGAAAAATACAAAGTGCGAAGAACAGAAGGGGGTAATACATGTTTCAATTTACGCAGTATTCCCAGATTACGGCACAGGATTCCTGACACCTTTTCAACATGTTTCCTAAAAGATAGTGTTTCATCTAGCATAATACCCAAATATCTAACACACTGATCACGCTTAACTTTACCTTCCAGGTAACTCACTTCTTGGATCCATGGGTAGTAATTAGATGTACGCGAAAATATTACAAAACTGCTCTTAGATGGGTTTACTTTTTTTATTAACTCTTAGCCAGCTAGACACTTGATCTAAACACTGTGTCATTAATTCAACCAAAAGGCGTTCTGTTTTTGCAATGCAAATCAATGAAGTATCATCGGCAAATAGAGGTACTGTAACGTCACTGACACTGTGAAACATGTCGCTCATTTTAGTTTTCGCATCCTTCAGGGACAGTACAAGATCATTTACAAATATCACAAATAGCAAGGGGCCAAGAACGGACCCTTGTGGCACACCACATTTCATATCTACAACGGAAGAAGTAGATCCATTTATTCGCACATACTGCTGCCTATTAGACAAAAAACTACGTAGGAAATCAAGAGCAGGCCCTCTAATCCCATAAAATTCACATTTTTCAAGCAATATACCATGGTCTACAGTGTCGAAAGCTTTTATAATGTCCAAAAAGATGGTAGACACTTTAAAACCAAGGTCCAGGGCAGTATTCACAACACCACAGAGATAAGCCACAGCTTGTTCGGTCGTGCGTCCATTTCTGAATCCAAACTGGGTGGATGTTAGTATTGAATGGCACTCTAAATAATGGTACAACCTCCGGGAGGAAAAGCACTTTTCCACAAGTCTTGACATGACCGGTAAAACGGAAATCGGGCGATAGTTATTGAAATGAACAACCACAATACTCATCTTTCGTCCTCAAATTGAATTTCATTTGTTTATGAAAGTTTTTAATCCCTGTGCCACAGTAAACTTAATGGTAAACTTTAGATTTGAAAAAGACCACTCAAATGGTGTCAATTTCTTATATATTTAACCTATGGAAAATTGTCATGGGTCAAGCCTAAGCTGAAATATCAGACAAACGGTAATAAATCTTGATCCCCTGGTTCTTTGACAAGATCCCTGCTCTGGTCAATCGTCTAAATACTGTGTTTTTGGAGGTATCACACAAAAGAAGCATCTTGGCAAAAAACGCAAGGGCCAGAGAGCACGAAATTCTACCAGCCAGCAGAAACAGATTTCATCATTAGCTTCTTAACGGCAGTCATTTTGCAAACCCCCAACTTTGCAATTTGTACCTGGCAGGGTTCCCCCCCCCTCCTTGTGCTAAATTTGTTGTTGCTAGCTCCATTAATTAATCCGTCAGCTAATGATCTCAGAATATCCCAAGACCTACTTTGAATCTTCAAGAATTTTAGGTCTAATGCTACAGTTTATCTTTACGCCAACAAGTTAGATAAGCAGAGAGGACATAAAAAAAGAAGTGTGAATACTTAGAGTATCTAAATAGCTATCCGTGAGTCCTGTCCTCAAACTGGAAGAGAGAAGGATGACTTAAACCAAAGACAAACTATTTGAAGTCAATTTTGACTTCGCATTTTTATCACATTCTAATCACATTTTGAAAAAGAGAATGGAGTTAATAGTGATGTGTCAATCTAAGAGGGAAGACAGATAGGACATTACTTTGTCAATCTAAGAGAGAAGACACATAGGACATTACTGTGTCAATCTAAGAGAGAAGACACATAGGATATTACTGTGTCAATGAAAAGTACAAGACACGTAGACACATATCTCAGCTTCCGACAAGACACATATTCCATCATTCCAACAAGATATTCCCCTCTACCATTCAACATGACAGTCCCCATACCTACAAACAAGAATAATACATAAACTATTAAAAAAATCACCACGCCTAAAAAGTCATATCTTTGTTTTTTTTTATGTTGTAATTATAATCAACATACCATGAAAATCCGTGCTTTTCACAGTACAATGATTTTTATATTAAAATTAATGTTTCTGATAAAGTCACGGCTTTTTTCATATATCGATGGTTGTTTTCCTGGTATGGTTAAATGAACTTGATGGTTACGAAATTCTAAGCAATATGTTAGGCGTGTTTTTTTTATGTTTCGCCTTGAACACGGGTATAAAAACTCTGATGATGAGTTATTTTCTCAGTTCAAAATTGGCATTTGAAATAAAACCATGCATTCTAACAAAAGGAATATTGATGAAAGCTATAAGCAAGAAGCAAGTTATTCATTTATATTCTTAGTGGGTAAAGAAATTAATTCTAATATAATTTATCGAATGGTTTATACAGTCCCCTTATAGTTAACGAATTGTCAAATATTTTTGAATCTGGATCTTCAGGGTCGGTAAAGAGCAATATCAAAACAAAAAAGTGAGTAAACACTGCATTTAAATGGTTTGCGAGCTTAGTACATGAGGCAAATCATACTTGTTCTTTATTCTGGTCCAAAGTCCCCCCCCACTATCCCCCAGCCCTACACCCCCTCCACCCCCTCCCTCCCTCCTTTACCCCCCTCCCCCCCGAACTTTTTTTGAGATTTTTTTTAATCTCTTAGAATGACATGAAACATACTTAAAACATAAAAAATTCACATTTAATATTTTCCAACTTCAAAATAGGAATGATATAGATATGTATGTCGTGACTTATACTATTAGAAAAATAATGTTTGCAGTGACCATTTTTTTGACAGTTTTTTCTTTTCGACTTTTTGTTTTACATCTCTTAGAATGATATGAAACATACTTAAAACATAAAAAATTTGCATTTAATATTTTCCAACTTCAAAATGGGAATGATATAGATATGTATGTCATGACGTTTACTATTAGAAAAATAATGTTTGTAGTGACCATTCTTTTTTTAACTGAAATTTTACACGCTTTTTTTCAATGTATTAAAATCATATCAGAAAAATAGAATGACAGTTTTGATTTAAACTTTAAAAAATATTCTTGTGCATTTAAAATATATAACTTGTCTATTGAAGGTATTTTTGTATCATTTAGTTTTTCATAGCTGTCAATATATGCATAGAGAAAAATTCATTAATTTATTATTTATTTATATATTAGTGGATCACTTTTCGACCCTGTTGTTGGAGATTCAAAAAGTAGAATGAAAGATAGAGATAGTCATAGAGTCCAATTTACAACACGGGTAATATTTTATTCTCAGAAGGATAATGAAGAACTCGAACCTAGTTTATAATGAAGTTTATAAGCCTAGTCTAGTTTATAATTATTTAAACATACATTTCTAAAATTTTCAACGACATTTGATAAAATCAAAACATCACTTTTTAGATATAATTTAGTATAATCTAAGAGTGTTTCACATTTAAATAATTTCCAAACAGATTTTGCTCTTTTATAATCTTCTTCTGAAATATTTTTCTTTGCTAACCTAGAATAAAACTTGTCTATTGAAGATAATTTTGTATTATTTAGTTTTTCATAGCTGTCAATACATTCATAGGGAAAATCCCTTTCTTTATTATTTTTTAAATTCTTCAGTATTTGAAATACATCAGAAGTATCCTTAAAATTATTTCTTAAGCAGTGACAATTTACTTTACATTCACATCTAACTAAACTTACAGAAAGCCTAACTAACGATGAAGCCATAAAACGGAGTGAATCTATGAAACGCATTTCATATTGGGTTTTATTAACAGTTATTTATGTATTAAACGATGTAAAACTCTCTGCTGAACCAAAAATAGCATTATCAGGTACTAATTCTCAAAGAATTAAATAAGATTTATATTTTGAGAGACTATGCATTACCATAGGAATATGTCTAGGGATACTAAAGCCTATATTACATTCAGCATGAGTAAATCCACGTATATATACGTGGTAATCCGTGGTAAATCCGTGGTAATATGACTGGTAATCCACGTATATTACCAGTCATAAAATCGTGATCTAAATGAAAATCATTATCCACTATTTCCTTTTCACAAATATGGCAACTTTATTAGTTGTATCACTCCATTTTTCTTCTACTTGTTCTTGTGTATAACCACGATCTCTCTGTCTATTTTCATACTCGTTGACTATTTCTGTACACACTTCTATTATGGTAGCTACAAAATGCATGCTAGCATCTTCTCCAAAGTGTTCATAATATTTATTTTATCAAACAGTTCGTGGTAACGAACTGTAAGTAAGGAGCGACCCGGCTCAATGGTAACCGAAACTCTAGAAAACGGTATTTTGATACAAATAGATACAACAAAAGAATCAAATTTTAATGCTGATTTCAAATATATAAGTTTCATCAAGTTTAATCCTTTCCATCAAAAGTTAGGCGCCTGAGAAAATTTGGCTGATTTTCGAAAAAGGGGGGAAAGACCCCCTAAAAGTTATAGAACCTTAATGAAAATCACACCATCATATTCCGCGTATCAGAGAACCCTACTGTAGAGGTTTCAAGCTCCCATCTACAAAAATGTGGAATTTTGCATTTTTTGCCAGAAGAAAGATCACGGGTGCGTGTTTATTTGTTTTTTTTTTTTTTTTTTTTTCCCCAGGGGTGATCGTATCGAACCAGTTGTCCTAGAATATCGTGGAAGGGCTCATTTTAATGGAAATTGAAAGTTCTAGTGCCCTTTTTAAGTGACCAAAAAAATGGAGGGCAACTAGGCCCCCTCCCACGCTCATTTTTTTCCCAAAGTCACCTGATCAAAATTTTGAGATAGCCATTTTGTTCAGCATGTTCGAAAATATTATAAGTATGTCTTTTAGGATGACTTAATCCCCCGAACTTCCCAGGGGAGGGCTGAAAGTTATGAACTTTACCCAATGTTAACATATAGTATTGGTTATTTGGAAGTATACAGACGTTTTCAGGGGAGATTTTTCCTGGTAGTGGGGGGAGGGGGGTGGGTCAGGGGTTATGTGGGAGGAGTCTTTCCATGAAGGAAGTTTTCATGGGGGAAGGGACATTGCTATGAAGGGGACGCCGGACTTCCCAGCATTATTTAAAAAAAGATCATAAATTTAATATAAAAAAACAAGTATTTCAACTGCAACAGCAGCAACATCGAAACTTTAAACGAACAGAAAAATATTACATATATAATTGGGTTCACCCCGTAGTCAATGCCTCGCTCTTTAAGCCAAAGATTTTTTAGTACTTTCATAAGAGCTATTTATTCTAATTAACGGCCTTTGTGATTAAGCGGTCATTTCTAAAGAATTGGAACAAAATTTGAACTTTCGCTTAAAGAGCAAGGTATTGACTAGGGGGCGAACCCCCTAATAAATGTATTAAAAATATATGAATATAGAAGTTCGTTACGTAAGTTAATTCGTAAGTTACGTATATTTATTACTAATAAAAACGTTCGTAAATAAAATTAAACAAGTTTCGAGAAAGCCATTTAACTAAATAAAAGTAAATTAATATGAAAATTTTGTTTTAATTATTCATGTACGGTGAGCCAAGATCAAAACCTGCATTTATTCAAAAACGTTCAAAAATTAAATAAAAAAAACAAGTTTTTTAAACTGAAAGTAAGGAGCGACATTAAAACTTAAAACGAACAGAAATTATTCTGTATATGAAAGAGACTGTCCCCTCCTCAACGCCTCGCTCTTTACGCTAAAGTTTGACTCTGTCTCACAACTTTATTTTTTAAAACAATAAAAAACTTTAGCGTAAAGAGCGAGGCGTTGAGGAGGGGACAGTCTCTTTCATATACAGAATAATTTCTGTTCGTTTTATGTTTTAATGTCGCTCCTTACTTTCAGTTTAAAAAACTTGTTTTTTTTTTTATTTAATGTTGTATCCAAAGAACAACATACTTGGAATCCATGAGCAAATGGCTTTTGCTTCGCTACTTTGTGTTTCTACCTTTCTTTTAATTAAATTCTTCATTATACGATTCAAAATCAGTTATTATGCAATAGGGTATTTTCATTTGTTTAGTTATACTTTCAAATTCAATTTTAGATCCTGGCTCTGGCATAATGATGTCAGGATCTTCTCAATTTTCTTTTTTATTATGTTTTTCAAATTTTTATAGGTTATTAAAGCGTCTTCCACAGAAAGTACATAGATGAATTTTATGAAAATTTTTAGTTATTTGAGATGCAAGTAATCTACTTAAACCTTTATTCAAAACATAATGATTACCAAAATAGCGTGAATTAATCACATGTGTAGCATTTTTTTCATTGATCTTAGTTTTAGGAATATGACTTTAACCACTCTTTTTGTTATTTCAAATAAACAAATTCCAATTTTATATTTGTTTTCAGATTTATAAATATCTTGAATATCCATAGGAAAATTAGTAATCCCTTTAAAATTAAGTTCATTTTTATGTTTTTGATAGTTTGATAGTATGTCCACATGATTTTTACCTTGATGAAGATAAGCGAGTATTGACCAAAGAAAGCATTTACTATCATTATTTTTTGCATTAATGCAAGCTTTTTTATTTATTTTCTTACAAAATCGGGCGGTTCTTTATAAGTACCTCCCATATAATTTGGTAATCTCGTCATTCTATAATCTATTCCAGCGACTCTTTCAAATTGTAAGCCTGATCTAGCTGTATTCTCTATGACTAATGTATGTATATTCCTGTTATTACTATTTAGATGGCTTTTATTGATATCAATATTTTTATTAAAAATCCAAGAATAGCTATGATAATGGATAGGTTCGAGTTCTTCATTTTTCTTCTGAGAATAAAATATTACACGTGTTGTAGATTGAACTTTGTAACCATATCTATCATTCATTCTATTTTTAAAATATCTAACAACAGAGTAAAAAAGTGATCCAAAATCAGCCCCATTTGCATTCATTGAAATATTAACTGTAAAGGAATGTTCTCTAATCCATCGAATACTTGGATTATTATCGCGTTCTTTTTCCTTAAACATATACTCTGGAATATCTGGAACTTCTCGTATTTTTTTATTTATAAATAAATTTTAAATATAAATATTCCGCTCTTTTTTAACAATTTCTCTTCCAGTTACATCTCGAATGAATTGCCAATTTTTATTAACATCCTTTTTATTTATTTCTATTTGGTTATTAAAATAACTTTTAACTTTATTCTTCAGTTCATTCTAATTCCCAGCACATGAAATCTGTTTTGACTTTAAAAGTTTTTTTTAAGTTCAATAATATCTTTATTTCTCATAGTGTTGAATTTATTTCGTAAATCTGAAATGGTTTTATTCTTTCCTATTATTTCATTTTCTAACCCTGTTTTTAAATCTGGAATAATATTAAATCTGCAGGGTTTCTTATCACCTCGACGCTTGGCATTACGCTCTAGCTCAATTGGATTATCTTCAAGTAATACTTTACTATTAAGATGATTATTTATTTTATCTATTAGTTCATCTTTTCTACCAACAGCTTTTATGTCAAATAGTTTCGCTGCTGCGCGTAATTCATGAATTGTGCAATGCGATAGTTCATTTTGTTTTCTTGACGAATATGGATTTTCGTTGTAAACAATTTTTATCACTTTTACAATATCTGTCATTTATTTGGAACTTATTTTATTAAATAAAATTCCAAATCTTAAAAATAGTCAAACTTGAGGAATTTTATTGATTTCTATTTACTATTCTTGAGACTTTCTTGAGATTGTGGACATCTGTTAATGTTTATAAATATGATTAATAATTTATATTTGTTTAATCACTTAAATCTGTAAGAAATGGAGATTTATTGCATGCGTTATAAAACGGTTACTGCAACCAAGTCTTTAACTCAGGTAATTTCAAAAAGAAATGAAGTGACAATGATTAAAGGTATTTGTACACTTAGTGATTGCAAGAAAAATCGTAAAAAAGGAAGCAATGAGCAAACACCCTGGATAAAAGGAAGTGGTATTTATACTGGCAAGAGTAGCGTAGAATACAAACTTTTAGAACTCTATTATTCAAACTTTTCAGGGATTGATGACTTAATGGAAAATTAAAAGAAGATGGTTATTCTGTACCAAAAACTAAAATCAAAGAAGTGTTGCAAAATCAAAATAGTTATTCTTTACACCATCCATCTTATCGTACATTTCAAAGAAGACGGGCTTATATTCATATTGTCGATGATCACTAGCAAGCAGATTTGGTTGATATACAGCAGTATAAAAGATAAAATAATAATCATCGATTGTTTTAGTAAATATGCTTGGTGTATTCCTTTAAAGGATAAAACAGGTAAGGAAATTCTTAATGCTTTTACGGATTTTTAAAAAAAAAAAAAAAAAACATAGAAAAGCCTAAAAAATTACAAACAGATAAAGGTAAAGAATTTGTTATGAATAAAGTTCAAGTATTTTTAAAGAGTCATGAAGTTCATTGGTTCTCATCTGAAAGTGAATTGAAAACTCATTTTGTTGAACGGTTTAATAGAAAAATCAAGGAGAAATTATGGAAATATTTTACTCTTAACAACACAAAACGTTGGATAGATGTGTTGCCCCTCTTTCTTTAATAATTATAACAATCTTATCATAGATCCATCAAAATAAAACCAATAGAAACGAGTAAGAAAGGAATGAAAATAAGGTGTACACTAATTTATTTCCTGATGTCGAAATTTCAAAAACATCCATAAACAAATTCAATGTTGTTGATTTGGTTAGAATTAATAAAAGTAAGGTTGTTTTTGATAAAGACTATCTTCTAAACTATACAACAGAGATATTTCAAATAGCTGCAGTGAAACATACAACCCCTATAATGTATGAACTGTCGGATAAAACTGACGAAATCATTATTGGTGGTTTTTACAAAAATGAACTTTCGAAAGTTATTCAATAAAAACTTTCATTCTATAAATGGATCCTATAAAGTTGAATAAGTTAGTAGCGAGTACAGTGAAAAGTAGAGAGACACAAAGAAATATAGTTCAAGAACGTTCCTTAGAGCAAGCTGGGATTTCGTAACTATGCTGAAAAGTTGGGTGCTCCAATCGTTGAAGCAGAAGATTAAAATGCTAATATAATTACTGATAAATTACATGAAAATGACATTGATTTAAAAAGTCGATTTCAAGGACTGGATCAATCTTTAAGCAACGCATTAGGTTTTCAAGCTCCCTCAAGTCAAACTATTTTACCCAGGAATAAACCAAATTTCGTTGCTAATTTTGATTCTGGGATAGATAAAGAACTTTTGAGAGAAATCAACAAGGACTATGATCCTAAGGGATCCTATTTTGAAATGCCTAGTTATTATTTAGAAAAATTATCAATATTTAACAGATGCAATAGATGAATCAGGAATGGAGGAATGATGAAAGGTTATAAATCTGGTGAATTAGAAAAAAGTCTCAGTTCTTAAAATTTATAGAAGAAGATTAAAAGCTATTAAAGATAACTTTGATGTTATACAACCTCAACAAGGAACTGGGATTTACATGAATGCAAATGATATGATCGAAAAATTATATAGTTTTCTAGGTAGCAGAGCTGCTGATAGCAGAAATACATCTGATGAAGTGAGAAATGAAGCTATTGACCTGCTCGATTCATTATTTAAAAATAAAATTATTAAGAAAATGACTATAATACTATTTACAACCACTTTCTCAGAAATTGAACTTTTTGAAAAAAAAATATTTTTCTAATAAATGGTTTTGATTATTATTAGTGATAAGAAAAGTGAAATTGAACAATCTTATACAAGTAATCTGATCCCGTTAGATCGAAACTCTGATTATGAAATAGATTTAGCTCAATGTACACTATGGTATTCATGGTAACATTAGCGATCAGTTTAAAAATAATAAATTTGAATATAGGGAAAAAATAAGGATGAATGGATAAACGTTGTTATACACAATGGGCTATACGATGAAGAGGATTTAAATTATTTCCTAACTCGTTATTTCAATTCATCCCTAGATCGATGCTAAATCAGTATATCATCCAATCTAGCAACAATGAAATTTGTTATTAATTTGAAAGAAAATTATAGATTTCGGTTTAATAGTGATTTATATTTTATTTTAGGAGTTGAAAATGGAGTTGAACTAAGTAGTAAATATAATGAAGGTACTAAAGTTCCTAATATTACAAGAAATATTGATAAAACACATATTTACTGTTCTTTAGTGAACAGTTCCATTGTGAATGGGAATACAACCTCTCATTTGGTCTGGAGTTTTACTCCAAAATCAGAACCTGGAACGCTACTCTGTGAGATTCCTGTAGAAAGACAATATCTTCCAAACAATCAAAACGAATATATAAACGCGCTAAAAATGACTATAACTGATCAATATTGTAGGTTAATGGATCTAAATGGAGAGAATATTGAATATGTTTTGGATTTGAAAAAAGTTTAATAAAATTATTTAATAAAATTTATCTATAATAAATGTTGATTAATAAGAAACAATTATTGTGTACAAGGCAGTATGGTAGCGGGATTAGTAGTTTCTTTAAAAATATTGTCAACTCTCAATTGTTCAAGACGTCCATAAAAATATAAAAGATGAAGCTCGTTCCATGTATAACACTATGATTAAACCTCGACTGGAATTATTTAAAAAATAGAGCGATTGAATATGGAAAATATTGCATAGATTATAATCGAAGAGAGTTAAATGATGTGAGATCTCTAAAAGATATAATTTCAAAAAACAAAAGATTTTCAATGAACATCTTGATGAACAGAGGAAAGGCTTATTGGATGCAATGATTTTAGGGAAAGGACTTAAACTACATCTCCGATGATGCTCTTGTTGACACCCTTAGTGACAATCGACGATCCATCACCACTGTTTGAAAATCTTTTGAAGTTTATTTAATAATTTTTTTCTGTATATAAATGGCAGTGACTCAAGTTGTTGCTCCTTATTGGGAAATATTTGAAAAGTCTATTATTGATGTTTCTACAACCAAATATGAATATACAGAAATTAGAGAAAATAATGTGAATGTATCTCAACAATTAAATTATAATTTCATTTTAAGAGATGTGGAATCTTGGATTTTTCCTAGTGATAGTTACCTTTATGCAAAAGTGAAAATAACACAATTGGATGGAACCTATAAGAAAAATAATGATATACTTTAACAAATAATGGATTTAATTTGTTCAGAAATGCTGAATATATTATCAATGGAAAATGTTTGAAATATTGATTATGTAGGTATAACGACTGCTGTAAAAATTTATTAGAATTTTCAGATGACTATAGCCGAAGCACAGATACTAATATGTTTTGGTATGAAGATAAAACCCAATCCTTTGATTTCTTTAAAGCAGAAAATGAGTTTGAAAGCATTTTTTACACCTGTTGCGTCAGGTGGTGGAACAATTGCAACAAAACGAAATAATGCTTTTAATAGTGGTTTATTTAAAAGACTGAATATAACAAAAGAAAGTCACGTGGTTAGTATGTATTTACCATTATCGCGATTATTTGGATTTTGTCAAGATATTAATTGTGTTTTTAGAGGCGTTACACATCAAGTTATATTAAAAAGAAACGATTTTTCCAATATGATTATAAATTCTGGAGTTTAAAATTTTAAAGCAGATGTAATACATTTATCATAGATGTCACCAGTATTACATCCCAGTTTACCCATAGCGATTCAATTAGAAGCCGGATTAACGAAGAAGGCGGAAAAATTAAAAGCTGGATTACGAAAGGGCAGCTCATTTGAATTAAGATGGGAAGCGTGTAATACCTATAAAAGTGATAATAAAACGGATAAAGAATTAACATGGAGGGTAGTCTGTGAACGCTGTAATACAACTAAAACTGTTGTTGTGTTACAGAAATCCGAAAAAGATAAGAGTTATACGCAAAACAATATGGTATTTGATCATATGGACACTAATAGAATTGAAGTGAGAGTAAATGGCTATAAATATCCACAAGATATTTGTGATTTCAGTGATAATAATGATGAAATATGATTTCAGTGATGATAATGAAGATTATTCTAACGCTTATCAACGAATTTACAGTTAGGATTAAACATAAATCCATACAATATCCTTAATCCATACCAGCTAATCCATGCAATATTTACTGCGTTATATTTTCAGAAAGAAAAGCAATCATGGAAGTCATTAATAGTAAATTATATGTTAATATATAAATCATTTTCGGTTTGGAAATTAGTTTAATAAAATCATCAAGTAATAAATGGAGAAACTTTTAAGCGAAATAAAAACTGAAAATAAATATAATCCAACTATTAAGAAAGAAAATTTAGACATTGGAATGGAAAACTCGATTAAAGGGATAAAATGTGTAAAAACTAAATATGGAAATAAACTCGTTATCATTATTGATTTTAAAGTGAAATGATTGACCTATTTGCACCTAAACGTTTTGATTCTAAAGCAGCTGATCTTGAAAAGAAATTAAAAAAATTACATAAAGGTATAATTTTAAAGGTTATCGGAAGACAAAATAAAGATAATATAAATTATTTAGATATTGATATTGAACTATCCACTAAATATTAAATTATGTTAAATTATTACATTTGTAACAGTAGTATAGGAAGAATTTTTTTTTTCATAAGACCAGTTTTGATCACCCGTGTTCATATTGTGAAAAGTATAAAAACGAGACCAAATTTGATTGCCAAGGACCTATTTTCATTTGAATGTAGAGATAGAAAATGTTCAAAACGTTCAATATTTGAAGTTAAAATGATGTAAAAATGGGCTGAAAATGATGGAAATTGATGGGGGTGATCTAGGTGGTCGAGAATCAGCACTTACTATACTACTTATACGCCCCATAGAAGAATGGGGGCATCAGTACTACTCGTCCTATTTTGTGTTCATTTTGAGTTTGACTTGGTCATTTATTGTAATTTATGTTCGTTTTGGGTTTCATTTATTTATTGATGGCGATTTATATTAGTTCAATACCTGAAAAGTATTGGACTTTATTTCTGCTCATCTTTGGTTTAATGTGGGATTTAATTATCTTTGAAAAACTTATTTCGTGCCAAAAGTTTTTTTTAATTAATCTATTACACAGATTAATTTTCTCCGTGAACTTTTCTCTGTCCAATTTTTTCGGCAATTCAAATGCATATGCTTACCGGTTCAAAAGTTTGGTTTCAGTCTTTATTTTCATTTGAGGAAACTTTTTTTTTCAAACAGTTCGTGGTACTCTATAACCTTATAAACTAAAGATTGATACCAATAGATACGTCAAAAGAATCAGATTTTTATGCTGATTTCAAATATAGCAAGTTTCAGCAAGTTTAGTTTTACCCATCAAAAGTTACGAGCCTGAGAATATTTGCCTTATTTTCGAAAAAAGGGGGGAGCACCCCTAAAAGTCATAGAAAACCTCATCAAATTCAGCGTATCAGAGAACCCTACTGTAGAGCTTTCAAGCTCCTATCTGCAAAAATGTGGAACTTGTATTTTTTGCCAGAAGAAAGATCACGGGTGCATGTTTATTTGTTGTTTTTTTTTTTTCAGGTGCGATCGTATCGACCCAGTGGTCCTAGAATATCGCGAGAGGACTTATTAGAACGGAAATTAAAAGTTCTAGTGCCCTTTTAAGTAACCACAAAATTAGAAGGCCACTAGGCCCCCTCCCACGCTCATTTTCTCCCAGAGTCACCCGATCAAAATTTTGAGATAGCCATTTTGTTCAACATAGTCGAAAAACCTAATAAGTATGTCTTTAGGTGTAAAATGCCCCCCCATAGTCCCCTGGGGAAGGGATGCAAGTTGTGAACTTTGCCGATTGTTTACATATAGTATTTTTTTTATTGGGAAGTATAGAGCCATTTTTTTTGGGGGGGGGGGTGTGCTTGGGATGAATTTCTATGGAGAGAATCTTCCTTGGGGAGGGAAATTTCTGGGGATTGAATATTCCAGGGGAAGTGTTACACTGGGGGGGAGGGAGTTGACAGAATTACTATACGAAATTCTATTTGATTGTCTTACATTTTTCTTTTCCAAATTTTGTATGTGGAGATTCTCCAGGGAATTATCCAGGGGCTTTTTCCAGTGTGTTTTGTTTTCTGGGAAAAAATTTCCATGGAAGGGGGCATTTCTAGAGTGATCGAGAAATCGATTAGAGATTAAAGTCTTATTCAAATAAAAGAAGGCTAAGGAGAGTTTTACAGGGTGAATCGTCCACAAGCAATTTTACAGGGAGGAGGAATTCTCAGCGAGGATGGAACTGTCTGGAGGGAATTTGACGGGGGGGGGGGGGGGGGGGGGGGGTGTGGGTGCACTTTACATTAGATTAAATTTCCACGGAGGATTTTTCCATGAGGGGGAGGGGTATATTTCATAGAGGGTGAGCCAGATTTATCGGCATTATTTGAAAAAGGAACAGAAATTATGCCATGTTAGAAGGGTTGCCCCTTCCTCAATACCTTACTCTTTACGCTAAAGTTTGAGTGTTTACTAAAACTGAAACACGGGGCCATTTAATTAGAATAGGAAGCTTTTTTAAAAGTGCTAACAGCTTTAGCGTAAAGAGCAAGGAATTGTGAAAAGGGGGCAACCTTTCATATCCGGAATAAATCTGCCAAAATTAATAAGCAAATGTTGTATTTGCTGATTCCAAATACAAAAGATCCATACAGCTTAGTGTTACCCATCAAAGGCTACAAGTATTATGAAATTTGGCTGATTTTCGAAAAAGGGGGGAAATACCCTATACAATTCAAAGAATCTTATTGAAAATTTCACCGTCACATTCAGCGTATCAGTACCCAACTGTAGTGGTTCCAAGCTCCTATCTGTAATTAAATAAAAAAAAGTTTTTCCAACTGAAAGTAACAAGCGACATTAAAACTTAAAACAAACAGAAATTATTTCGTATACGAAAGGGGCTGTATATGAAAGGGGCAAAGTCGCGAAAGGGGCGTATACGAAAGGGGCTCTTCAACATCTCGCTCTTTACTCTAAAGAAATGACTCTTTGTCACTATTCTACTTTTTAAAGTAATAAAAAACTATAACGTAAAAAACGAGATGCTGAGGAGGGGACAGCCCCTTTCATATACGGAATAATTTCTGTTCGTTTTAAGTTTTAAGGTCGCTCCTTACTTTCAGTTGAAAAAAACATGTTTTTTATTTAATCACCACGAAGAGCAAAATCTTTTGATGCATATATCGTTATTAAAAACTCCATTTTTTAAGTGTTAAAAAAATTCTTACTTACCGGCACACACTGTTTGATAGGTTAGGTTTGACTAAAACAAGTTTAGCAGCACATTAAGTGACACACAGCGCAACCAAAAGTGGCGCTGGTCTGGCTTACACCGCTCATCGGACAATCAATAATAATTCTTTATCTTTTTTTTTTACTAATCCCCTGTTTGGTTTGGCGATAAATCAATTAAAAATATATAGCCTATGCTCCCTTAGATTGAAATCCTGGCTTTGTTTTAATAGCAATAAAAAAAAAAAGACTTACAATTTCCGGAGATCCTCTTCCTCTTTCTTTTTCCTCTCTTCTTCTGCTTTTCGTCTCCTTTCTTTCTCTATCTCTTCTTGCATTTTCTCATCCTTTCCTTTTCTTCTTCAATTTTTTGCTCTTCCAGCTTTTTTTTTAAAATCCCTAGCTCTTGATTAGCTTGAGAAAGCAAGTGAGCATAAAGGCTTTCAACTTCAGTGGCTTTCAGATTAGGGGTGGATTTGATTTTTTGAATTGCTTGTGTTATAGTCTCATCAAGAGATTTGATACGCTTTAGGCATAATTCTCTGTCTTTTTTCAATTGGGAAGCAATTTTTGAGTATTGCTGAATCTGGCCCTAAAAGAGGTATTTATTTGTTATTTAAAAAACAAAACAACTAGTAAAAAAAATAACTACATAATGATACAACGAAAAAAAATACTAGTTATTAGCTAGACTAATAAAATAGAAAAAAATGACGAATAAATACTTTATTAGAAACAAACTCCTGCTTGAAACTACTCTTTTAACACGATATCTTTTGGTTTTCTACTTCTAATAAATACAAAAATCAGTAAAACCAAATATTTTTAGTTGTCAACTATTTATTATGAATTATTTATCATTAATCAGTTACTAATGATTAATTATCTTCTTGATTAACAAATCTTCTCAAGTTTACACGAATCCCTTAAGCCGGCTTAGAACCGGACAGCAAGGAGTCTCTGGGACGTCCAATTGAATGGAGACTTTGTGCAATCCTCGGTTCATATTGGTCACGACATGGTTTTCCACGCTTGCTGATGTTCTTCTATCAACAAGAGTCAAAACCTTGCACAAGCAATCTTAACCTATTATCTTCGACTCATTATATATCCAAGCCTAGAAATATGCTCCAACGGGGAGGCAACCCATAGTACATATCTTAGCTACGAAGAGGGTTTTCAGCACAAAAAAGGTCACCAAAACAGACCAAACCCTGAAAAAGTGTCCATTAATCAGAATCCAGTGCAAATGCTATTTCGTTTACTAGTTTATAACTTTCTTAAGGGGTACCGCTCCTCAAGGTCACCCTGCAGCATTGTTAGCAGTCACAGTTTTAGTTAGGAGAGCAGCGAAATGTCCACCATGATGCCACTATGAGGCCACGCAAGAAAGAATTCCCCTGTCAGGAATAGGGACGGAGAAAGGAACCTATGACGGAGTGGAGACCCGAAACCATCTCAAAATACCTCCAACCCTTTATAAATAGCCTTTCATCGTCAGGGCATTCATTAGGGCAACCGTGAAAAAATCTTAAAAAGCTATATGAAATGCAAAAAAAGATGAAATCTTTTGCTAAATGAAAAAAAAGTAAGTAAAAAAAGTGTAAATAAAAATAAATTAACGAAATCGTAATAAATAAAGAAAAGAAATTTCAAAATAGCAAAAAAGTAGCTGTATAAACTTTGGGATTGGTCAAGTTTAAATGTTTATTATTATAACCCAAAATAAGATTAAAGGATACTGAATGAAAATTATATATTAAGAGAATGATGATTACACAAGTGAAAAGTTTGTTGTAATTAGTTCTGGAAGTCATGTAATATATGCAAATAACAAGCTCACTTCAGAGTATCACACAGTTAAGGTTTACACTTCGCTTACAATACAGAACAGACTTTTAAGCTCAGAGTCAAAAAAATATAATGTTTCATTCCGATGCATAAGATTTTTTTTTTTCAGAAATGGTAAAGGTTTGAAAGGAAAACAGCTCAGATACAAAGATTTGTGTCTAAAGAGCGTTTTAAATATAGTCTGTAGTGCATGTTTACATTTTATATACTCATAGATTTATGCAAAATATTTATTTATTTTTACTTACATAGAACGATTCAAATTTTGAAAATTTGTTCTATTTCTACATGAGTGTTAGTTGTCATTTGTGCACCTTAAGCACTATCTAAACTGTTCAAGTGGTTTCTTAGTTGGCGAATAACAGAAGAAATGATCCATGGTTGTTTAGCAGAATCATGAATAAGGCAAATAAAGCTAAAGTAGAGAATGCTCCTATTCTTCGTATATATCTAAGAGCTGAAGAGATACCTGATTACAGGACTGGAAGGAGGGGGAGGCGTGGTCTTTTTCTAATTGGCGTATGGCTACAGTCCCTCCCCCTCCCAAAAAGAAACTGCCTTCGATTTAGAAACGACTATTTCTGTGGCAGCGCTAATTTTGTGGCATTTTTCGAAAGCTGAAACCAAGGGTTCAGCCCCATCTACAAAAAATTCTGACTTCGATTATTCTGACTTCGATTTAGCCCCAAAGAAAAGAAGGTTTCTTTTCTTCCATTAGATCTTGACCTGTCAAGACGTTTTTTTTTTAAATAAATGACGCTTGTGATTTTTAAGTGAAGACGCGAGATCAGCCTTGTGAACTTTTCTTTAGCAAGTACCAGTGCTAATCCTGGCTTAGGCGACCAGGTTTTAGTTGAAGATATAGTTTCCAATTCAAGGTCTGTCTTGTTTTTATTCCTTAGCCTAGAATGTCCCATCCTTGTAATGAATGCTACAGAAAATGTGGAACTGGGTCTTTCCAGTGTTCTAAGTGCAATGCTTGGTTGCACCCTGCTTGTGCTGGCATAACAAAAAGTAATCGCCTTAAAAACCCTAATTGGTTATGCGTTCAATGCCGAGCGTCGATGGTTGAAAATGACGTGATTAATACCATCGATAATAAACCAGAAGTGGTTCAACCAATCGAGGCTCAAAAATCCCCCGTTATTTCGGATGAAGAAAATTCATCTATCTCCAACGAAAATCAACTTGAAATGATCGTTCGAAGTGGTATTACAAATTCCCCTACTATACCTTGTGCTTCGAGTAATGTCAACAATAGTTCTGATGGATCGATTGATTCTACAAAAATAACCACAGCCCATCAATCCCAAATTTCCCCCCAAATCTATGGTTCCAGTAAAGGTGAATCGGCAAGCATGCAGAAACGGCTAGTGTCTTCGAGCCCCCTACCTGTGAAGATTGCATAAAAAAAGACGCGGAAATCGTCAATCTCAGGAAACGGATTACTAATCTTGAATTTCTTTATGATAGTTTATCCGATCTTTACGAACGTCAGAAAAGTGATCTTTTCAAGGACAATGAGATCAAAATGTTAAAAGTCGGTTTTCAGCTAGCAATTGTTGATGCTATACATGCATTAAAATCCCCTACATCGCCCAGTGTTTCTCCTTCAGCTGATACTTCTAATCCAAATATGCATTATCCAAATTCTTCAAGTTGCGTAAAAACTGTAAAACCCTTTGAATCTGAAAACGTCACTATATGTAATCAAGCAAGTGCTAGTGAACTTCCTTCGTCAGAATTTTTTCAAGGGATTAAAAAGGTTACGCAAACTAATCCTTCTGACCTTGCTTTAACTGAAGATAATTTATTCTTGAAATCTAGTGGTAATGACACATCTTTAAAGATTGACAATGATGTCGAACTTACAAGCGGAAATTATCACCCAATGCAATCATATATTCAAAAAAATGAGTTCAGTGATCTTAAGTGTAATCAACCGAATGTGTGCTTTAGATTTTTAGACAGTAGATGTATGTCTAGTAATTGTAAATATCTACACATTTGTAAGTTTCATGTTTTTAGCCGTTGTATGAATAATTTTTGCAAATACCCCCATGTTGATATCTGCAAACACTTTTCAAGTGGAAGATGCTTTGGCTGTGCAAAACATCATATCAAATTGCCCATTAAGAGTCGTAGTAGGTTCCACAAAACTGGGCCACAAAACCAACGTTTTTTAGGGCGACGCCGAAAGTATTCACAACCCCCCCCCCCTCCCCTAGGTCGTGTTCCATTCGACTTTCAGTCTTATCCCCCTGCATACCCGATACAGCGCAGTATACCTCAGGAACCCATCCCTCGAAACAATCCTCCGCCCCATGTACTTACGCCTGCCCAGTCAGTCCAACCCCCACAATCACTTTACTCAATTCGGACCATCCCCAAAACCCCCCCTTACTCATTTTCCTCCCAAAAAACCCCTTCCTTTCGACTCCGTTCTTCTCCGTGCGTCCAAGAAGTTACCGACTGGTTCTGGACTCCACCCGTTATTTGCCGAAACAAACCCAACCCCTCCCCTCTCAGACACCCCCCACCTTACTTCCCTCCCTCAGCATCATCGTGCCCCCCCCAACCCCCATATAAAGATCACTCCCAATTTGACTTATTCCCAGATCACCAGGAAACCTCTCTCCCTTCCCTTGCACTTTATCCCCCTGGCTACCCTACCAGTATGACTCTGGTTTAAGAGTAAGCAGGCAGAATGATCCACAGGTAACACATCCATGCAAAATTTCTAAAACTTCAAATAGTAAGACGAATTCCACCGTAGTTCCATCCCAACTTAATAATATTCCCATAATTTGTTCACTGTCCTCCTTTTCTCTCAAGCCCGGTCCAGTCCCGCCTTTTAATAATGCCTCAAAACCACACCCTTACCCACAGCACCCTTCTCATAAGCTTCAACCCCAAATAACTCCATCCCGAATTGAAAAAAAAATCCCAATACCCAAATCGGTTTAAATTTCCAACTTTCCTACTTACCAATGCTGAGAGCCTGAATTTTGACAAAATTACCGAACTCGAGGGTATCTCTGAAATTCATAAAATTAATATTATTGCTGTGACAGAGGTTCAGTCCCAGAACCCAGATTTCCTAAAAATTAGCAATTATACTCAGTTTATAAAACTTCGCCCTCCCCGATCACCCTCTCGGGAAAAAAGGGGGTGGTATATTATTTTTTGTCCGAGATAACCTCCAACCTAAACTCATCCCCACCCCCAACTTATCAGATTATGATGAAATTCTATGGCTGAGCCTTCGACCGAAAGTACTTCCCCGCCCTTTCAATTTAATTGTAACCGCCGTCTTTTATCATTCCCCTAACCAAAGTATTGACCAGAAACGCAAAATTTATCCAACAATTTCTTATAAGTGCTGACTTTGTGTTATCAAAGTATCCGAATGCTGGTATTTGCTTACTTGGCGATGCGAATGACCTGAGGATAGACTCTATTTGCACCTCTCTTAATATTAAACAACTGATTAAAATATCTACAACAAAAGGTAACACCTCTCTGGATGTTATTTGTTCAAACATGAGTAAGTATTACAACTCCCCGCAAGCACTGCCCCACTAGGAGGCAGTTACCACTATTGTCTTCTTTTTTCTCCTCCTCAGCCATTGAACATTCCTTTACTACCTCCATTGGGGTTTGCCGTCCCCTCAGTGACGCAGGACTTTTTCTTTTGGATCATGGCTGACCAGTGAAAGTTGGTCAGACCTTTATAATTCTAATAACCTTGATGACAAAATTTTGATTTTTTTCACAAAAAAACTAATTGATTCCTATTCATTATGTTTCCCGGAAAAAAAAATCAGAAAGTGCTCCAGTGATAAACCTTACATAAATAATCACATAAAAACATTAATTCGTACGAAAATAAGCTTATTTAAGAGGGGTAATTTTGCTGAAGCAAATAAGTTAAGAAAGGAATTAAAAAGTCAAATTAGAAAAGCTGCCCGAGCCTATTATAAAAATAAAATTAAAGACTTGTGCCATGATAAACCAAAGAACTGGTACTCTGAAATTAAAAAACTTACCGGCAAGAGTCAAGAACAACTAAATTTTAATATAAATGAACCTCCAAAGACCACAGCTAATAACCTCAATAAGTTTTTTGGCTTCTATTGTCCAGAGTCTCCCACCACTATCTTACGAATTTCCAGATATTCCTGTTCCTTTTTCACTCCCACATATTTCTCCACTTGATGTTGTAAAAAAAATTGAAAAACTTAAAACGATCAAGCATTTGCCCTTTAGATATTCCTGTTCCTCTGATTAAAGCTTTCAGTGATTACCTCTCAAAACCCCTATCCACCCTGTTTCAATGAAATTACCGAATCTGGACAGTTCCCTCAATATTGGAAACAAGGCTTTATTACCCCAATCAAAAAGAAAAATGGGAAAAATGGTTTTGATGGCATTCGTCCTATTACCCTCACCTCGATTTTTTCAAAATTGTATGAAAGTTTTCTCGCAGACTGGCTTAAGATGAAAGTCCTCCCCCTCATTGATCTTAGACAGTTTGGTAATCTTAAATCCACGTCAACCTCTCATTACCTGATCCATCTTGTTGATACCATGGGTAAATTACTTGAAAAACCTAACACTTGGCTTAATCTAATTTCTATTGATCTTCAAAAAGCTTTTGATTTGATTAACCACAATTTACTCATAGATAAACTTATAAATGAATTCCACATTGAAACTTTCCTTGTTAAGCTCGTTGCCTCTTTTCTTTCTAATAGATCTCAAGCAGTTAAATATCTAAATTGTTTCTCAGATCATCTCCCCATATTTAATGGCATTCCTCAGGGGACTATTCTAGGCCCTCTCCTTTTTTCACTTATGATTAATAGCCTTTCAACCCTTTATGACAATAGATGGAAATTTGTCGATGACTTGACAGTTTTAGAGATATGTCATAAAAACATCTTTAGCAACCCAATGGGCATACTCCAAGATATTGCCTGTGAGGCCTCTTCCCTTGACATGACTGTTAACCCTTCTAAATCCGCAATAGTCTCAGTAAGTTTCCTTAAATCCCCTCCCCTTTTTCTTGCTCCTATACCTCCTGAAACCTCTGTCACATCTCTTAAACTCCTTGGTGTTACAATTTCTTCTAATTTGAAATGGGATGCCCATATAAATAATATCCTACGACAAGCAAACTCCTCGCTTTCCCTCCTTAAACTTTTAAATAAATTCAGTTGCCCCCAATCACATTTACTACAAGTATACATTTCTTTTGTGCGTCCCATATTAGAGTAGCTTGTCCTGTGTGGCACCCTGGCCTCTCTAATGAAGCAACACGAAAAATTGAAAATGTCCAAAAGAGAGCTCTAAGAATTATTTTTAAAGAGGGCAAGATACCGTATTTGTATTTGTTAAATATTTCAAACCTAGAGACCCTCGAGAGACGAAGAAATAATTTGTGCCTCCGTTTTGCAAAAAATGCCATAACAAACCCTCGGACGGCAAGTATTTTCCCCAAACGTCACTCCCCATCCAGATTACGGCCGCCTCGAGCTGTTTCTGATCCCATCCCTGTTTTGTCCCCCATTCACTGCGTTACTTCGAGATATGACAGAACTTTTGTCCCCTTTATTACAGGAAAAATGAATAAAATGTCCCAATAGTTTCTTTTTTTACTTTTTTTTTTTTTTTTTTTTTTTTTTCTCCCCCCCCCCCCCCCCCTTCTTGACCAGTTTTTATTTTTTAACTCTTTTATTGATTTACTGTAGTTGGATTATTGACACTTTTTTATTGTCCCTTTTAATTCATATGCATTTATGTCTCGCTCTTCTTTTTTTTTCCTGTGTATATTCGCTTATTCCCCCCCCCCTTCCTTTTTTTTATGTCCGTTATAATTCTTTTTCCGATTCGTATTTGTGTAAGTTTAGTTTGATCAGTTTTTATCTTTTTAACTTTTTAATTGACTTTTTACAGTTTTAATTATTGACTGTTAAATGATTGTGTTCATTATGATTTTTCCATTTCGTTGTTGTTGATTCATTTTTGCCAGTTTTAGTGCAATCATTTATATTGTCGACTCCGAAGTCCGAATTCGGCCCTTTGTGGGCTTGTGATAGTGATCTTTTTGAAATAAATATCTCATCTTATCTTATCTTAAAAGGTAGCAAGTTCTTTTTTGGACAAGTAAGGGAGAGTCCTGTGGTTTGAAACCCTTTTCCGCCCAAATTTTTCTTTCTATAATCAAAACAATTCATTTCTGTTGTTGTATCTGAAAAGAATATCTAGAAGGGTTTTTTTCTATGATTATTTATTCTTCCTATTTTTTTTTTGTTTTTTTTTTTTTTTTTTTTTTTGTAATCTGTATTTTAATCATCTTTTTATTATTTATTTTTAACGTCTTCAGTGCATCGTACTACTCACACTTGGAGATGATTCCCTGACAAAACCCGGGCATACTATGTGTTTGCTTTTTTACTGAAAATTTCCAAGCGTTTTTGTACATTGTTTTGTAAAGAAGAGAATTCCCCCCCCCCAAAAAAAAAAAATCATGTTTTAAAATTCTTGTTTTGGTATTTAAGCAGCAAGCAGACATTTTTGAAGAAACGAACATTCATCATTCGCATTGCATTATCCATCAAAAATTATGTGCGTGAAGGCAAGTCCGCATCCAGGGAGGGTGTTACCGGGTTTGAACCCTCCGCCCCTCCCCTCCCCGAAGTACAAACACATTTTGATGTGTTTTGTAATTATTTTTTTGTACGTTTTGTTTCCTTTCAACGTCCAACGTCCGTTGGACGTTGAAAGGGAAAGTTTAGACGGCTTAGACGTTTAGACGGCTTGAAAGGAAAAAGTTTAAGTAGCCTGTAACAAGCTAAAAACACAAAAATCTTGGCTCAACCTATCAAACTTTTAGTGCATTAGAATGCAACATGAACATCAATTAATTGACATCAGGAAAACAGAAGAGGGCTAGATAGTACTAACTCAAAAGGTCACAACCAAGAATTGAAAAAAAGAGCGACTATTCCCTAAGTACTTAGGGAGTTCAAGTTCCTTGGGATATGATTTGATGTAACGTCGATCAGGAAACTCAACATTGCAGTCGACCTTGGATTAGCACCAATGTTCATTTGTCCTGGTAGAACAATCTAGATTTAAAGAAATATTTTTTTTTGGTATTTTCACTGAAAAGAAATTGCCGCCTCTTCATTAGATTTTAAAAAACATGTTTTTCGTATCTTCATTAAAAACATTGGTGTAAAATTTTCGCCTTCCCTTCTGCATTTTCTTGAATTGGCGCCCTAGTCTCGATACAAAAAATAAATTGGCTAAGGAATACCATATCGTTTCCTTGAATTATCCAATGAAAGCAAAGACATCTTATCTATTTTTATAACTTAACCTTAACTCTAAAATTGAAATTCGGCTAACCTACGCTTGTAATAGTCAATTACATCAAAAATCTGTTGTTTAATCGGTCACAATAACCCTCCTTAAACATATTTTGAATACGAATGTATCCTCACAAAAAACATAAGAAAATAACTCAATATCCTACCTTTCTTTTTCACTGTAAATTACGTGTCAAACAAGTTGACAAGCATTTTGTCACAACAGCCAAACTCACCATTTAATCCCAAGACAAAATTTCTTCAATTTGACATAAAATATCATCAGAACACTATATGATGCTTAATAATCTCATTCATCATACGTCAGGTTTTCGTGAGTTTCCTTCGCCTGGATCAATAATGTTCAGCCAAATGAAGAAAAATTGCAAAAAGAATATCCCTCTTAGTTTATTTTCTGACACAGTTTGAGATTGTTTTTGTGTAACTACAGTCATATATTTAGCCAATAGATAGATTTTACTAGGTCTAGGTTATTGCTAGGTCTTACTAAGCCTTTTCACGGACAACTTAGTTGTTGGAAAATTCGGGCAACTAGCGAATGTTCTAAAATAATTAATTTTTTAGAAATAACATTATGCATAAGAAAAACAGCATACGTTCTACCGTATGAATTTTGGACTCTGAAAATTAGGCATTGTTTTTTTAACAAATGTTGACGTTTCTTGGCCATACTTAATTTTTGAATAAAATTTATAGGTCATTTTGTTGAAATAGAACGTTCCTACATTATTTTTTTTTTAAATTCATTCGACGTTCAAATAGAGTTAATCACTGGGCCATTTTAAAATTTTTACCTTTGGTATGTTATTGTATTGTCACGCTATTTCAAGGTGCTTGAATCATAGCTTATTTTGAAAACATTTCAACTGGGTCATCGTACACATGTGCCATATCGTGCACATGTGCCATGTGCATATGTGCCATACTACCAACTCATCTCGACTTCATGTAGAAAAAAAACAATCTTGTTTTGAAAATTTATTCTATGCATTAACTTTCATACTGTGCATAACTTTTAAAACTTTTTTTTTTTGGGGGGGGGGGATATGTTTATTATTGTCCCAGCTTAGTTAAGAAAAAAATTAAAAAAAAAAATATTTTACACAGATTAACATAAATAAAACACAATAAGATTTGTTAGGGGGGGGGGGTATCTTTAGCTTTTTACCTGGCGGATAGGTCTCTTTTCCTTGTATTTCCATTTTGCCCAAGATCTCAATTAGAAGAAATTCAAAACTAAAAAAACAACAATAAGAAACCAAAAAAAATATAAAAAACCTACGGTTCGTACCTGTAATGACTTGAGTGTTTTTATATTCATAAACCTCGGCCTGTGCTTTTCCTTGCTTGATAGCCTCGGACATTACTTTGAATTTTCACCAAGCATTCACGACGATAGTCAATCTTATGTTTGACTGAAATCAATTGATCAGTTTTAGTAATTTACTGAATTTAAGAGTGACAAAAGGAACGTGGAAATAAAACTAAAAATATAAACAAAAGTCACAGAAGCCAAAGTCTCTAGGCTATTCGGTTGTAACAAAGGGAAGAATTTCCAGAAAATTTTCTAAGAAGCAATTCAATATTAATATTCGCTTTTAGAGAACATGCAATATTTTTCCCAGTTAGTTTTACGCTAACGTAGATTTAGTAAAGAGCGACGTGACTTCTATATATTATTCACTGGTATTTTTTCCTGGCCTTAGTATATAGAAGAGGTAATTTTTGAAAAAGCTCATGAATCATAAATTAAAAGCCATAGTGTTTATCTTATGATGTCATATTTATCATACAAAATCATGTTTATTGCTTATTTTGTTCCAGTATTAGCACACAAAAGACGGGATTTTTAAAAGCTTTCAGAGAGCTCATTGGATCTTAAAAGTCATAGTTGTATTAAAAGTTTCTTAATAGAGAAAAATACCCTGAGCAAAAAAATATTTGCTTTTATCCTTTTTAGTATTATAGTGGATCAAGTGAAGGAAAATTTAGCTTTCGAGGCATAAATCCATGACATTATGTGACTAAAAGGGAACCAGCAGGCTCAATTAAGGCAAAACTAAAAAAAAAAATTCGCATGTTGACCAATGGTTCGCGTAGCGTGAATTTTCTGCCTTCGGCTGGGAGCGCAACGCGTTGTTGGGGGAAAAATCATACAACGCTTCTAGTGTCTCCATCTTCAGGCACCCCTTCAGAGCTGTTTGACTCTGGCTGAGCTTACAGAGTCATACCACTGACCCCCATTCCAAACCAAATAGCCACCGACACCAGGACTCGAACCCCCTTTCCTCAGGAGTTAAAGTCTAGCACACCAACCACTCGGTTAGGACGGAATTAGAACAGAGAAAGACTATTAAACTATTGTAACACCAATTTCATATGGTAAGGATATTAACAAAAAACAAGGCAAAATGGATTGGGCGCTCTATGAAAGGAGCTTGATTATTTGTCAACCATAAGGAGCTGTGGATAAGCTTTAGGGAGTTATTTGCAAGCCCGCTTAGCTTTCTATATAATATTCGCGACTAGCAGAAAGCTGTCAGACCAATACTTGCTGGAAGACAAGAATTGAAGATAATAGGAGAGCGAATCCAGGCCGCTAGTAGAAAGTGTTTTTGGCTAGTAGTTTTTGGTGCTAAATGTAAATGATTACACCATGAATTTATGAAGAAACGAATCATTTTCACTGTTGGCTTTGTCCTACTTTCTACTATATATAAATTAGTTATACTTTCTAAATGTTAATGTGAGTAAAAACTCACATGTTAATGTGATTTTTACCCGTACTGATGATAAATTCTTCGAATAATTTTCATTTTGTGGTATTAATCAAATTTTTGAAAGGAAGTATTTGAGAATTGTTGTTGTTTGTAATTTGCACTGGAAGAAGCACAGTGATATAACATCATCTAAGGCAGCAAGAGGCTTAGGTCTACTTCTACGTTTTCGTGATTTGTTCCAGAATTCTGTGTTAAAGATTAATAATGGTACAGTTATCCATCCTTATATTGGATATGGATGTGCCTTTTGGGCCGTCTAAAAATATAGAAAACTAAGGAAAAAGTTCTAAGAGTCAGAAGATTCAACGGAGGATGAAGAGGGCCCCAGGGTGGGCCCTCCCTGCGGAAGTTTCTGAAGCTTCTTACTCACCAGGTCAGCGTTTTCCAAAATAGTGTTGTTGGAATGCTTGCTAATAGCAGCCCTTCCAAATCATGTTATGTAGGCTTATGCTAAGTTATAAATATTTGCAGTGGCTGGTCTCTGTGATTCCTTTTCCCGATGTTTTCACGCATCATTGCGTCGAATGTATAGCCAACCCTTTTTAGGTTAGGTTCACACATGTTAACGCTGTTCATTCAAATTGTACAAGGTCAATGAACAGAATTTACATTAATCATTTGGCTACATCTAGGTTGCTTTTTTTCTCGTTTATAGAGGGGCCTAATAATGGAATTAGTTAGCAAGGGAAATAAAAGTACTACTACTACCAACTCACTGCAGTACCAAGCCGCCTGAGGCCAACAAAACAGCTATGCACACTCCTCTACATACCAATATCTATTCAAAGCCTCCCTATCTTCACCCTCCCATGAAGTTCCCATTTCCATTAATTATTTCCTTACGGCATCCTCCCAACCCATTCAGGGACGAACTGCTTACTGTCCGAGATGCTGTCAGTCAGTCGGGTACAAAAAACAATCCATGGACAATTTCTCTGGTAAACATCTAGCAAATCTTCCTCCGTTTCTCGGAGCGCCCACACACTTCAGAACCATACTTGACCACCGTCATCACTGGAGCTTCCAATATTGTAATCTTGGTTCGCAGAATTATCTTACTATTCTTCCAAAAATTTTTGAACTTTGAAAAAGACACCCTGGGTCTTGGTTGTCCTACATTTAACATCTTCACGGCACCCACCATCTTTACTAATAATTAAATAAAAAAAAAACAAGTTTTTTTTAACTGAAAGTAAGGAGCGACGTTAAAATTTAAAATGAACAGAAATTATTCCGTATATGAAAGGGGCTGTCCCCTCCTCATCGCCTCACTCTTTACGCTAAAGTTTTTTATTGTTTAAAAAAAATAGAGTTGTGAGAAAGTCAAACTTTAGCGTAAAGAGCAAGGTGTTGAGGAGGGGAAAGCCCCTTTCATATACGGAATAATTTATGTTCGTTTTAAGTTTTAACGTCATTCCTTATTTCAGTTAAAAAACTTGTTTTTTTTATTTAATTTTTGAACGTTTTTCAATTCGAAACTTGTTTAATTTTATTAACGAACGTTTTTTTAGTAATAAATATACGTAACTTACGAATTAACTTGCGTAACGAACTTCTATATTCATATATTTTTAATACGTATATTAGGGGGTTCGCCCCTAGTCAATACCACGCTCTTTAGGCTAAAGTACGAATTTTGTTCCAATTCTTTCAAAATGACCCCTTAATCACAAAGGCCGTTATTTAGAATAAATAGCTCTTATGAAAGTACTAAAAAATCTTTGGCTTAAAGAGCGAGGTATTGACTCGGGGGTGAACCTAATCACATACGTAATATTTTCTGTTCGTTTCGAGTTCTGATGTTGCTCCTTAGTTTCAGTTGACAAACTTTTTTTTTTTAATATTTTTAATTTCTGATCTTTTTTTAAATAATGCTGGGAAATCCGGAGCCCCTGGATAGCAATGTCCCTTCCCCCATGAAAACTTCCTTCATGGAAAGATCCTCCCACATAACCCCCGACCCACCCACCCCCCTACTACCAGAAAAAATCCGCTCTGAAAACGTCTGAATACTTCCCAATAACCAATACTATATGTTAACATTGGGTAAAGTTCATAACTTTCAGCCCTCCCCCCCCAGGGACTTCGGGGGATTAAGTCATCCTAAAGGACATAGTTATCATATTTTCGACCATGCTGAACAAAATGGCTATCTCAAAATTTTGATCGGGTGACTTTGGGAAAAAAAAAGTGAGCGTGGGAGGGGGCCTAGTTGCCCTCCGTTTTTTTGGTCATTTGAAAAGGGCACTAGAACTTTTAATTTCTGTTCCAATGAGCCCTCCCGTGATATTCTAGGACAGCTGGGTCGATACGATCACCCCTGGAAAAAAAAAATAACAAATAAACACGCATCCGTGATTTTTCTTCTGGCAAAAAATGCAAAATTCTACATTTTTGTAGATAGGAGCTTGAAACTTCTACAGTATGGTTCTCTGATACTCTGAATATGATGGTGTGATTTTCATTAAGGTTCTATAACTTTTAGGGGTCTTTCCCCCTTTTTTCGAAAATCAGTCAAATTTTCTCAGGCGCGTATCTTTTGATGGGTAGGACTAAACTTGATGAAAATCCGTTTTCTAGAGTTTCGGTTACCATTGAGCCGGGTTGCTCCTTACTTACAGTTCGTTACCACGAACTGTTTGATACCACCTAGGTAGGTGAAGCTGTCGATTTGATTGATCTTCTCATTACCCAGCGTCACCTTTACACCTTCACTTATTCTTAGTCTTAGCGCCTTAGTCTTCTTAATAGTAATTTTAAATCTTATTCTTGCACCCTGAACTCGCAAAACCTCTAAATGTTCGTTCATTTTGCTAACACTTTCCTCTAGGTTGCTTAAATCATCAGCCTAATCTAAGTCCAGGAGAGTTTTACTTCCCCATTTGATTCCATGTTCTCCTTCGGATAAAGTCGATCAAAATGACCCATATAAATGGGGATAGAACGCAACCCTGCTTAACTCCCGACTTAATACGAAACCAGCAACTAACCTAATTTCCTACCTTAACCGCAGCAATGTTATTCTCGTACATAGCACTAATCACATTAATGTATTTATCTGGAATACAAGGATAGGACTTTCGTCAAAGCTCTTCCATAAACTGAGTTTAGCAGTTGCACAGAATCTATAAAACGGAGGACTAATGGCATTCGGTGAATCATACTCTTCTCCATTATTAATCTAAGAGGTTAAATTTGGTCGACACAAACTCTACCCGTCCTAAAATAACCCTGTTCTACTCTTACAACTTTATCTACAGTTTTACAATGCATCTAGAGTCTAAAATGTATCATCATACTAAGTAATTTGCTTCCAACAGAAACCAGGAAAATGTCTTTATAATTACCACACTCACTTTTATTCCCTTTCTTAGCCAGGGGTTTAATTAGAGTTTTCCTAAAATCACTAGGCCCGTTTTGCTAAAATCTGTTTTTTCTAAAATCATATTCATGATCTTCAGTAACTTATGTCTAACCACATAACCGCCATATTTAAAAAACTCATTTACCACACTATCAGCACCTAGGGCCTTATTGTTTTTTAATCCTCTTAATACTGCCATTAACTATTCCTCACAGAAATATCTTTCTTCACGTCCAAAGTGTCACAAGCCTTTGCATTCTTTTCTATATATTTTCCAGTAGCTATTACGGTTTAGCACATTCTCAAAATGTTCTACCCATATCTCTTTAACTCGCTCCTTATCACTAATTGTGACCCCATTATTATTTATAATTGGAACAAGTTCAGGTTGAATATTCCCCTCAATTTATTAGCACGCCAGTGCAATATTTTACTAATATGCCGTCTAGCTGAATCTTCTAGATCCTCGGCAATTTTATCCATGACCTCCACTTCACACCTCCTCAAATAATATTTTAATGCTTTATCCACCTTCTTTACATTCCTTTTGTATCATTCAGTTTTGGTTACGGAATCTCGTGAAAGGTTCATCCTGATGCCACTATGAGGCCACGCAAGCAGGATTTCCCCGTTGGGGATAGGGACGGAGATAGGATGACGGACTGGAGATTCCAACCCATCTCACAGCACCTTACGAGCTCCAAATTTTTATATCCAGCCGCTCCTCGTCAAGGCATTCATCAGAAAATTAAAAATAGTCAAGATGTAAAGGAACTTAAAAGGTAGTTGAAAAGGGAACGTTTCCTAAGAACAATTTGGAGGATTAATTTGGTTGGTTTTAAAATTAGTAGAATAATAATCAAACTATGATTTTTATTTGTTATTAAATATTGTTTAGTGCATTGCAAATAGTTCGTGATAACGAACTGTAAATAAGGAGCGATGCGGCTGAATAGTCACCGAAACTCTAATAAACAGGGTCTTGAAAATAATAGACACATCGAAACACATCGAATTTCGATGCTTTGTTGTTTTTTTTTTTTTCTTTTTTTTTCTCCAGGGGTGATCGTATCAAACCAGCGATCGTAGAAGATCGGGAGAGGGCTCATTGGATGGGATATCAAAAGTTTTAGTGCCCTTTTTAAATGATCAAAAATATTGGAGGGCAGCTAGCCTATTCTCATTTTACCACGCTCATTTTTTCCTCAAAGTCACCCGATCAAAATTTCGAGATAGCCATTTTTTCAGCATAGTCGAAAAATCTCATAACTATGTGTTTGAGGATGAATTGAACCCCCACAGTCCCCGGGGGAAGGGCTGCCAGCTATGAACTTTGGCCATTGTTTACATATAGTACAGTATTTGTTATTGGGAAGTATACAGACATTTTCCAGGGGGATTTCTCTGGTATAAGGGGGGGGGGGGTTAAATGGGAGGACCTTTCCATGGAAGAATTTTTCGTAGGGGAAGGGAATTTTCCATGGAAGGTGAGCTGGATTTTCCAGCATTATTTAAAAAACGATCTGAAATTAAGTGAGGAAAACAAGTTTTTCCAACTGAATATAAGGAGCAACATTAAAACTTAAAACGAACAGAAACTATTACGTATATGAGGGAGGTCGCCCTCTCCTCAATACCTCACTCTTTATGCTAAAGTTTTTCTTAAAACTTTTAAAAGAGGTTACTATTCTAGTTAATGGTCTTTGTGATTCAGGAGTCATTCTTTAATAGCAGCAACAAAAAAATCAAACTTTTGCGTAAAAAGCGAGGCATTGAGGAGATAAAAAGCGAGGCATTGAGGAGAGGATGACCCCCCCCCCCCTCATCTACTTAATAATTTCTGTTTGTTTTAAGTTTTAATGTTGCTCACTGCTTTCAGTTGGAAAAAAACTTTTTTTTTTATTTAATCAAGGAAAGGATTTGAGTGTCGAGTGTTTAGATAATGGCATCAGGGTATGATTTTTTTTTCTTCTTCAAATAACCCCTTCTGAGGGGACAGGGAAATACTCTTTGCTGTTTTTATGGCTTTATTAGCCCCGTCCTCTTTCATATTATTTTCTAAGATTTTGAGGGGATATGTTTTGTGTTAAGCTTTTTTTTTAAATTTAATGATACTGAAATCTTTAAAAAAAAAAATTGCTCAGTGAGACAGTAAACATAATAGAAAACACAGATATATACAAAAATTTTAAGTATGGTTTATTCTACAGACATAAGCTCATAATAGAGCACGGCTTTAGAACTTTAAAAGTAGCAAACCAATTAATGTAGAGTTTATTGAAAGGCAGAAGGAGAGACAGAGTCTGAAAGGAACATAAATAGCGAGGCTTTGAGTTTTTTTTATTTAAATAAGAAATAAAATTAACATTTTGAATAATCTTTCTTGTAAAAGCTTTCAATGTTTTTTTTGTCTTGCTGTTGTTTATTGTTTCTTTGTCTTTTTCTACTGATAATATGCTTCAAAGATAAGTTGAACTAAACCGGAAAATCAATCAGGTAATAATTTTTGACACTTACGTTTGATAACGGACAAAGCGCCCCACATGACTTTTCTCCATCTTGATTTGATAAGCCAAATTTGACCTTTGCTACGAGTATTTTCAAATTTTCTGGATCCGACTTCATGATTTGATCAAATTCTGCAAATTTTCCGGGCCGAAAGAACACTTTTGTTAAGCCAAATTTGAAATCGTTGTCATTCAATCCTAGTGCTTTGAATAGTGCCTATGGAACAAAATAAAAAATTGAATACTTTCAAGGAGATTAATAGGTGGTAATAAATTGGCCCAATAGCCTTAATCAAGGTGATTTAAAGTTGTTTTCATTCAAACTTTGTATTCAAATATAAAATTGAGAATTATTTTTGGGATTAAGGGATTTAAGGTGATTAAGCACAATTTCAAATAGTTGTCATTTAATCCCAGTGGCTTGAATAAGGCATATGGAAGAAAATTAAAAGTTGAGTATTTTCAAGGAGTTCAAGAAATGGTAGAGATTGGTCCAATCACCTTAATCAAGGTGATTAAAAAAATTCTTGTCATCCAACCTTAGTACCAATGGAAGAAAAACTACAAAATCAAGAATTTTGTTGCGATTAAGTGATTCAATATGATTAAATTAAATTTCAAATAGTTATTAATCAGTCCTAGTACCCTGAACGGTGCTTGTAGAAGAAAATAAATCAATCTAAAATTTTCTTGGCAATTAAACATGATTAAGGTTGCTAAACCAAATTTAAAATCGATGTTTTAAAATGCTAGTACCTAGAGTAATGCTCATGGAAGAATATATAGAATTTAAATATTTCAGGCAACTAAGAGCAGGTATTTTAACAGGAGTTTAAGTCAGGAGGGACAAGTTCCTACTGCAAGAAATTAAGTTTGTAAGGGGCCAAACTCTTAAGAAAGCCATGTTTATCAAAAAAGCTGAACAAGCAATTAATATGAGAATTACGAGGAAAATCCTGGCATGGATATCCAGGAGAGAGAATCAGACCCGCAAGCCCAGACAATTAAATGGAACTGATTAAATGGAACTTAAAGAAAAAGTCTATAGTATCAAGGTCTAAGGCTCACTAGCAATGACTAGCAAACTAGCAATGAAGCATTAAAAGTGGCAACCCTATCACTTCTAGCGGCACTTAAACCTCAAGAGTTCATTAGCAAAGAGGTTACGCTTGTATTGTTTAGATTCACTTATATCTCACAAATAACTTAAAAAACTCACTTTGCAGAACATTCTTGGGTCAAGCCTTGCAAGTTGAGGTGGTAGATACTGCTTGTACATGGCATACAAGTCACTAAAAGGTGCCCGTGACGGGAATCCTTCCTGCATTAGCTGTAGAACTGATGTCATTCCACTACACTGGAGCTGTGACAGAATTATTCCACCCTCAAACTGATGATCGACCATCTTTATATTTGGTTTGATGCAGCGTATGAAGTTTGTTCCCTTAAAAAAAACACGTGGTTTTAGGGATGTTTAAGTTTAATCCAGTTTTTTCTTTTAATTAGTGATTCTTCCCATTATTGCTTTGAATTGCTCCGCCATTTTTTTAATGTTTAATTTTAATAAATCAATTAAAAATAACTTTATTAAAATGCTCCACACCACTACTATTAATCTAAACTAAGCTGTTTATTTTTGTACAAAAGGCTTTAGGCTGTAAAAACCTACCGATTTTCAGGGTGCTTGCTTATCCCAGCTCATATAGGGAATTATACTCTTCCCTTTCTTTCTAGCTGGCTACTTTATTAAAATATGTAAGTAGTTTAATCTGTGTGCATCCTCAGAGCAAGTTTGATCTATTGAAGCCACTTTTTAGTTTTCAGCGGCCCAGAATTAGCTCACAGCACCATTTTGATTTTTTTGATATGCTCAAGACTGCAAAAAATCCGCTTTCTAGAATTCCGCTTCCGCTTCTAGAGTAATAAAATTCCACTTTCTAGAATTCCGCTTCCGCTCCTAGAATAATAAAATTCCGCTTCAAAGATTCTTTGGATATTATGTCAAAGATATACTAAGGTTACACCCTTTAGAAAACTGAAATCCGAAAACAGAATAGGCCCTCAAGAAACTAGAATATTGAAATCCTCAGCCAAAATTTTCTAATTTTTTAGGAGAAAAGCAGTCTCTTAGATAATTTTGTGCTGCACCTATGAACCAAAATGAGATAAAATATGATGTGTCTTTATATGGTCCTTTATGGTCTTTACGTGGAATAAAAGAATCATAATGATTCATCAGCAATTTTATTCTCTTCAAAAACATTCTCAGGGTCACAAAACAAAAGGATGTAGCAATTCAGAAGAGTGAAAAACAACGTAAATTCTACAGAAAAAATATATCTAAACTTTTTAAAAATTAAGCAGTTAAAAATTAAAACGAGCCAAAATTGACATGCGTCTTTTACTTATGAAAAGCAGCAAATGAAAGCAATTATTAGTAGTTGTTTTCATTGAAGTAATACGGTGCTAGGAACGGATCTTACGGTGCTAGGAACGGGTTTGACGCGCTATTGATCATGTCATACAGTCCTAAACGTAAAATGGTCTGAAGGTGTCGATGTGAAGTTTTATAGAACAGTTTACCCGAGCGTTGGAAAACATAAAAAAAAATTCATTTAAGACTTATTTTTTTTTTTTAGAATGAAAAAAAAAATCATTCCAATAGGGGAAGAGCTTGCATGAGGAACTGTTCTATAAGACTTCACTTCGACTCCTTCAGACCATTTTACGTTTAGGACTGTATGACATGATCAATACCGCAGCAATCTCATCTTAGATATTTCATAGGTATTTAAGCTTAAGGTACGAGACACGGGTCCGCCACTACACCATTCAATTACAGGTTCGTAACCAGAAAATATTTTTCAAAGGGAACACAGCCTTTTTGGGGTCAAAGATAAAAAAGGAAAACAACTCAAGTTACATCAGAACTACATGATAAACAACGAAGGCGCGAGTAAACTTTCAAAAACACATCATGGTCAACGTAAAAAATAGTCGTCAATTTGTTCAGTATTCTTTTTTGGTAGCTTTTTGTTACTTGGACAAAAATTTTCCAAAAACCGAAAAAATTTTGGATAATAGGAGCACCACCAACTGCATTTTCCCCGTCGTTCTAGCATAAGTTATTTCATACAACTTATTTTTTTTTTTTAACAACTTTCGATTCATTGGGACCATAGCAATATTATGGCAGTCTGAGTCAAAAACTGTTTTCCGCTACATTTCAAGTCCTTCCAAATGCTTACCGTGCTCCGCAGCTTCTCCATTAGCTCGCTAAGTTGTGTTTTGAACTTGTTTCCAACACTAATAAAAGTTAGCTTGCCCTTTGGGCCAGTGTCCCCACCATTGCCAAATAGAGAACGAATAAACTTGTTTTCGGATTCAAGAATCAGACCTTCGAGAGACCCGTGGAGAGCGTCGTTGTTTTTTCTCAATGAATTTTGCCTGCAAGTTGAACAAGTTTAAATAATGTTGGATAATAAAAGAACAAGTTTAAGGAATTAAAGATATTTAATGGACTTTAATACGCATTTGGAAACATATTAAGTGTAAGGGATACAGTACTGTTCTTATAAGAGATGGATTTTAGAATTATACCTTTGAGAGATCAATACAGATTTTAATTATTTTTTTCTAAATAAATTTCATTTGAAAGCTGAAGAGGTTCGAGTGCCATGGGAAGTAGGAGAAAAAGTTAAACAAATTAAACATGCCCTCTGAAACGTATTTCGAAATGTATCGATAGAGATAACAGATAAGGAGATTAAGAGATAGAGATAAAGAGGTAATAAGAATTAAGAGCAGAATTAAGAGGTAATTGATAAATTAAATTCAGTACAGCAGTTTTTTTCTAGGATCAGATTTTTGAGAATCCGATTCTAAATATTTTGTTTCCTCGACAAATTTTATCTTGAAGTTAAACTATTAAGAGTGGCAAGGGAGTGCTTGCACTTCTCTTGAATTTATAGGAGTTTCCTTTAATTCCGTCCTAACCAATTGGTTAGCACGCAAGACTTGAAACATTTTGTCGGTGAGGAAAAGGGTTCGAGTTTCTGGTGTCGCTAGTTATCCGGTTTGGAAAGGGGGTCAATGGCATGACTCTATAAGCTCAGCCAGAGTTGACCCAACTCTGAATGGTTACCTGGAGAAACTAGGGAAGGTAAACAAGAAAGGTATGCAAAAGCACCTGAGGGCTAGCCCCCAGCCCTCATTGAATTTCATGGCTAAAGGGCCATGAAACGAAGATCAGGACCGCTGATTGGAATTGCAAAGTCCAGCGCCGGATTCTTTACCTTTACCTTTTTTATATCTAGTTTCTATGAAAGAAAATATGGATCTCATAAATTTCCATGAATATTAATGTCGACGAAAATTAAAGAACTTATATTTTTTGTTAACGTTCGGGTAATTACGAATGTTAATCTGCAGGGAGATTTCGTCAAACCCAGTTTTCTTTCAGGGAAAGTTAGGGAAGCCCCCAAACATTCCAGGAAAGTGAAAGCAGTGAGCGAAGGACCGTAAAAGAAAAAGCTCAAGGAATTAAAAGGGCCACTAAAAGTTCTTTTGAAATATTTGAGAGATGAACAACAATATAAGGTAAAATTTGCATAAAAGACAAGTCTTAAGATTAGAATTTTTAGGACTCGTGAAAGGTGTCATGGTTTTTCTCAAAGTCAGGAAATTTAACAAGTTCGACTAAGGGTGGAGGGCAAAAGGAAAAGCTGATGGTATTAGAGAGGGCAAACAACCTTTATACAACCATTTTTAAATGGTTCAAAGGTATGGGATACAGTATAATGTTGTATAGGAGATGGATTTTAGGAGTCAAGCATAGATCTTTTACAGACTAGTGCATGATTTGATTGTTTTTCAAAAAAAATTTCGTCTCGAAATATGAGCTACGTGGGAAGAGAAAAAGTAAAAGCTTAAGAGATTAAAGAAGGCTAATGGCTTTTAAAAACGTAATTTTGAAACATTTAAATAAAAGATTCAACAAGAGAAATAAGTTTCATAAAAAATACATAAGTTAATTATTTAATGGCAAAGCTTATTTTTCTATGACATAATCTTATGCATATTTTAATGAGCAAAAAAGTCCCAGAAATAAGCTGGTTGAGGAATTACTTCTTAAGGTTAAATTAAATAAGCATAGCGAATAAAAAATCAACCAAACCAATGACTTGTTTGAAATTCTACGAGATTTTAGTTTATAGAACATACAGAAGTACAAAAAGTATAAAATTTTGAATGAAAGATGGGAAGCTGATGTCTCTTGTCATGATTAATAAGTTTGAAATTTTTCTTTTATACAATTCCTTTTTGCACATTTCTCTTCCATATTTTGAAATGCGAACATTTGTGCAAATTGAAAATCAAATTATTAAATTGTCGCTTTCACCAAGGCCGTAGCCAGGATTTTTATTCTGGAGTGGGGGGTGGGGGTGTACAAAAGTAATTTTTTAAGAACGCATCAAAAAATGTTTTTTGTGCGTTTATGTTATGTTTTACAAGTCGGATAAAAATTTCCTGTGTATACAAAACGGTTGTTTAGGTCGTGGAAAAATATAGGAATATTGATCTTATATATTGGAATACGTATCACAGTATATCCGATTCGGGTTTAAAGGTTTGTCGCGAGTTAAAGATTTTGACTCTATGATTGTAAGTTATCAAAATTTCAAACATGTCTAATTTCGAAGTCGTTTAAATCTCCGAGTAATCAGATGCAGCATGAGCTTTACTGAAAGCAGGCAGATTCTTTTGCTTTAAACAATTTATTGAATTAGAAAATATTTAAGATTAGTATAGAATTCAGAGTAAAGGGCGGCTAAGAAAAAACCACGTAGATACCCGGTGTGGCCTTTTAGTAAAAGTGGTTCTAATTCCTTAGGCCTAATTTAAAGTAACTGCAAATAACAAAAAAAAACTTACAGCTAATGTTTTCATTTATGTCACTCTTTGTGGCTGGACTTATCAAGATCGTCCCCATTTCCAGGGAATATTGCTTAGTTTTCTCAAAATGCAGTACAAATATTTTTAAACTAATATCTTATAATGTGTAACTTTAACCTATACATAACCATAAACCTATATATAACTACCTTACCATGCATTGTGT
Organism: Artemia sinica; assembly: GCA_027921565.1. Taxonomy (NCBI): domain Eukaryota; kingdom Metazoa; phylum Arthropoda; class Branchiopoda; order Anostraca; family Artemiidae; genus Artemia; species Artemia sinica. Next base: position 1,849,765 of record CM051257.1, on the reverse strand, counting down.
AATGAAGTCATTTACTAGGGTTTTTGCCACTCACAAATAAATGACACATAGATACCCCCTAAAGCCCCGTTCATACGTGTGCTTATACAGACGTTAATTTCTAGTCTTCATTACTTTGGACCGATCAGGGCTGATACAAAAGAGAAAACACATTATGATTGGTAGATAATTAGTATATAGATAGTGTCCCTGAAAGTATAGATAGTGACCTTGATGTCTAGCTGAGCATGCAAGTGAGTTGGATTTAAGCCTTTTCATTATCAACCGTTTTTTTTTTCATTAAGTGTCTTCGATGGTTTGAGAACAATGAAATGGCTTTTCTAGAACAAAGGCGGAATTTTCCTAGCACATGTTTAAAATTTGGAAAATGTCGATCCTAGAAGAAGGTAATGTCTTAGATCAATAAACAGAGTAAGTTGTATTGGATGAGCTTAAATCTCAGCAGAAAATATTCCATTACACAGAATTAAAATTATTAAGTTTCGCCGCGACATGGTGTCAAATTTAAACAAGTTGACACTTTAAACGCTCAGCGTTGATCAGTATAGAATCATGACTGGCTCAAAAATGTTAAGTACACCAACACCTTAAAATATCTAACAATCCACGAATGTTTCACATCTGAAACTTTTGAGTGTATAATTATTGTTTTAATGTTAGTTATCCCCCACCGCCAAATAAATTACAATTATGTCTTCTTCTCTTCAAAGACATTTATCTAAAGTTAAAGAGCATCTTTAGAGCAGGAAAATAGCCTCTTTTAGATGAAAATACCGAATCCCCACCAGTAAATTAATTAAGCGCCCACCTCAATGTCATAATGTTACCTCAATTCGTCCCTCAGTGGCTGCCACGTGGGTACCAGTAGAAGAGGACGCTCCAAAACGCCCTACGACGCATCTCCGAGCTGACCTCGCAAATCTCAATGGCTCAATACAACCCGAATGGGAAGATGTCTAGGAGATGACTGGCAACTCTTCTAGGATGCCCTAAGTCCCTCTGGAGGCAAAGGAGGATCTAAGGTAAGGTCAATGTCACTAATTTGTATTAATTGCTACGTCTACCCAGTCCTTAAAATATTAACGATTCATGCATGTTTAATTTGACATACTTTTGAGTAAATCGCTATTGTTTTGTCATTTTAGTCCTCCTTCCCTCTCCCCCTAATAAATTCCTCCCTCTCCCACAAATATTAGGAACTAAAAGTAGTTCCTCCCTCTCCCACTAATGAATTGCAATGATGTCTTCGTGTTATCAGACACACTTATTTAGTGCCAAAGAATAATCTTAGAACCGAAAAATAGTCCTTTCCGGGTTAAAATACTCGAGCCCCAACTATAAATTGCAAGAGTGCCCTCTTCAATGTCCATAGTCTCTACTGGGTGGAAACCCAGCATTGTATGTACAGGACCAATCTTTATTTTTGAGGTTTTACTCCAGAGCTAAAGAGTGTTAGAAGGAGGAGGTTTATCTTAAACTTTGTTGAATAAAGAATGTTTGAAGAATTTGCAGTCGGTGCGAGGAGAGAAAGAAGAATTTGTTGTTGGTTGGGAGAGAGAAGAAAATTTTGGGGGAAATTTAGGTTGGTGGCTGGCCCCTAAATTTGCCCGGTGTGTGAATGAGAATATCTTTCGTTTTGTATCCGAGTGAGAAGAGCTGTCTGAGTTTCAGAATGAATGTTTTGTAAGGATGTCTGGGAGAGTGTTGGTTAATTGAGTGGGTGCCTTAGAAGAATTAGTATGCTGCTTAACAGTTGTGTAAGTTCTTCCGCATAGGAGCTAAACATATGGAATTATGTTTGAGGGGATAGTTTGTCAATATATGTAGGCGCTGAAATTTTATTTTGGTTGTTCTTGTCGGTTAAAAATGCTCACCTTATTTAGTGTTTTTCTTTTCTTTTTTGGTTTCTAGTATCTGAAGTTGTGTTTTGTTTTTTTGGTCTTTTTATTTATTTACTTTTTAAGTGTTGCTATAGCCCACAGGCTTTTATAATAAAATCTTCTATTTTGTTTTCATTTTGGACATTTTAACCGCTTTTAAGACGGCATTGGAATTGGAAAATATCCTGTTTCTTATACGCTAGATATGCCTTATATGCCTGTATGTGCTTATTAAGCGCAATATTTCCTGAAAATTTCCAAAGAGGAAAACCCTGTTATTGTATTCTGTGGACACAAGGTTGATATTTTTTATTTTATCGTTGGAAATATTACGGAAAAATAGTTACTTCATTCACTGAAGGATAATAGTACCTAGTACCATTTGTATCTACCTTGCTAGCCCTTTTTATACAAGGAGACACACTCGGTTGAAAATTAAGAAGATAGAATCCACGTACCTGTAAAACAACAAGCTAATTTAAAGGGTTTTAAAATGTCAAATAAGAGTTACCGTTTGTTAGCAGAAATATCAAATAAGAGTTACCGTTTGGGTAGCAGACAGCTCCTGCAAAATGTCGGATCATAAATCCTTCATCATCTCTTATTTCTCTGTGGTCCCTAACTTGGATTTTCTGGGCAGATCAAGTCGAAATGGCTGGAATGTTGCCCATGAACACACTGGTGAAATGATTGTGACTAGGCTTCGGTAGTTTCGATTCTTCATCAAGCAGTGTGAAGATACCGGTGTTCTTGTACTCAATCAAATCTAAAATTAATATCTACAATAGTAATTATCATAGGAGTGAAATTATAATTATCATATCAATAGTAATTATCTGTAGGGTAAACTTTCCTGTTAATAAAATATTGAGATAGCTAAGAAATAGACCTACCTTTAGAATCAGAATTTCATTCTGAGTCCAAATATAACATTTGCGTCACAACTTAATTTACCCCCCCCCCTCCCCCAATTAAGATATAAACATATAACCACTAGAGAGGAGGTGGGGTTAAGTAAATTCGTGACGAAAATGAATGTTATATTTGAATTAAGGATGAAATTCTGATTCAAAAGTTATGTCTATTTTTTTGTAGCTATCTCAGTATATTGAAAATTAAATTTTAGCTGTCCCAAAGAATAAAAAAAAAATATAAAGATATAAATTAACATATGACCATTAGGGGATCGGGGGAGGGTGGGTAAAGTAAAAACAAATATTTGTATTCAGGATGAAATCTGATTCAAAAGTTGTCTATTTTTTGTAGCTGTCTAAGTATATTGGGTTAAACTTTAGCTGTCTCAAAGAATATAAAACAAAAAAGATTAAAAACAAAAACGTTGTCTATTTTTTGTAAAGCTGTGCAACAAGATATTTTGGATTCAATGTAATTCTGATTCAAAAGTTAGTCTATTTTTGTAGCTATCTCAGTATATTGAATAAACTTTGGCTGTCTCAAATAAAAAATATAAAAGATATAAGTTAACATATGACCATTACGGGGTCGGGGAGGGTGGGTAAAGTAAACTTGCAACGTAAATTTGGATTCAGGATGAAATTCTGAAAAAGTCATTTATTTTTTGTAGCTTTCAGTATGAGAAAACTTTAGCTGTCTCAAAGAATATAAAAAAATATAAAAGATATAGTCAATATTTGGATTTAGGATGAAAATCCATATCCATATTTCCGTTAATTGGAAAATTTACAAGCAATACTGCTATGCAGAAAAACAGGGTTAAAAATATTCATGCAAAATACATCTATTATTAAGATAATACATATATAATTGGAATAGCGGCGAAAAAAAAATGCTAGAATCTGTAGCAGTTTTGGACAGGGCCGCCCAAAAAAAGTCACTTGGCAAATCGTCCAAAAGGCACTGGTCTAAGCGAAAGATTTAAAAATGTTGACTTTTGGTCTGGAGAAGCAACAGTATTGACAGTAAAGTTGGCAATTTCAACAGGTGTGGAATATTCTTCAGCTAACCGGAATGTTTAAGATGATAACTAAAAAAAATTCTTATTGACAGATGGCAGAAAATGTAGCTTCTTTCACTTCTGAGACTGAGGACTGTGCGAAAAGGCCGCAAATTTAAGGCGGCAAAGTTCTGTGTAAATGGGACGTTATTTTTTTTTATATAGCATTCAATATGGCAACAGGAGAAAAATGGCAAGGGAGGAAATTCATCACTGAAATTAGTGTTAAGTCACTAGAGGCGGGAACTCTGCTTATCGTAGATGACTCGTTATCTCTTTGATGTCCATCTGAATTGACAGCCCTAAGCAATATAATCTCCTTTCAAGAAAGAAATATTTCAAAAACAATGAGTAAACAGATAGAAAAACTTTTGCAAAAAAAGACAGTTTGCCCAAACATCGCTAAGTCTTGAATATCTTTTTGTCGGAGGTCCTCAGTTGGAACCAACAAACACTTGATGTTTATGCCCTTGTAGAAATGCATCTTTTTTTTTCTTTTTTTTTATTTATTTTTTTTATTAATTTTTTTTATTTTTTTTATTGTTTTCTTAAACCCACCTCCTCTCCTCTCAGTGATGACAAATTTTGAAATTCAAAATGCATCTAATTTTAACTTTAGACGTCACCTACTCTCTTTTATTGTTCAATAATAGCCGAACTGGACACACTTCAAGTCACCATATACTACCAAAAACCTTCCAAGAAAAGAAAAAAAATTGCCATTCCCGTGGAAAAGGGCGTCCTCCCCCAACAGGAAGCCCTTCATACGGTGGCTATTCTTACCATACCTCTAAAACTCTTCCGGATGGTGACCCTACGGTGTCTCCTATAAAAACAAATAATAATAATAATAAACAAAATTCAAAGTAAACTAAATAAATTAATAATAATAAAACAAATAAACTCAATTATTTATCAGTATAACTTTCTTTTACAAGAAAATACACCAACATATTTACAAATTACAAAGACCTCAAAGAAAGTTATAATGATACCACTTTCCAACTTTATCTTTTCATTTTTCCCTTTTAACTATACTTCGGCTACTATATATCTCCTCAAACATAATCTAAATCTTTCCAATAAACTCTTCAACCAACAACTCCATCCACTCAATATCCACTCGTTCTTTCCACTTTCAGTTTCACTTAAACGCGCTATCGTTCTCCTACAATCATACCAAACCTTCTTAACTCAATTCCTTTTCTCTTCTTCCTTCTTTTCCATACATTAAATAAAAAAAAAACCAAGTTTTTTTTTAACTGAAAGTAAGGAAAGACGTTAAAACTTGAAACGAACAGAAATTATTCTATATATGAAAGGGGCTGTCCCCTCCTCAACGCCTCGCTCTTTACGGTAAAGTTTTTTATTTGTTAAAAAAAAATAGAGTTGTGAGAAAGTCAAACTTTAGCGTAAAGAGTGAGGCGTTGAGGAGGGGAAAAGCCCCTTTCATATACACTCCCCCACAGTCTTCAGGGCAAGGGTTATAAGTTATGCCCTGGGGGCATATAAGGTTTTATTGAAATCTTTGTCGTGGAAACTTGAAAAAGGGCTCATTCGATTGGAAATTCAAAGGGCTAGTGCCCTTTTTAATAGTCGAAAGTGATTTGAGGGCAACTAACCCCCCTCCCACGCCCCCCTGTTCCCCAAACACAACCAATCAAAATTTTTAGATAGCCATTTTATTCAACGTAGGTAAAAGTTTTAGAAATTAGGTCTTTAAGGATGACAACCCCTCCCCCCCCCCCACAGTCCTCAGGGCAAGGGTTTGTAAGTTATGCCCTGGGGGCATATAAGGTTTTTTTATAGAAAATGATGTTGTAGAAATTTCAAAAAGGGCTCATTTGATTGGAAATTGAAAGGGTTAATGCCCTTTTTAATACTTGAAAGTGAGTGGAGAGTAATTAACCCCCCTCTCACGTCCACCATTTCCCCAAACACATTCATCAAAGTTTAGAGATATCCATTTCGTTCAACGTAGTTGAAAGTTCTGGAAATTATGTATTTGAGGGTGACAAACCCCCACAGAGCCCCCCAGGGCCAAGGTTGTAAGTTATACCCTGGGGGCATATCAGATTTCATACCTTATATGCCCCCTGATATGTTTTCACTGATCGGTCTGATCACTTCTACTACTACTACTACTACTAACAACTCACCGCAGCACCAAGCCGCCTGAGGCCAACACCGCTACGCACGCTCCTCCTCCACCCCAATCTATTCAAAGCCTCCCTTTTTACACCCGCCCACGAAGTTCCCATTTGCGGGAATTTTGCGGGGAGCGGTATTGAACCACATTTTTCGTACAGCCTATTGTTTGAAATACGGTCAGTCAGCCCGGTACCCAGAACAATCCTTAAGCAATTTCTCTGGAAAACATCTAGCAAATCTTCATCCGCTTTTCGGAGTGTCCATGCTTCAGAGCCATATTTGACCACTGTCATCACTGTAGCTTCTAATATTCTAATCTTGGTTTGCAGACTTATCTTCCTATTCTTCCAGACTTTTTTTAACTGTGAAAAAAACACCCTGAGCCTTGGCTATTCTATATTTAACATCTTCACTGCTCCCACCATCTTTACTAATAATACTACCAAGGTAAGTGAAGCTGCCACCTGATCAATCTTTTCATTACCCAACGTCACCTTTTCATCTTCACTTATTCCTAGCCTTAGTGACTTAGTCTTCCTAACATTAATTTTCAAACCAATTCTAGCACCCTGAACTCGCAAAACCTCTAAAACTTCATTCATTTTGCTCACACTTTCATCTAGGATGCTTAAATCATCAGCATAATCCAAGTCCAGGAGACGTTTTTCCTCCCCATTTGATTCCCGTGTCTCCCATTGCCTTTCCTGTGCTCCTTAAAACAAAGTCCATCAAAATAATCCATACAAAGGGGGATAGAACACAACCCTGCTTAACTCCTGATTTAATACAAAACCAGCTGCTAACCTCATTTCCTACCTTAACCGCAGCAGTGTTATTCTCGTACATAGCACTAATCACTTTAATGTATTTGTTTGGTATACCATACAAGGATAAAACCTTTACTAAAGCTCTTCTATCAACAGAATCGATCACTTCCCTATTTATCTATCACTTTTTGTGCCTAAAACTGAGATTGCTGTGAATGAGCAAGGTGAGTTTTCTTTTAGAACTTTTACAGATAATGAAATTTCTAATTTAATTCTTAGTCTTCAGAGTAATGATTGGTCTAGTGTTCTTGAAGCTAATGATGTTGAATGTGCAACAAGTTTATTTGTGTGTCGTATGGGAGCTCTGTTGGATAAGCATTTTCCTCTTAGGAAGAGACCAAGGAATTCTATACCCAAATGCCCATGGATGTCCAAAGGTCTGATCAATGCTACACATACGAAGGCGTCTCTGTTCAAGGTTGCATGTAAAAGTAAAACACAGGATGATCTTTTGAAGTATAAATATTATAAAAATGTACTTACTTCTTCAGTACGTGCAGCCAAAAAGCTCTATTTTTCACATCGAATTGATGAGTGTAGGGGGAACTTGCGAAAGGTTTGGACTGTAGTTAATGAAGCTATTTCTCGCAAGAAACTCAAAAGTCCCCCCCACGTCATTACAGGAATGCTGATGGATCTACTGTGGATAAAAATTCTTCAGCAAACGCCTTCAATTCGTATTTCACCACTCTTCCTCGGTTCCCATTCAACCCAAGAGTAGAGTAAGTAGTTTTCCCACAGCAGAAAAGTCATTTTTCCTTTCCCCATGCAGTGATATTGAAATTTATAGTATTATTTCTCAGCTTCCAAGTAGCCGTTCAGTTGATGGTTTTGATTTGAGTAATAATATTCTTAAAAAAATTGGTCAGTTTGTTTCTAACCCCATCTCACACATAACTAACCTCTCTATTTCTTCTGGTGTTTTCCTCATTTATTTAAAGTTGCTAGTGTTTTACCTTTGCATAAAAAAGGTGATTCATCTCTAATTTCAAATTATAGACCCATTTCTCTTCTTCCTGTCATCTCTAAGGTTGTTGAAAGGGTAGTGTATCGTAGACTCTCTTTATTTGTATTTAGTACTAATACGACTGCAGGAAATTCTCTCATAACTTACCATCAGTATGGTTTTCGTCCCACTTTTTCTACCCTCGTATGCACTTTCAGATGCAACAAAGTTTGTGCGTGTTAATCTGGACAAGAGCTTGTGTGTTTCGGGTCTATTTCTTGACTTTTCAAAGGCCTTTGATATGGTGACCACTCTGTTCTTTTGTCTAAACTATCTTTATTTGAGTACATGGAGTCCCACTAGAATGGTTAAGGTCTTATCTGTCAGGAAGATCTCAGTATGTTTCGGTTAATGGTAATTCTTCCACTACTTTGCCTATATTGAAGGGTGTCCCACAGGCTCTGTGCTTGGAGCACTTTTGTTTTTAATTTACATTAATGATCTCGTTGATGGTCTTCATCCCCTTGTGTATCCTATTCTTTTTGCTGATGACAGTAACTTTTTCATTGCTGCAGTGGACCTGCCATCTGCCACTTCCCTAGCTCAAGATCTTCTTGATAAAGTAAAAGATTGGTGCTGGTCAAATGGTATGACTCTCAACAACCGAAAAAGTGCCATTGTATACTTCAGGACCCCTTATCGTATGAGAGACGTAAGGGAGCCAATCATCCTGACTTATGGGAATGATGTTATACCACAAGCTGCTATGGTGAAATTTCTTGGTGTGTATCTTGGCTGTTTTCTTTCTTTTAAACCTCATATAACTCACACCCGTTCCCTCATCCTCCGCCAGTTTTCAATGTTGCACCCGGGTTAACTTATTTCTTCCCCCAGATGTTATGCTTTCTCTTTATTATGCTTTTAGTTTTCCTTACCTTTCTTATTGTTGCTCTGTCTGGGGTAAAATCTCTTCTCTGTCTGCTCACTTCAAAGAGCCCAAAATAGGGCAGTGAAGGCTACTCTTCTTCTCCATCGGCTTTACCCTTCCTCTGATCTTTATAACGATACTGGAATAACTCCGCTGGATCGTATTGTGGGTAAAAGTAATCTTTATTTAGCGCATTCTGCTTTTCTAGGTACACTTCCACCTCCTCTGCAGCAATTTTTTTCACGGACAGGCTCAGGTAGGTACTCTACTTTTTTACGTAGTTCTTCTCGTAGACTTATTTTACCCAAACGTTCATCTACAGCAGCCAGAGGTCTCCTGTTTATAAATCAATTCAATTATGGAATTCCATCCCTCCGGATGTCCCGTTATTTCTGTCTGCAAAGGCAGTTTTTCGTCGGGTCTTTCCAGTTTAGTAATTTCTCTCTCCCCTTCGTTTATTTTCCCTGTTTTTCCCCCTCTTTTCCTAGTGCTTCTCCTTTTTGTTTTTTCCCTTATTTATCGTTAACTGTATACTAGTGTTTATTCTCTTAATCTTTATTTCACATATATTGTTTGATTTAGGGTAATATTTATGATTCTTTTAGTGCTTTATTATTGTGTTGTATGGCCCACAACAAGCCAAGCTTCTTGGACCAAATAACTTTTCTTTACGTTTGTAATAGTGCTTTAGTATTAATAAAATGATTGATTGATAGATAGCGTTGTCGTAAAAACTTCAAAAGGGGCTCATTCGATTGGAAATCAAAAGGCCTAAAGCCCTTTATAACAGTCGAAAGTGAATGGAAGGCTTGACATTTTTATAGTAAAGATCGATGTGGGTACAATTGTTTTTTTTTTTTTTTTTTTTTTTTTTTTAGACCAGGGCACTTCGTATCGAAGGAATTGTCGTAGGAACTTCGAAACGGGCTCATTCGATTAAAAATAGAAAGGAATGATGCCCTTTTTAATAGTCGAAAGTGATTGGAGGGTAACTAATCCCCCTCCCACGCCCACCCTTCCATTTGCCTTTATGTTTAAATACTAAATGGTGCCTTAAGATTGAATCAAAATACACTGTGATAATGCTAATTCCCAATAAGGCATCTGAGCAGAATCCCAAGAACGACTGAGGGTATTATGTTAAAACTTTCGGGGCTACTTCTGCTCTTAAAATTTAACCAAATCAAAATAGCGTAAGTGTATCCAAGCTATCAAAGAAATTAAACAGATTTTTTTTGCGAATGGTATCAAGTTTTCCATTTCAGGTCAACTAGAGGAGGTATGAAACTAAATTAAACACCACTATTTGTGTCCAGATTTTTAAAAGGGTGTATGTTGCTAAAAATTGCTGAAAGTTTTTCTCCAGCATAAAAATACCAGGCTATAAGTCTTAAAAAAAACGAAAGGATTTAAAGTATTATTTTCTTTTTCCTTGAAAACAACTATGTCAATATAAAACGAACAGAAATTAATCAAAAAAAAATTCCACAAAATAAGTTTTTTCAGAGAAAAAGTAAGAACTCCATTAAACCAAAAATGAGAAAAAATAAAATCAAATAATCCACCTAGCGTGAAACTACCACAAATCATAATTTGCACTTTACTAAAAAAAAATACAAATGAATGTGCATTGTCAGTTTTATATACATATACTGATATTTAATAATCAAAATGTTAATATTATTTGATTTATTAAAGTTATAAAAAAGTACAAACATTTATATTTTTTTCAGTAAAGTGCAAATTATGTTCTGGCCTTGGGAAGGCATAGGGGTTTTGAGCCCAACTCATGTTAATTTCTGCTTGTTTTGAATTTGACTCGGTTATTTATTGTAATTTCTGTTGGTTTTGGGTTTCATTTATTTATCGATGCTAATCTGTGGTACGTAGTTTCACGCTTGGTAGATTATTTGATTTGATTTTTTCTCATTTTCGGTTTAATAGAGTTCTTTACTTTTCTTTGAAAAACTTATTTTGTGGAAAAAGTTTAATTAATTAAAATCAAAGCTTGGTCTATGTCTGAGTTACTGACAATCTTGAGAGGAAGTAGCCAGACTGGACTCATCCTTGTTCAAGATGTGAATGGAGCCTTATTAGGGACAAAGAAAAAGCGTTAAATAGAGATGGACAGAACAATCGAGAGTGTGTAAACCATGATATAATTGCTAGTAGGAAGTGACATAAAAAAGAACGGAAAATTGTTCAACAATTTTGTTCTAAAAAAGATTGAAAAGATTTTTTTCGTGAAAATGCGATGATAAATGGATTTTGGAAAATGTGGTAGTTGCGAAGTTCACACATCATATGATGAATGCAATTTTTGCAGAAAGGGCGGCCTTAGTGATTTTACAAAAACTTTAATTATAAGAAAGGTAATAATAGTAAGTTAGGCATTAGGTATTAGGTTGATTGCTATAGAAAACAAATTAATTAGCTAATACTTGATATACACTGGAGAGGGTTCAAAATTTAATAAAACGGCACTGTAATACAATTATCTTCCAGCTTCTCTCGGGGATCCTTGGATCCCTCATGCCATATGGACTTAGACTAAGAAATGCTCGAGATGAATTTTTAGGAGTTGAATATTGAGATTTTAGCAAGAGTAGAAGATGCGCCGACCAAATTTTCCCTCTCGATCAATAATTATGAATCATCAGATCCCTTCAGTCCTCTGTTTTATAGATTAAGAACAGGGATTTTATTCAGCTGATACAAAAGCTATACTGAAGATCCTATCCTTGCATGGCACACTAGATAGTTACGTCAAATTGATTAGTGCATTTACGAGATTGATATTACCGTGATTAAGGTAGGAAGTTAGGTTCGCAGTTGGTTCGAAATGAAATCAATTTCTTTAAGCAGGGTTGTGTCCTATCCCTGTTTACACGGAAAATTTTCACAAATTCATCCTAAGGAGCACGAAAAGACTACAGAATAACATGGTATTAAAACGGAAGGTAGAGGTACCATAATTATCCAGACGCTTTAAGCGTTCTAGGTTATAATGTGAAAGAAATAAAGGATTTTTTTAGAGAGTCCAGGGTGCAACAAGATGCTAGAAAACTGATTTTTAGACTAGAAATAAATGAGGGTGAAGAGGTTTTTGTGAGGTAACGAGAAAATCGATAACGAGATCGATTTTCTCGTTACCTCACAAAACCTCTTCATCCTCATTTATTTCTAGTCTAAAAATCAGTTTTTCTAGCATCTTGTTGCACCCTGGACTCTCTATAAAAAATCCTTAGGAAGGCATAGGGGTAGTTTCCACTTGCCTGGGTGGTATTATAGTAAGAATGTTTAATGCAGTGATGATGTAAAAAGTACAACGGCCAAGGCATGTTTTTTTTTTGTGCAGTTGAAAAATCTTAGAAGAATAGGAAGGTAAGTCTGTAAACTAAGATTATAATACTGAAAGCCACAGCCGTGACAGTGGTCAAGTATTTGACTGACAGTTCGTACAGTAAGCTGTGCTACAAAATTCGGTTCTATCCCACTTTCCACGGCTATAATAAAAGAAAGGTAAAAGATGGCTAGGCCGCTTTTTGCGGAAGAAGAATCACCAGTTTCCAACGACTGTTCTTTTTGGCCATCCACCAAACGAAACACGTGTCATTTCCGAATAGGCATGGGTAAAAGTCAGTGGGAACGACTTAAGGAAAATGAACTATGTAAGAGATAGTAAAGAGTGGAGCTTTGAATAAGGTGGGGTAGAGAAGAAGCGACCACATCTGTTTTTCAGCTCAGGTAGCTTGGTACCCTAGTGAGTAGTGGGTAGTTTCAGGTTACTTGGTACCCTAGTGAGTTTTGGCGTTAGTAAAAGTAAACATCACTAAATAGTATATAATACTATAATATATAAAAACACTATTTAATTTATAAAAGTCATGCACATATTCTGGAGCTTTTGGATTCCATAAGTTATTCTGATCACATCTGTTAGATAAGTCATCTGTTAGGTAAGTTAGGTAAGTATTCTGTTAGGCAAGTCATCACGGTTGTTTTAGTTTTTTATTTAATGATCAAAAATTGTAAATAAAAACATAGTCACCATGGCGTACTAGAAAGTTTCAGCAACCCAGATTAGTTGATTCTTTGGGCAAAGGATTAGAGATGAATGGATTTTTATTTGGCACATAGTAAATGTTCAAAAATTTGCTACGTAGATAAGTAGATTTTAAAGGGGGACTGGGGCTATTTCTTGTGAACAGCACAAGAAAAAAAATACAGAGGTTATGGAGAACATACAACCAGCACGCGCCTGCTCAGAACTACAATATGGAGAGAAGTTTTATTTTTCAGTTTTAAATTCTCCTGTAGTATTAGGTTTCATTAGAACCTCATAAAAAAAATAACTAAAAAAACTGACTATGCCTCCACCTCTGCTTGGTGACGTTAACATTTCCCAGTGACTTAACAACAAAACGTCAATAATGTTTGTGTTTAAAACGTTAACAACCTCTTAACAACGTTAATTTTTAACGTTGGTTATTTTTTTTTTTTCCCACCATTCTAATTACAACCTTTACAACTTAAAAATAAGACAACAGAAGACTTTTTATATTTTTTCCTTATTATATGGTTGTTATTTAGTACCTATAATATATTTAGTTCGTTGTTTCTAACGTCATTTTGCTTCGCTCTTCTCCTTTGTCTTTCTGCTCTTCTTTCTTTTTACTTTTGTTTCCATTTATTCCTTCATCTCTAGAGTAGAGTAAACAATCGTTTTCCACACAAACTTTCTTTGATATTTTAAAAGAAAGCAGTAGAGACAAGTGAATTCAATTCTCAGGACTCAGCTCAGATATCAATTTTTGAAAAATTCTGGATATTTCACTTATAAAGCTCGATTAATTTCTTTAAGAGAGTAAAAAAAATTTCTGCCCAGAGAAAAAAAAACTGTTTTACCCTAACTACGAACTTTTTAGGACATTTTAATATAAAAATTTTGTCAAAGGCGGGAGAAAAGTTTGGAGACTCACCTATGCAGTCCTGATTATCAACATAAGGAATTTTAGAGACTCCAAGCCCTTCTTTTTCATAGAGATGTTGTTCTTCTCGAAGGAGTCTTTCATTAAAGAACTGCTGCAGCTTCTCGTTACAATAATTGATACAAAACTGCTCAAAGCTATTCACAGTGAAATATTCTGAAAAAAGAAAATTTTAGTACTGAAAGTAAAAAATTAAATGAGGGCCAGGAAAGTCTAAGAAGGTCCATTTTCATTAATTATTTGTATGGTGTAACATTTTTGTCACCTTTCTGCTTCATGGCCCTCTTCTTTAGTCCAGTGTTGCCGATGATTTGTACAAAATTCAACTTTTATTACTTAACATTTGCGTCCAGCAGATTTTTGTGCACTTTTTCTGTTCCATAAATAAAAAATTTTCCGACTGTATACCTTTACTAAAACTGCTGTTGTGACCCAAAAGGTCACAACAACAAAAAATTTCTGTTTGACAACAAAAAAACTTTCTATAAAGCCCATTTTGATTGGTTTAATCCACTTTAGTACACCTTATTTGACCTCAAGTTATCTTGTCTCCGATGCAGAAATAATAGGGGTGTGTGCGTTTTCCAATTCCCATCTTGAAGTCTAGATAAAAAAAAAAACTTCCAAGCGCTAACAGAAGTTCGTTAATAGCAGTCAGAAAAATCGAAATGTTTTCTATAATTTTTGCTGCCCTATAAAACTTACATATTTAACATACCGCCTTTTGAACTAACGCAACCAAATAAATATACTTCCTCAGCATAGGTACGAAACCCTTCGCTTTTGCCAAGATTAAACAAATAAAAAAAAAACGTTTTTCATCTGAAAGTAAGGAGCGACATTAAAACTCAAAACGAACAGAAATTATTCTGTATATGAAGGTGCTGCCCCCTTCTAAATACCTTACTCTTCACGCTAAAGTTTTTAGCACTTTTGAAAAAAGCTTCTTATTCTAATTAAAACGGTCCTTGTGTTTCAGGAGTCGTTCTAAAAAAAATGGGACAAACAGTCAAACTTTGACTGTTTTGACAAACAGGATAGTGAGGAGGGGCACCCCCTTCCCATACAGAATAATTTTTGTTCATTTTGAGTTTTAATGTTGCTACTTATTATCAGTTGAAAAAACTTTCTTTTTTTTTTAATTAATTTCTGATCATTTTTCAAATAATGCCGGTAAATCTGGGGCTCACCCTCCAACGAAAAATCCCCTCCCCTCTCAGGAAACTCCTCCATGAAAAGTTCCTCCTCCCACGTAAAATGCCCCCCCCCCGTAAAATTCCTTCTGGACAATTCCATCCTCGCTGAATCCCCCCCCCCCCCTTACCCTCCGTAAAAGTTCTTGGATAAGTTTCAAGCCTGAAAAATTCACCTAAGCATACTTTCATTTGAAAAAGACTAAGTTCCAATCGTTTTTCCGATTGCTCCGGAAATCCCCCTTCCGTGGAAATTATTTCCCAGAAATCCAAACACGCCGAAAATTTCACCCGGACAATTACCCCAGACATGTCCAAATGCAAAATTGAGAAGGCAAAGAGAAAGTAAGACAAATAAAAAGAATTTCGTATATGAATTCTGTTAAATCCCTCGAGTTTAAAATTTCCCCTGGAAAGCTCACCCCAGATTTTTCCCTCCGCAGGGAAATATATCCCCAAGGAAACCCTAGATGAAGCACAAAATCCCCCCCCCCCGAAAATGTCTGAATACTTCAAAATAACAAATACTACACGTAAACAATGGGTAAATTTTATAACTTAAAGACATATCTCCAGGGCTGGGGAGGTGGGGGGGGGGTCATGTTATCTTCAAGGGAATAGTTTCGGGACTTTTCAACTATGCTGAACAAAATGGCTATCCCAAAATTTTGATCGGGACTATTTTGGGGGGAAAGGGCCTGGGAGGTGGCTAGTCGCCCTCCAATCTTTTAGGTCACTTAAAAAAACACGATCTTGGATCTTAGGACTCTTCTGCTTCCCCAGGGAAAAAAATAAAAAAAAAATGGACAAAAAATTCCGTATTTTTGCAGATGAGAGCTTGAAACTTCTACAATAGGATTCTCGGATACGCTGAATCTGATGCTGTGATTTTCATTTAGATTCCTTGACTTTTAAGGTGGTGCCCTCCCCCCCCTTTTGAAGATCAGGCAAATTTTATCAGGCTCGTAGCTGTTGATGGGTAACACTAAACTTATTTTATTTTCTTATTAATTTCTTATATATTTGAAATGAGCATAACAAGCAGATTCTTTTGATGTATCTATTCATATTAAATTCAGTTTTTTAGAGTTTCGGTTACTATTGAGCCGCGTCGCATCTTACTCACAGTTCGTTACCACGAACTGTTTGACCTCGCAATTTTAGCCTTGAGCTTGGGACCCTGAGAAGATTATATGTATTGAAACTAACCCAAAAATATAAAAGATAGCCCTAATTATATTAAAGATAGCCTTAGAAAGAATATTGAGTATATCATTGTTACTTGACATCATGGGAGAGATTTCTTTCCAAATATTGGGAGTTTTCGTAAATTACTATTAGTCTGTTTTTAAATTTCACTGTAGGCCGTACTTCTCGAAAGGAGTATATCCTCCCAGGAATGTTTAACTAGAATAATAAATATTATAAATCGTTTTTTTGTAGTTATATAATAATTATAATAATTATATATTTTATAGTTTTATAAATAACAGTTTAAAAGTGCAGTTTGCTATACATTGACGAATTTCAGGGACATAAGTTGTGACTTTTACAAGCATACATTAAAAATTAGAATCAGTAAAAGCTACGCTTAAAACAAGTATAAGCCTATCCGAATCCCCAAAAAAACTATAAGCCTATAGTCAACGCAAGCCTATAGTATACGAAGTCACCCAATTTTCAACCAATGAATTAATTATGATGAAATAGTTACAAAATATCTTTAAAAAAGAATCAATGCCCAGGATGGTAGAGGAAGGGGGTTGAGGGGTGGGGGTGGCAAAAGAAATTATGATATGGCAGAGTTTTTTGGCCTATGATTTTGATTAAACATTCTTTTTTGAATCCGAAAGACATATTTTATTAACTGATTTGCTATTTTATCCATTTGATACCATGTGAATCTCACGTTGGATTGAGAGTATAACTCAACCAACTATATGATGTGTGAAGAACTAAAAAAAGACTAAAATCCACCCACAAATTTTAAAAATACTTTAAATGCAACCAATGGGTCGGACTAAACACGTAAAAAATAAACACTGACATATTTGCCTAAAGGTTGTAGTCGTTTTTGAGAAATAGTTTGAATAATTGGTATCTGTAAAAAAAAAGCCATTTAACGATTTTGCTAGAATTTCATTTTAATAAATGAAGTAATAAGTTAGAGCCTGAAAAAAAATTTGACATAGAAAAGTTCAATTTGGGTTCAAGATCCATGGACTACAGTTGGTCTCGAGTTGCTGCCACTACAACTAAAAATTGTATGTGTCAACTCAAGAAATGTTCAATACTAAAAATGGCTACATTATTAGTGACAAAACATACCTAAAACATTCTAGATGTATGAGAGAGAGAATTCTTTATTTAATAAACAAAAATATGAAAGACAACAGCGTAAAAAACGGCAAAATAGACAGCCGGGTCACCTGTGCAGCTGTGTCAGCGACAGGTCGGTATGTTAACCAGTAAATTTCCAGTGAGAAAAGCGAAATTTGAACAAAATAGTTTCCGTTTAACCCCGTTTGATTTCGGAAAAATGGGGTCCCTATCCCCCACCATCCATATCCCTAAGATCCATATCCCTATCCCTAAGATCCACATCCCTACCTTTTTTTGTTAATAGCACACCCTCACAAACGACGCTTTTAGTGTGCTACCGATTGATTTTGTCTCTGTTTTTTATGATAAATTGCTATTACTACTACTACTACTACTACTACTACCAAAGGTTGACACGGTTACAATTTTATTGCAATTATTAATGTTAAACAACGAAAATACTAAATCTAGCATCCAAATACAATAGAAAACAATTCACGTAGAGAATCTCAAAGTATTTGATGCATTTCCGTGCAGGTACCTTTCGAATAGTTTTCGTCAAAGCAATTTTTATTAGCTAAGTAAAACTTAATAAAATGAAATATTGCTCAATTTAAAAGTCAAAATCCATATTTGAATTCATTTACTAGAGCTATCTAAGGAGTTATATATCTGCCAGCCTAGTTACATTTAAATGCATTATTTTAAAGCCAAAACCTTTGGATAATTCTGACGTTTATGTATGTGTTTGCCATATTTTACCTATGATAATACATAAATAGAAGATTTCTTCAACTAGAATAAGACTGTCAAAATGCTCCATTGTTGTTTTCTTTAGGTATTTTTTGTGATTTTCTTATTTCGATTTGTGATTTCGATCATTGTGATTTTTTGAAACTAATCAGCATTAGAAAAGAATCTGAGACCATAAGTAATTAGGATTAACTCATGACAGTGAAATAATGGCTCTATGGCCTAATAGGCATTCTTATTTGCAAAAGATTTGAACATAGGCTTACCGTAGAAAATGGTTTGCAAAAAATTGCTCGATATCAACACTATTTTTTGTTAAAATAAAATAGAATATTTTTGGAAAATAATTGAAACTTACGAAGTCCCTAATATCGAGTCTTTTTTTTTCTGAATATTGCCAAATTCTGAACCTAGATTTACGGTAGAAAAATCACAAGTCTTTTTTTTTGCAATCAAGGTCCAAAATACCTTGGTTTTAGTGTAGAATGGTTCTTGTAAAGAGATTGAAACCTGCCAAACCTCGCAATCTCAAGCTTTTTTTTTTGCCGCAGAAAGCTTAGATTTCCTGTAGAATATTTTCTTAAAAATAAATAAACTTTCCAAGTCCCTAGCATCAAGTTTTTTTTTTGGCTACAAATCATAAAATTCTGAACCTAGGTTTACTGTAGAATATTTCTTATAAAATAATCGAACGAGCCCCGCAATATCAAGATTTTTTTTTTGCCAAAAACCAGAACATTCTGAACCTAGTCTTACTGTAAATTACATTGTGTGAAATAAATGAATCTTACCAAACCCTGCAATATCAAGAACACCAATGTATAGCTGGATGACTGGAATGGAATGGACTTGTTGATACGATTTACTATATAGTCAAAAAGCCTGGAGTATATAGCCTTGGCTAATGCATCACGAGCATTACTTGCTTCATACACTTTCAGCGGTACCCTAAAAATATATTCAAATTTATTAAATAAATAAAAAAATCGGAAAATCAGGGAATTTTTTCCAGGGAGAGGGTTCAAAATTTAATAAAAAGGCAGTACAATGCAGGTATTTTTCAGCTTCTCAAGGAGATTCTTCAGACCAATCCTAAATAAATAAAAAAAAAATCAGAAAATCAGGAATTTTTTCGAGGGAGGGGTTCAAATTCAATAAAAAGGCAGTATAACGCAGGTATTTTTCAGCTTCTTGAGGGTGATTCTTCAGGCCAATCTCAAAGGAGGAATTACAATATCCCTCCTACCTGCGTATAATAAAAGAAAACCAATTATAAAACATTATATATTTGGAATCTATAACGGAAACGCAATGATTTTTTTAGAGAATGCTTTTTGTAACAGCGCCTATTAGACAAGGGAGTAAAATGAAAGGCAAAGAGCGTAAATCCATCGTCAAAGAGATTATATTTTTTAGTTTTCAAAACATAAAACACAAATCGTTTTTTTTTTTTTTTTTCGGATCCTCCTAACATCTTAACCTGTAATTGGGAGCAGTCAGTTTATCTAATCCTCTTTACCACCATTTTGCGCCACCTATAAAAGCTTGTAGGTCCTACTATTGGAATCAAGAAGGTTCTACGTTCCCAAAAATTTTTGAATTTGGGAGTTTGAATTATAGAGATTTTCTTTTTGACACTAAATTTTTTTATATTGTTTCATATCTATTTTCCTCTTGTTTTTTTTCCTTTTTGGTTTCGTTTTTTTTATCTCGCCTTGCTTTTTGTTTCTGGTTCTTACGCATTTGGAACTGCAGTTATGTAAACATGTAGATCTGAGTGACATACACATTAATCTCTAAAATAATATTTATATGTATGTATATATATATATTTGTGTAAGTACTCATAACAGTTATAGATTAAAAAAAAAATATGATTTCCTCCATAGTTTCTATCATTTGGCATTATGGTGAAAGATTACTACATGTGACGCTCACAAATATGTCAAAATTTTAAATAGAAATTTGAATTCCGAAAAGAGTATTCTGTATAAGAGGGTAAACCACACTTCACATTAGCATTGAACAAACTAAGCTATGGAACTCAAATTTTGAACTTTTTAAAATTGAAGAACTTTTTTTTGCTGGGATATTCATAAATCAGTTCACATACACAAGTTCTTTGACATAGCTTTTAAAGTTTACAGTGAAAATGGGCATTATTAAAAATGTTTTTAATGAAGTGAAATATCAGTCTCAAATTCATCCTAGAATGACTGTACATATCCACGTGTTACTTTTCCCCATAATCCAGGGTAGTTCAACCCCCCCAAGTCTTAAAATACATATTTCTCATTGTCTTTGATTTGTGGCTTAGAGAACTTCGCTGGGTCCACTCGATTTCAATGTAACTAATTTTAGTTCAAACGAAGAAAAATGTGTGGCATATAAATCCAAGGTTAGTCAAATACAGGGCTTGTTGCCAAGTTGTAGAAAGCAGACCAAACCAAACTATAACCTATAACTATATTTTAGCAAGGTGGACTATAACCTAAATCTAAACATAATATTTGTATAATTTACCAAAATCCTTCGACAGTTGACCTGCCTGAACTTTATAAGGGTCAAAACTATGTTTGAACGATGTGGGCCATAATTCAAATTTACAAGTCGAATTAGAAAATTTAGCCAAAATTTTCAAAAGCTGATCTGACAGAACTCTATAACGCGTAAAGTACGATTTGACGGGGTGGACTATAATTTATATTCACAAATCGAATTTACAGAAATTTTAGCCGAATTTTCCAAAAGTTGATCCAACCACAATCCTATAATATTTACAACTATGTTTCAGCAAGGTGACTTATAATCTAAATTTACAGTTCGAACTAGCAGAACGTAGCCAGACTTCCCATGAATGTAGAGTAACGACTTATGGCTCTCAAAAACCAGAAATGGATCCTTCTTGACTCTCATATTAATAATCTTGATCACTTCAGCTATAAACTTCACTTACATAATGACTGTTCCTTTAACTCCTCCCTTAGTAGCTTGCATTACTCTAGAAACAAGCCTTTTGTAACCTTTGTAACTCTCATAATAATAATCTTGATCACTTCAGCTATAAACTTCACTTACATAATGACTGTTCCTTTAACTCCTCCCTTAGTAGCTTGCATTACTCTAGAAATAAGCCTTTGTAACTTTTGTAACTCTCATAATATAATCTTGATCACTTCAGCTATAAACTTCACTTACATAATGACTGTTCCTTTAACTCCTCCCTTAGTAGCTTGCATTACTCTAGAAACAAGAGCGTGCTTTAGGTCATCAGGATCAAGGCCAAGTAGTACACTCACAAGCTTCACAGTAGGCTCGGAGCTAGCAGCCACTTGACTACCACCTATAAAATGAATTGTTCTGTATCTATGCACTTGCATCAACATTCTTTTAAGGATAGAGAGACAATATTTCAGAGGATAGGCCCCCTGAAACTAAAATACCCTTAAACTAAAAACGAAAACTTAAAAGTAAGCAAATCCTATAGGAAATAGAAAAAACAGCATAATATAAATCGTATGCATTAATTGGTGTCTGAGGAGTTGGGAGGTGGCAAAAAAATCACCCCGCGCTAGGTCTGAGTCTATGTTTCGTGCATTTTGTTTTAGCACTAAGCACGTCACTGACTCGTAACTTTGTGCGTTCATAATGGTATTACCTAAATATAAGGTTAGTAAAAAAAAAGATGACGAAACGGCTGCGTCTAGACTAACTCAAACGACTAACACAACTAAAAGACTGTCTAGAACGAAAAATTAAGCAAGAAAAACGGGTTTAATTTTGGTAAAACAGTGAAAAAATACAACAAAATAAACACTTAATTAAACAAACGCACTCCGAATATTTCGGCCCTCACATTCGGTAACCTTTCTCAACGGAAAAAAAGGGAGAAAATGAAAAAAAAAAAAAAAAAAAATCTTCTTTTTTTTTTTAACTCAAATTACATTGAAATACAACATACTAAGCACACGAAGCCAGAAAGAAAAAACAAAAGAAAAGAATTATAAATAAATAAGTTGGAATCAAAACCGCATACTAAATAACACTTCCATGCGCTGGCGTATAAACAAAATCGAATGTCTATAATGATACTATTAGGTGAGCAAGGGAGCAGTTAGGCCCCGCCCCAATAATTTGGAATAAAAATTAATATATAGCCCATGCCCCTTGACTCTCCAGATGGAATGCCTCTTGCTAACGTCTAGCCTAACTCAAAAAAAAATAACACAACTAGACTGTCTAGACTAACTCAAAGACCTAGCAGAACTAAATTAACATCGAGACTAACATAACATCAATATTACCCCCGAAAGCAGAAAATAAGAAAATCAGTTTTTTTTTATGTTATTGAACATCAGTTGTTAGTCTAGAAACTCTTTTAGGCAAAAAATAATTCTTGACAAAAATATTTCTTTGACAAAAATAATTCTTATAACAGAAACTAACTATTTCTGTAAGTGGGAAGTATATATTGAGTATAGTATATATATATTCAATTCAGTTCATTCAATTCAAACTTTTTATTTCCCATAAAAACTTTTTAGGCCATAAAAATTATTTTAAACTATATAACAACAAGTACGCAAAGGCCTTCAATCAAAATTACCACACAAATTAACACTTCATTCAATTAGATAATAAATTAACACTTAAATTAACACTTCACAAATTAACACTTCATTCCATATAATAATAAAAAAAAAAAAATTAAATCAAAAAATAAAATAGAATGATTAAGCTTCGTGCGCAGCTCTATATAAATTATGAGAAAAAACAGGTAATTTGGATAAAAATTTCTTTTGCTTTTTCTCCAAAACATCAACAGGGTTTTTTATTTTATATGTATTCATTAAAAAAGTATTTTATTCAGATTTGGAAAAGCGGCAAAGGAACTTAGCAAAATTAAAAAATGTGGTTTTTACATGCGCAATATTACTAATTCTAAAAAACGGGAGAAGCGATGAAAAAACTAAAATCTGAGGCAAAGCGACTGTATTATATATACCCGAGCCAGTGATTTCCGAGAAGAAGATCGCGAAGACAGACAAATTACTGCCCCGAAACTAGACGCTATTCTACTTTTAACTGCTTTAGAAATAGAAGCACGGCATAGAGCTATTGTCGGTCCCATAAGGCACACCAAGATATAAAAAAGATTCCAAAGGTTTTAAAATACTATCATAAATACGAACAGAAATTTCCGAATTAACGAGATCATTAGCCTTAGAACCAAGAATTAAAAACTGACACTTTTCAGGGCGAAAACGAAGTCCATGCTCACTAAAAACCTTTGCTAAAAATCTAAATTTTGTTGAAGTGACTGAAGTGATGCGACTCAAAGGAGTAAATCATCTTCTCGTAAGCAATCCACGACAGAACATAAACCTTTACCATAAATAAAAGTCAACTGAATTTGATCAATAGCCCCGAAACAGTAATATTGAAAATCGAAGGAGAAATAATGCTTCCTTGCCTCAGCCCCCTACATAACTTAACATTATAATCACTAAACTGATTCTTCCACTTAATACGAATACTATAGGAGCCATACCACTTTTTTTAAACCAAAAAACTACTGTGTATGTGGGACATTATTCTTCAGAAAGCGCCGTCATAGCCCAAGAATGGATAATTAAATCATACGCCCGCCGCAAAATCTAACGCAAGTGTATAAACTCTATTCCATTGCTTACAAAAGGATATTATTCTTGAAAGGAGGGTATGAGCAACATCCATGCTTAGACCCTTGCGGAACCCAATTTGATTCAGGTGCCTTGGTTACAAGACTCCAGATACTTTAATATAACTAACTTAAAAACTTTGCTAATCTGGCATGAACAGTAATCGGCCTGTAATCAGAACATCGATTCGTATTCCCTCCTTTTTTTGAAAGGGGTGAAGTGGTAGCACGACTAGAAAGCTAGTTGGAAGAACTCCAGAAGGAAGAATAGTAGTAAAAAGAGTAGCGAGGAGAAGCGATTGCTTTGGGGATGCCCATTTTATATGGTTTTGAATGTATACCATCATGATCAAAAGAATGCTTACTTTTTTAGAGCTTTAATTGCTACCGTTACATCATCTTCAACCAGAAACAGATATTTTACTATTTGGGCGGGGCTTTGAAATTTCTTCCGATACTAAGAGTCAAGCCGTGATTCAACTGCCGCATCACCGGATGAAAAAACATGATTATAATGAGTTATCCAATCATCTAGTTCCAGGGAACTATTAGAATCTGGTGAACAATTATTATTACGACGTCTAGAATTAACCAAACTCCAAAGCTAATTCTTATCACTAGCAATCCTTGAACCAATTTCATCTTTTATAATTTTTCATTATGCAAACGCAACTCAGCCCAAAAAACGCGTTTAGTTAATTTCATACCATCATAAAATGGTCCAGATCGCGGTTTTCCCCGCGCAATTCCAAAGGTAACAAGCTTGAGATGCATTCTTTTGGCTTTGCTTTAAAATCGGGTTAAGGTTCCAACCTAAACACGAGATCCCACGACGGAAAGAATCAGTTCGTAAATGCTTTATTAGCCCCGACTTTTAAACTATGAACAACCATTTCAAGGTAAAATAGATCAATATCAATTTGATCAACATCCTTAGAATAATTTTACAATTTATTTTAGCTAAAAGTGCATCTGATTCTTCGTGATATTTGCACATTTTTTCCCAATCCCAGATCATTTTATTTACGAATTTGACTATAACGATGGATAATTTTAAAAGATGGAATTTGAATATTTAAAATGAAAAGAAAGGTAAAATGGTCACTAATAGGCATATCCAATCCAACGGACAGACTGTGGCAATACGCTTCATTTGAAACAAGCACATGTCTAGATTAGAGCAAGAACCAGAGAATTATGGACATATGTAAAAAATCCGCATCTTTTGAAACTACAGTAAAAACCGAAACAAAGATAAAAGAGCGGAGGAGCGGTACATCAGAGATAGCAATGTTGCAGTTAAAATCCCGCAAATAAGCCACTGGAAATCTGATGGAACTTTCGCCACAAAATCGCAATAATTCTAAACATGCAAAATTGAAATCAAATCCGAGTCAATAGTATGATAATTTGTTGGTAAATAGCACGAGAAAAACGATAATCCCTGGGATTCGAACGGCAAACAAAATAACGATTAACAGCAAACACTGAAACTGGAATTTTCTCTCGAATAAAAATGGCAAACGCCTCCAGATGGGCGTCCACCTGTAGGTGTAGGCTGGAGATATAAAACACTTAAACTGCTGCGACAGGCTCGAAAAAGACTAGTAGAGTGGTCCAGAACGTGATGCTCTTGCAGCCACAAAATATCGATCCAGATCGCGCAGCATAGACTGCAATACATGCTGTTTATCACCAAAACCATTCAGATTCAGAGATATAATCTTTGCACTAATCATTTTTTATTCTTTGCAACTTTTTCGGTTAACCGTTTGCAGCGAAAGCTAAATCCAGTATGCTCATGAGATCCACAATGGAAGCAACAGAGGTTCATTCTGGCAAGGGTTGTTCCTAGAATGAGAGTGTCCACTACCAAGACACTTGAGACAACGTTCACACGCTAGAGCAGCCCGACGACTATATGCTCTAGCGACCCCCGCATTTGTAGGCACATATCGCGTAAAAACTTATAATCAGTAAGCCCGGAAATTTTCGTAGCCAATGTGAATCCCATGACGCAAATAATGAGACTTGGCCGTCGGCCGAACGGAAGTATACACGATATGATTTCGAAACACCGATGCGCTGTATCTCTTCGATACCTTGGTTAGAAGCACACACACTCTCTGGATCGATCGGGAAGTCCACTCGTGATAATAAACCGACAATTCTCGATTTGCGCGAACCTCAGTTTTACCGACGTTTTCATTCAAACAGGCTTTCAAAGTTTTTCGGCGTTTTGTCTTTTCGTATGAATGACCCATTTCTGTTGCTGGGATCCTGATTCCTTAGAAAGTGAAATCCACACTATACCATCAGCTCCATCCAACGATTTCAGAAAAGCTTCACGCTTTAAGGGATCATCGCAATCTTTGTGGCGGTGAATCTACTACAAGACCCACTGTTTCTGACTCGCTATTCAGCGGAGGCCAGGATTTATCAATTAAGTTTTTCTTTATTTATACAGCTCAAAACCTCGCTCTGCACTCCGTCAGACAACACTCTTTCACCAAAGCAGGAGTCTCCGCTACCTTACTTGTGACGTAATCAAGTTTATCAATTATGCTAAAAAGATGCCGGTCCCAGGTTTGAATGGCACGGCTAAACAGTGAGCATTTTAATCCGTATCTATCGCAGGTATCGCATCACTTGCAGTCAAAACGATTACAGATTCGGCAAGCGAGGGGTTGCATCCTCAGAAATAAGGATGTCCTAAAATATCCTGTGACAGGCTTTGCTTAGCAGAGGGGCCGCGACGTGCAAGGAGTTTTTTATGCGTGGGATTCACTAGAGATGTTAGGAGGCTTCTAGCTTGATCAAGATGATCATTAGAATAGAAGTTTGCACACGCAGATATACAGGAGGCGGACGAAATTCCTGACTGTAGACAGTAGTGCCGGAAAAAAAAAACAAAAAAAAATTGAAACTGGTGAACAAACAAGAGTCTCTGAAGGAGGCGGGCGGGATCTGCGGGGAAGCAGGTTTTATCAGCAAATTTTTTCTCGCAGCAGTCAGAGCACTGATATATTATAATTCTGTCTTTCTCTCAATGCTCTGAAGAACTTCACAGCGGTTATGGCAGAGGCGACCACAACCCCCAGAAGATGTGTTGCAAATAAAACTGTTCCTCTGGTTTGCGAGACTGAGGCTCTCTTTGCAAACTTTGCATCCTGTCTTGTACAACTTTTCAGAAGTCACGGCAGCCATTTATCAATTAAATAATAATAACATATAAATATATTGACTTGGTACTAATGCGCTAAGGTGAAATGGAAAGGGGGCTACCCCAAACCACTACCCCCGCCTTCGCCTGAGTAAAACTATTACCAGATAAAAATCTCTGCTTATGAAAGGTGTTCTCCTCGGTGATCTCATATCCAAAAATAACAGTTTCATAAACGCTCACAATTTGTCACAATATATTTAGAACTATTAAAAGACACACACGACTGGAACCTTGTGTCACAAAGATAAGATATATTTTCCAAACACAACAAACAAAAATCATCAAACAAATATAGTGCTCTGATTCTTACAAAGTCTCTAAGGCTAGTAAAACAGAAAGTAATTGAATAAACAATTGGATCATCTCACTGCAGTTTTCAAATTCACTTTCACTTAATTGCTGGGTCTTTTTTTTTTGAAAAAATCAAAAGCTTGGGGGGGGGGCTTATCAGTACCAAGTTATTGAAAAATCAAGAGTTGAAGTTTTTTTTTTAGAAACTATCAACTGCGTCCTTTTGTGCAAAAGTATTTCTTTTATCTTCGAGTTACACTTTTATTTTGTGGTTCTTTTCTCGTAAGATAAAGTAGCACAAATACAAAACAATATCGAAACTAACAACTTTTATTTTATTTCTACAATTAATTTTTTCTTTTGTTGGGTGAAAGTGGATGAGCAGAGCCCTAGATGGCGTACACTTCTATATCAAACTGTTCGGGGAATTGTCAGAGCGTGGCCATACAAACACCTTTTTCAGGAAATGGAGTTTCTAAATAAATCCTTCTTATATAACTGCCTTACATTACTGAACACTGCTTACATTATTAAGATAGATCATTAGGCAAGAACTTTGACCTAACGAACCGAAAGGTTATCTGGATTTTATTTTTTTTTTTTAAAAAATTAAATTGGTGTGTAAATAGAATGGTACTCCAGATGGCCTTGCTACAATTTATCTTGAGTTGAAACAGAATTGAAGTAGGGTATAACCAAAGTTGGTTATTTATCTCTTTCCCATATTTAAAATAATAAAAACACTTATCAATGCCGAATGTGGTAATAACAGCTTTTTTTCACAATTTTTGCTACCGAAATTTTCGGTCCTCCGCAGCAGTAAATTTGTTTAGTTTTAAATTGTAACATTAATCTCAAGCTCTTAAAACTCAGCTTATCTTAGAAAGGGGAACCACTAATATCAAGATGCTAACATTCTTTTACAACAAGCAGCGGCCATAGTTCAGAAATATGTTTATTCTATAAATTCTACTTAGTTGTCTCAAAAAACATCTTTATTCTATAGATTCTGCTAATCGTCTCAGAATTGTTCCCGAAAATATTGCCTTCTATTTTCTTACCAAAATTATGAAACTATTTCTAATTTTCTATGAAGTCGTTCTTTATTCTTAAAAAAAATTAAGGTTTAAAAAAGTATAAAAATTTAAAGAAAATTAAAAATTTTTAAATTTATCATTAAAAATTATTTGTATTTCAAAAAGAAGTCTAGCATGTCAACAGAAATTTCTTCTAAAGTGACTTCATACCTCGAGAGTCATCTGGTCTTTCTTCAAAGAATGATATTCCCTAGATGCAGCACAGCTGCAACAGCCGAGTAAATGCAAATCTGTCCCTCTTCCTTGATTCCTAAATGATGGAGAGCCTACAAAAAGACAAAAAATCGTAATTTTATATCTTTGCATTGTGAAAAAGAGTATAGGTTGAAGAGAATCCTAATGAATGTAAATTTATAAGGCAAGCTATACAAAATTTATTATTTATTAATGATGGTATTTCCTTATTCATTACTAATTAATTTAACAATTCTGAAGTAGCTGTGGAAATCCCCAATTTTTTGTTTAGCAGACTTAAGAACTAAATTCAGTACCTGTAGACTCACACGCACCCTCTCAAGCTACATTTAGTTAAAGAGATCCAAACAGATTATTTCTCAATTTAGAAAAATCGTGACGATACAAAGCTATAAACAAACTATTCTTGTAAAAGGTTGCAACTTAACAATGATAATACGCATATCACTTACTATTTCATTTCTAATTACATTTAACAATTCTGAAGTGGCTGTAGAAATCCCAAGCTTTTGGTTCAGTAGACTTAAGAACTGCGCCGAAGAGCAGGGATAATTTTCTATGAGGTAGGGGGGGGCAACTGCCCCTCACATACCTTGGTTTTGCCCCCGACCTAACTTTACCCCCCCCCCCGCCCCCCCGCTGAAATTTAGTTTTCTAAAAATTTTGTCAAAACTAAGATATGCCAGCATAATTCCAGCATCAACCGAAAACGGATGATTTACTTTAGTATATACTTACCTTTGTGTTACTATAAAGTATCTTCATAGTACTTTTATATTACTAATATAGTACTTTTAGGTCCCAAACGCTAATTTTTCAGTTTTACTGCCATTTTTACTTGATTTGGGAAAATTACCTCCAATTTGCCCCCCCCCCCCCCCGTATTTTGATGAAATTACGCAACTGCCAAAGAGTTTGGGATATCTTACATGAGCGGAACGCTAGAGTCGACAAAAAAAATCTCAGTTTCGTCTAGCGCTTGGTGACACTTGGCATTTTTTTCAGTGTGTTAATGAGAATAATTAATTTAGTATGTGTAGTTGGTAAAAGTTAGTGCAGTAACTAAATGTCCGATTTCAGTGTCCTGACCGAAAAACGATTAAGAAGCTTTAAAGGTGCCCTGTTTCGCCAAATGTAGACAGCATTCAATTTTTTTTAAACCGACATAAACACCAGTTTCCCACTCTTATAAGTTACCCATGCTCTTTGAACTATACCCTCTCGAGCATGTAGTTTATATATTTATAAGTTTTTAAAATATAATGATAATTGAGTGTATGGATTAATCTCCTTAAATATCTCAGTCTGAAGAACCAACAATATCCTGACCCTTCCCCCCCCCCCACGTCCCAAAGAAAACCTGCAATACTATGTCTATTCAAACTAAAAATTTAGTCTTCAAACTAATTTCCATTCTTCAAACTACAAAAAAATCAGTCTTCAAACTACAAAATTATCTTCATATAGAAAATGTCTGAACAACCACCAAGATCTTGACACTGACCCTGCCCCCCTCCCTTCAAAGAAAAGCTGTGATACTATGCCATCAGACTACAAATTTAGTATTTTCAGATTCGCTTTGGGAAGTGTTTGTGATACCATATTATAACATGCTCTTGACATATACCGCATATCTTCATCATGAAAATTGGTGGCTGGCTTTGTTTAAAAACGAAATATTTTAATTTGAATATTTTTAAAACACACCGCTTTCCTTGTTGTATTTTGTTTACCGTTGTCAGTTGTTGTTGAAAATCCCTGCCATCTTCAAGAAGAGGATCTTTTAACGGTCCCTTTTTGACGATGGGCACGGCTCTTTCTCTCTGCTGGAACATGGGGGTCTGTTTGCTGGAGAGGCGAAGTAACGGGGTACATCCGTTTCTTTTAAGGACTGAAAAAGAAAATAACCCAATTAAATGCGGTTGGTCAAAATTTCCCTTAAGGTTTGCGATTGCAGTTACTGGTAAGATAGTGTCGATGTATCTTTCATAAACTGCCTTCTAAATACTGAATTTATTAAAGGCCATGTTCTGTGGCCTTTTCAAACCAACTTTTTAGTGACCAAAACTGATTAAGGTCCGTAAAGTGAGAGCAGAGAAATTTTTTTTTGTACTAAAACCAGATCCATTTGCTTTTCTTATATCTCTTCATTAATTTTCAGGAGAAATTTAAATTCAAATTTTCAAGAAGAAAAATTTTCTAAGGTCCAATTTAGTATAGGTTGAGTCAATTTGGCTGTCTAAGAATTTTTTTTTTGATGGCCCCAAAAGTTTTTTAACTTTTTTTCTCACCATCGAACTACTGAAAATTATGCTTGAAGTGTAAAAATTATTAAGAACAACTCAATGGACAATAATGCTTACATAAATTCACTCATTTCCTATACAGTAATTCCAAGAAAATGTTATAAATTTTCGTATGTACGTACTTGTGATGGTTCGTACTGTACTATGTTCGTATGTACGTACTTTTGGCAATGAGGGCAGGGGTGGTTTGCCTTCCCCCTCCACCCCATTCATTTTGGAAAAATTATATAGACCCATACCCCTTGACTATCCGGGATATGAACCCCTCTTGCCCCTCCCGAAATAAAATGCTGGAATTCGCCCCTCGTAAGTCCTTCAACTATAATTTCCATGCTTTAATTTGAAAGCCCCCCAATTTAGCTGGCATTAATATATTTGATTATAGACTGGGCTTTACTACCGTTTTTAGGCTGCACCACATTGATGGGGTTTTGCTCCGGTTAACTTAAATCAACATTAAAATTGACTGAAAAAAAAACAAGCTATGTTGTAAGAAAACAAGTAATCCTAACTTGTAGTTTAACCACGATATGAAAAGAAAATATAATAACTGAGTAAAAAATTTTAATAAAGACACTGATATTAGAAAAAAATGTGTTTATTAATAAAACACGAACAAACGGCAGTGACTTTATTACTACATCTGGTAAAGGCGTTTTTTTTTTTTTTTTGTTTAAAATTTCACTATTTTGAATTAAATATTCTACGTATTAGTTTTCCCTTTCATTTTAACTAGAAAACGAGAGGCAGTGGGGTCTAAGAAACTATCTTGTAGTTTCCCACTATATATTGTTGAGGTTTTACTTGGCAACCTTAGCCTCTAAATAAACATAAATAAAAAATTAATATAAATGTAACTGTATAAAAATGAGAAAATAAACATATGAGCTGTAATTTTAATTTGCTATGCTGGATAACGCGTTGCTCCTGAATACAACTAATCATTGATTATTTTCGTTCCAACGCACCAAATTAACAAAACTAATTAAGTCTAATATTTTAGCACTAAAATATTGCACCTCTGTACTTACTATGATTACATAAGAGGTTTAAATTTGTAGATATCCATTTATAATTAAGGCATAAGCTGCGAATCTATTGTCATTTTTTATAATGGGACTTCTGAGCGCCAGCCCTATGAATAATTTTTCTGCATTGAAACACCAAAAAGTTACTTTTTAGTTAGATGTCGTCTCAAAAACGTCGCCTGATACCAACGAGAAAGATGGCATGTATAGAAGGCAGTAACTTGTAATTAATTATTATTAATTCTGATTGGGCTTCGGGAATGGAATGTGTTTCATAATGAGATACCAAAGCAGCCCTTGTTACAGAGGGTGTAGTTTCAAGCATAGCACCTAATCACCAGGGGCGTTCCCGAGGCTCATTTTAATTTCGGGGGGGGGGAATCTTCGTAAATTTTTATTACCGAATCGCTACCGGATTTTAATGCCGAATTTTTTTCTGCGATGAAATCAAGAATTTTAACTAATTTCACTTATTTTGGCAAAATTTCTGGGGGGGGGGGTGTGGAAATTTTCGCTTTTTCCACACTAAGCACTAAGCCTAGCACTAAGAATGGGTCAATTTATCCTAACATTTTCACACATACATAGCTGGAAAATTATACAGCTATTCCAGCTATTGTTTCAATTATTACCAACTATTTTTTGAGAAGCTTATGGTTTGAGTCTGTTGTTCCCACCTTTACGCGTTTGGGTTTGATGGCAATAGGACTGGTATTCACAATCCTAACCATAAAAACCACAGTCCGCCATAAAAGCTTAATGCGCGATTGTGGACACCCAGAAGAGTACTTTTTGAACTAGGATGTTCGCTTCAAACATGCGTCTAATGCCCAATGAGAAAAAGTGAGTATAGTAGAAGGCAGTAACCATTGCCTATTCATAATGACAGGCTTCTGGAATGATTTTTTTCATAATGATATACCAAAGCAGCCCTTGTTGGTAAGTGGGTGTAAGTGTGCCTTGTGTAGAATTTGGTAAGTACGCGACCAATTTGTATTGTAAAAGCTCTTATGAAAACAGGTGTAACGCCTACCCCTATGATGTATAAAACAAAAGGTTTCTTACCTCCAGGAACTATTATATATATATATATATATATATATATTTTTGTTTTTTTTTTTTGGGGGGGGGGGGGTTTAGGGGGGACTAAAATGTACTCTAGGTTGGTTAGGTTAAGGTTACGTATTTAAATATTAATGGCTATGCTATAACCTAAACCCCCACACCCCCCCTAAATGTGCAAATATAATACAGCCCATATTTGTTTCTGTATTATATTTTCAATCCTATTTTTTTGTTTTATTTCATTAGGTATAAAATAAAAGTTCAAAATAGGGATGAAAGTCCTTTTTAATAGACAGTGTATAGAAATTCACAAAAATACCAGATATTTCGGTCACATATACAGTGAACGTCGCATCAGTAGTAAAACTAAACTAAAACAAGTTAAAAAAAACAAAAGTTTATATCTAAATCAAATAAAACTACATATTTTTTAATTATCTAATATCTTTTCAAAGCAAAGGCGGAAGCTAGCCTCCGTTGACCTTCTTGGATTCGGTTCATTGATACGTTCAATGTGGTATAAGACATTTGGTTGACAGCAGAGGTCAACTAGTCATTGGAGTGAAGTTGAACTTTACTCTGTCCAGATTTTAATGATAAATTATATCATAGTATAGAGTTCAGCCAAATTCACCTGTAGTATTTACCCGATTCAAAGTGTAATATTCTTGAATAACGATTTTTCTTTATTTCAAGAGTTTCGTTTTCCGTCGTCGCGAAATTTTGCTTTAAAAAAATCCCGATCCCTAGAAATCGATAGAGAGACATGTCTCTTCTAACAAAATAAAAGTGGTCTGGAGCTAAATTGAATATATGTTTCATGAACAGGGGCTAGAAGTAAAAAGCCCTCTTTCGAGACTCTAGTAAAGCTTGGCTTTATAAAGTCGGAAAGAATATAGAAATTTCTTATGCATGGGCTTGTAATAGTAATCTCAGAATTCATTTCCAAATTCTGGGTTAGTTACGCGGGCATACTGACGGTCCGACAATATTGAGCATAATCCTAGCAAGTACACATGGGTAATCTGACTTAAATACCCCCATCTTTGTTGGCCTCCAATGACGTTCAGATCCTACTCCCCAGAACTTAGTCCCATGAACTTTAACGAACATACAAAATTACTCCAAAAGTATTAGTACTCTTTAAAGGCTACCCTTGAGTACGCTATTATCACTATAAAGATTCTATTTAAGTTTTTCCACGTTAAGGGCCGGCTGGTTTTAACATATAGGTTAGGGAACAGGAACAAGAAACATCCTATGCTACCCGAGTTTGTCTCTACAGGAACTCTCCTTAGGAAATCTCCTAGAAAACCTTTTCTTCCTTTTTCTGGGGTTTGAAAAAAGTCTGGTTTAATTAAGGCAACTCTGATGACGATGTTGCATTATTAGTTATTTTTTCCTTAGATAAAGACGAACATCCTCAAGGTACCTCACTCAAAAAATTTTGAGAAGCATAATATCCTCAGAAGGATCCCGGTCCTAGTTTAGAGCAGTATGATCAAAACCAATTTTTTACTTGGCAAGACGCGACAGGAGATCTATAAAGACAAAAAGTCTATTGTTATTTTTGGTTTTCGGTAATTTTAAAAATCCATTTAAAATCCGACTATTTCTCTGTTTTTATTTGAGGAAGAAGAACATCAAGAAAACGGAAGTTGTCCAATTCTCTTCTAATTCTAACAGTAAACTTTAAAGATCCCCCCCCCTGAAACAATTATAGATTGCTCCATATAAATTAAGCTTCTTAATTTTCCTCGCTTCCCCACAGATCCCATTACTGCAATGATTAATGGTTCATCACATAATACCGTCGGCCCCATAAAAATAATGTTTAAAAAAATATGAAATCGCTCACGTATATTGTTTCAATAATTCCTCCACAAAAATATTAGGCTAATAAAGTGGGGATTATGAGGGGTCCCCCCGAAGTGTAAAGAAACCATGTTACATGTTGCAAAAAACTCCCCTTGGATAGTTGAAAAAAAAATAAGAGAACTTATTAATACCTTACTAAAATACATATATTAGTTCAGAAACTATCCAATATCTGTTTTGTTGGCCCACTAATCAAGATTGCCATAATCTTCTTAACTTAGCTTTTCTTTCTTTCTAGAAGTAGTTTCGTTTCGGCTGCTTCTTATCGTCAATATTCTGCGTACATTGCATATAAATAATCAGAAGTTTGAAAGCATAAGACACTTAGTGAAGAAAATTTGCTACATTTCTTTTTCAAGTTTTTTCGAACCAAGGATATCTCCGAGAAAATTCTTTAAATGTATCGAAAAATTTTGTGTAGCTACTAAAAGTGGTTTACCAGACTGACACTGAACCACTTACTCCACTTACACTGCAAAACGACTTTGTTGAGTGAACATATGTTTAGGCTTGACACCACTTGGGTCGTAATGGTAGGTTAGGTTAGGCTATATGAATCTTTGGGAAAAGGTCCATATACTTTATTTTAGGGCATAAGGAAGTCTAGCGTGAGCAGGCTATTATATTAATAGAGATGTTTGAGGTGTGTAAATATGGTTCCTCTCGATCCTTATAAAAAACACTTTAATAATGAACGTTTCTTAAAAAAACGTTATTTGTGAATTAGAGTCATGTATTGGATTATATACCGATAGCTTCTTTGGGGCAATGTTTTTTTCCCATCTATTAGATAAGTACACTTCTTAGATTGATTGACACGTCGTAGTCATCCTCGATTAATTTCATTATTAAAAATAACGTGCTTACTCCTTATCTATCTGATTTTATATATGGTTAAAATTGAAAACAATGCCTTTTTCAAGTTTTTGTTAGAATTCTTATGTCTTTGATGGTCGTTACCTAGGGAAAGTTCCGGTTTGTCAAATACAAAATTAGAAAGGGTTTTTATGCACGGTAGAAGCTGCTTACATAAGCTAACATCTTTTATTAGGTTATGGCGGTTTTATAGCTTAAAGATGTGTTTGTTTTTTATTGAAGTAGGTAATATTATTTAATTGGGCATATAGTAATGTTTCGTATTGAGAGATATAGTATATACGTCAGTCCCCACTTCCACGGGGTTCTTTATTCATGGTTTATCAAATAGAAACAAAATTTTTTGGACTCTTTTTCAAGCACTGATCGGGTCTTGGTTATCGTTTAAAGTATCTTGATGCAAAATATTAACCACTGGCGAACACGCACGCCTGGTCCTAAGAATTGCACGAGATGGTATTACCCCCGCATTATTTCTTGATAATTTCGAAAATCTTTTTTAAGGCTGATTATCTTTTTCGTCTCGAAAGAAGAAGAGTGCATGGATTGAAGTGTTTTTTCTTCCTAGTTATTGTTGATATGAAAACCAAGTGCATTCTTACAGCTAAAACCTTTTTTTTATATATAGTATGTTTCCCCAGGAAAATGTTTATGCTTTTCACCTATTAAAGCTCTAAGCCTTTTGCGACTCTTTATCGCTTTGATGAATATGGGATTCAATGTCTTTGAAATGTTAGGCTGTAAGCTATCTTTCAGAATTTTCTTTGCTTTGAAAAGTGCCCTAGATAAATGATGAGTGTAAATATTGAATTTTAGGTGATAGGGCAGAGCACAATTCTCCATCTTCTTGTAGAGAGAAATGTAAGACAGATAAATCCTGCTGGTTGATAAAAATTACTCATTTTGTTTCTCTTTTCTGAGAGTGTTTATTATATTTAATTATGACACATTTTTTTTGGTCGAAATCATACCCGCATAAATATGACGGGCAAGATCATTTTCGGGAGACCACCCTTGATGCCTGTTGCCAACGACGATAAAAATAAAAAATTCAAAATAGTGGACATGAGAAAATCCTTTTCATTCCAATAGACAGGGTAATAGAAATTCACAAACAATACGAGAATGATTTCAGGTCACATATAACCTGAAATATTAACGTGTTGAAAAGAAAATTAGAGAATTAAGAGCAATAATGTAAGTTTTTATGAGTGTTTATATATTTATAAACATTTTTTTGGTCAAATCATCCCCAATATGACGTAAATAAAATTTCGGAGACCACACACTACCCAGACCCTGATCCTTTCCACCGATAAAATTAAATTCAAAATAGGGATAAAAATCCTTTTTACTAATAGTACTATAGAAATGGTCACAAAATAATGTGAGCCAGAATATTTCGGTCACATATACCGAAATATTATTACTATTGAAAAGAAAGAATTAAGAGAAATTAAACAATATGGTAGTTTTATTTGATTTTTTCGCATATTCGCATATAAAATTTGTTTTAATTAAATATTGTTTTAGTTTAATTTTAGACTGATGACGGTCACTGTTTAATGTGACTCGAAAAATATATCTGGTATTTTGTGAATTTCTATACACTTGTCTATTTAAAAAGATTTTATATCCCTATTTTGAAACTTTTATCTATTTTATCGTCATGAAAAGGCAGTGTGGTACTCTAAAATTATTTATTTCGTAGCATTAACGATAAAGCTTCACTTTATCGCGCACTTACCAGTTCGGTACACAATACCAGGTGTAAAGTTTCAAGCACGAACTCTAATATGCCATTAGATCAGATAGGATACGTGTAGGAAGTCAAACAGCATTTAATTGAATTATCATCAATTGGTAAATTGGCTTCTCTCGAAATTGACTTTTTTATTTGATTTTGTAATGGAGATTACCAAAGCAGGGCACTTGTTGGAGGGTAGAATGTCACTTTATAGCATACGACTTTATTGTGTTTATAAAAATAGAGATTAAGGAATTTTTATGGCGTGTTCTTAAAGACAGTGCAGATGAGGGATTTTTTGTTTGTGTGTTAATCTCTTGAAAAAAGAAGACTGTTGAAAAGTCAGTTTTATTTTTTTCTTCTCTACGGACTGAATCATAAAATTACGATATTAATCTGTACTTAATTAATTTGATGAAGGTAGATTATCTTCTTACTTAACAACTTATAAAAAGTGCAAAGTGTCAAGAGGTGTATTCGTGGTGATAGGGCTAATCTTCTGTTTATAAACGAAATCTATATGATGCTTTAGAATCCTCTATGCATATTTCTCTGTTAGGATGAAATTCATTCAGGGCTTAGCAGTTTAATCTATTCAGACATTAATTCAGTAAGCTATTAAGTTCTAGCCATTAGGGTCTTCCCATTTCATTCACTTGGTATCAGATTTAGGGCTAGAAATGTTTTGAAGGCTAAAAATTTTAAACCTTTGAGGCTAAGTGCTTATTTATAGTTGTTTAATGGAGTTAATGTCATTTATGTTGTTAATGGATGCGTTACTATAATAAGTGATATAACCAAACTAAAGTTTCAACAGGCATAAACACAATTCAACATTCACGAGGGAAAGATATGGTTATGATTAAAAAGTATAATCATCAGAGTTTCATTATTTCGTAGTCTTAAGGAAGAGGGCCACTAAGAAGGGGGCCACTCAATGAGGTGAAACTCACGGTATAAAAATCTACTAAGGATCATAAATTTGATAATCAGTTTAATAACATACTATCAATATTAATCCTGATACTAAGTAATCTGAATATTACCATGTTGCGTACATAAGTGCATCATTACCCTCACACATATCATAGTACCTGATGTCGGCACCAGACACAATATAATACGCACTATATTACCGATTTTAGAGATTAATCTATAACAAAGCACGTAATTATTAATTTGCCTGTATAATTACCTCACATATACTTTAGTAGCTAGGGGAGAGAATCGGTTCGAAGTTTAGCCAAGTACTTTAGTTCGACGTGATACCCTAATCCCGAGGCGTATCTTCCAGATATTCATTGAATCTAGATGCCCTCGGGCCGCTACGGTACCTATTACACTAACGCAGCTGTTTAAATCAAGATAACAAACTGTTACTCATTAGTTTTGTATTCTAGAAGTACCATTCGTATATACATGTTCTACCTTGTTGTTGGCTAGCCACTATTACTAATATAGTACTACTTACCTGAGCTATACCAAACTCACTGCAAGTAACCAAGCCGACCCGAAGTCTGCAATACGCATATGCACTGCTCTCCTCCTTCCTGCCTCCGTCGCCAATCTATTCAAAGCTTTTCCTCTTTACTCATATGTAACTTTTTCCCTAAAGTTTCCTAATTTTCCTTTAAATCGCTGCTCCTTATAACTCTTTTTCCACCCTTTATGGGTAAGCGGACCTGCTTTATTAGTTAATTTATCCTTGTAGATGGAATGGCCAGAAAAGTTGCGATCTTTTGACTTATTAAAAGTTTCGTATCTATTGACATCTCATACATATTCTCTCGTTATTAGCCCTAGAAGGTGGGACAGAAAAGCCTTTTTTGGACTAGTTTTTTTGTCTTGATTGTATAATACGGTCTTAGTCAAAACGGGTATCCAACTATCCGTAATATATAGATAGATAAGATATAGTATCGTGTATTTCGAAAAGCCCATAGAATACCAATAATAACTACACACGAAAATTTTATAAGAAATAAAGAAATCACCGACGAGTAACAAATTACGAAAAGCACAGTTCATTAACATAGAATACCAGCGAAAAAATTACTTTATGGTAATTTATGATCGAAGAAAATAATTTAGATTCCATATAAATTAATGATATACATTCAAATGTGATAGAAACTTTCCTTCTTTCGATTCCTTCTCTCTGGTTAAAAAGTTCCTCTTGGAAATTCCTCTGTAAAACATCTAGGCATAATTTTTCAATCATTTTACCTGCGTTTTTTTTTAATCTCAAATCTTAGTCCGGACAACTGTTAATAGACAATGAAATTACTGCCTCTGTATCTTACGATACATATATACGTTAAATTGCTAAATTACACAGCCGATACAACCTATAGCTACTGTTCTAGTAAGGCTTACTTTGCAGGTTGGCCTAATCTCCGCTAATTCCTAGAACTGATTAATTCCAGAGTTTCTG
The DNA here is from genome assembly GCA_027921565.1 of Artemia sinica. Lineage (NCBI taxonomy): Eukaryota > Metazoa > Arthropoda > Branchiopoda > Anostraca > Artemiidae > Artemia > Artemia sinica. Next base: position 1,809,976 of record CM051257.1, on the reverse strand, counting down.
GTCTTTTGTGCCTATTCGACACATATGTACCCGGGTTATTGTTGCCGAAACTGCATTCAATAATTGAATAGCGATTATTCTACTCACGAATGTCTTAGCTCACTACGAATATACCGATTTCATGAACCACCCCAGTGCCACTAGTACTCTGGTAACTAACCACAAACACAAAGCCCCCCCCGAGCCCGTATTACGCTAGTAACATAAACCTAGGCGCTAAATACCATTCATCTGAAGTAATTCCCTAATCCTCGACGCTAGGATAATCAGGCAGAATATTCTTTACAATAACTAAACACATTAAGCTCACTGATAAATTATTACCAGCCCAAGTTATTATATACCTTAACAATATACATTGATTACTCTGTTACATTTACCCTACATATTTACCTAGCGAGCTTAAAACCAGGCTTAAATTACCAGAGAACGCGGTTCGTCTAGGAAAATCTCTTAATCTTAGCTTAGTGAAAATCATCGAACCACATGAATCACAAGATAATCAACTGGAATCGGCCAACCTGGTTAACACTATTAGCCTATACGCGCACGTTTTATGTTATTTTATGACAACTTATCAGAATTGGTTACCTTTAAGGTGTGTATTACCTCACGTATTACTTAAGTAACTAAACTTGGGGCCAAAATTACACTAAGGAGGAATTACCTAGATTCGTCTAGATTTTCCTAAGATCTCAGATAGGAGATGGCACTAGGGCTCGAATAAGCACTTAGAATCGTCAACACACCTTGAACAAATACTAATTACGCGTAATAAGAGATTATAGCACTAGGTAATTACCATTATTAATTACGCCATGGTATGGGTAGCCACATATTGCCTAAGTGCTAAACCTACCTGGTAACTTCATACTGGGTTTCTTAATATCGGTAAGGAATTCAATACACGCCGAATCTACGAAGTAATCACTTAAAGAATGCAAAAGCCTCTGATACCGGCGAACGTATTATATATTTTTTGACACTAATATTACCAAGGTGTGTTATCGCCAGCTGTAGCATTACCTTAGTACTAGAACCTAGGCCGTAAATTACACATGGTAAATATCACGGGGGGGTCTGGTATTATCTATTCCTCATTTAGGACATTTATTTCAGTGGTGGTTCGAGGAGCTCCCTCGCACATAGCTGATAGAAAATGTGGTAATTCCGTTCTTCTTGACTTTGCAACAGATCCTATGATTTTAATCCAATTAGGTAAAATAGTGATATATGTCCACCCAGCAACAGCCACATTTTTCGCTAAATATGTAATTTCCAATAAACTTGCCTAAACCGTGAATGAGTTGTTATTCTCCCGTGTCTGTTTTAGCGGGCCATAAAGCGATTTCAAGGACAGGATTAGCTAAAAAAAAATTACAGTCTCGAATTAGATACGT